>CM056049.1:124902448-124952448 GCA_029574335.1 Rana kukunoris
TTTTCATCCAACTACCCCCCCCTCCCAAACAAATCTCAAACCTCCTAATTCCCTGGGCCACCTACCTTTGTCGTGGGGATCGGTAGAGTTAATGTAACCAAAATGTCAATTCTACCGAAATCCTCTACTTCTTCAGAGTACTCCCTTACCAATTCCTTCTTATTACTTAAGCTGATACAAAAAAGAGTTTCCAACTTTATATGGGGGTCCGCCAGACCAAGGATTAAACACCAAATTTTACATCTACCAAAAGCTAATGGCGGACTGGGGGCTACCCAACTTCATGAACTATTATAGAGCAGCGCAATTAACTGATTTAGTGAAATACCACGCCACACGAGATCCACCCCTTTGGGTATCAATCGAACGGTGGACTACGACCCTATTTCAATTTCAAACATATTTATGGATCCCCCCAAAACGCGTAAAACTATTCACAACCCCATCACTAAGCATTCTCTCTCCCTTTGGGACAAATTGAAGACCAAAAACAAACTTCTATCCCCTCATATTCCACTTTTATCCTTTCACAAAAACCCAGCATTTTAACCGGCTTGGGTATATCCCAACTCATTTAAAGATTGGGCCAAGAAGGGCTGCACAAATTTATACAAGCTAATGGACTCATCGACGTTTAAGTCCTTCCCCAATATTTGCGATACATACAACATACCGCAATCTGACAATTCAAATATTTACAAATAAAGAATTTCTTCAAACCATACATTGATTCCGTATCCCACCCCCCTCGCCTAACTGCCTTTGAAAAGCTTTGTACAAATGACCCCCCACACCAGGGGTAGGATCTCAATAGTATACGCTCAACTACTGCTCAATTCCACAACAGAGAAACTTTCCTACGTAAGCAAGTGGGAAAAGGACCTTGATCAAACTAGATACATCAGATTGGAATCAAATTTGAGCAACACTAAATCAGCGTCAATTAAATGTAATAGCGTGCAAAACTAACTATAAAGTACTTACAAGGTGGTATCTAGTTCCTACCAGAATTATGAAGTTTGTACCAAACTACCCTGATCACTGTTTCAGGGGTTGCTTTTCCCCAGGAACGTTCTTTCATATCTGGTGGTCGTGCCCAACAGCGCACTCATTCGGTCGGAAATTTTTAAAATAATAAGCCAACTCACGGGAACCAAAGTCCAATTGATCCTAAATTAGCATTATTGAACCTGAAACCGGGATATCCCACACAAACAATTTAAATTAATCCTACAGCTTACCACAGCCGCAAAACAAACACTGGCTAAGCGTGGAAGTCCCCTAATCTACCCCTCAGCTAAACAATAAACAGAATGAATGTAGCATCGGCACAACCCAAAATGATGGCAATAGACCAGGACACGTTAGCCGATATGAAAGTTCATGGAAACCTTGGTTGAACTACGTTCTACCCAGTGTAAATACTGATGCTGTTATATTGCCATGGTAGCCCAGCCATCCTTAGCAAACCTCCACTTACTATAACAACAGACTAGGCATTGCAAAAGTGAAAAATTCGTTTTGTTTCGTTTCGTTTCAATTCGTCATTTAATACATTTCGTTAAGTTAGGTTCGTTACATGTGTTGAATTCGTTTTCGGAATTCGTTCGTTTTCGACCGAATTTCGAAAATTCGGTCAAAAATCGAATATATTTCGACCGTTTTCGAATTCGTTCGTTTTCGATTCGACCGAATTTCGAAAAAAAAAAACGGTCGAAATCGAAAATATTTCAACCAGATTAAAAACAAATAGTCTCTTTTCGAATAGAATTTTTTTCGAATTAAATCCGAAAATATTTTTTTTTTTTTTATTTTTTTTTTTTTCGAATTCCGATCGAATTTTGTCCCGCGTATTCGATTCGAAATTCGAAAAAAAAAATATTTTCGAATTTAATTCGAAAAAAATTCTATTCGAAAAGAGACTTCTAATCTGGTTGAAATATTTTCGATTTCCACCATTTTTTTTTTTTTTTCGAAATTCGGTCGAAAACGAACGAATTCCGAAAACGGTCGAAATATTTCGCTAATACAGCAATTCGGGAATTCGTATGCATCCGAATGTCCGAATAATGGAAAATTTGTCCGAATTTCGATTCGGAACGAAACGAAATGCACATGCCTACAACAGACAACAAAATCCGGACCACTCCTGCAGACACCCCTCACCCCCCCCCCCTCCTACCCTCCTCCCGTCTCCCCACATTTTGGGCGACAGTCTGGAAAGATATTGTTACTAATGTTATTAATATTGTTTTATGAGTAGGTACTGTTGAAGCTCCCTGATGTATGCATTGGTACACTTGCATGAACTATAAGCCCTATCATTTCCAGGACTGCTCATTACAGATGAGGCACCTTATAGCAGGTCAGGCAAAAACAACCATATGGACTCCACAACATACTTACCCATTTATAGACCACTGGAAAAAATGCCTCATCAGATGTACAATGTTCTTGTTTACATGTTTATATGCTTTTTATGTATTCTATCTACTCACTGATCTTGTATGAACCATTATCTTCTCAATAAAGATATTTTGACAAGCAAAATATATTCACGCTCTGCGAACCTACCTTCAACCAAACCCAAGTTTTTGGCTCATCCCTAATGGAAATTGTGAACAAGTTGTAGTATACACTCTTGAAATTGTTCTAACGCTGGATCAGAGGCAATGACACCTTGATCCAGAAGACTTGAGAGGGCTCAATAGAGATCTACTAATCCGTGTGGACACAGGAATTTTGGGCTGAGATAGCAAGGAAAGAGTAGGAAGTGAAACACTGGTTTGTAGCCCTGGAATATTACCTCCTGCACCTAAGCATCGGAGATGCAAAATTGTCCAAGAGTCCACTAAAGGTAACAGTTATTCCCCGCTCTGGAATTAGGAGGCACAATTTCAATTTGAGAAAAGCTTGTTCAAGATTAGACTTTTTTAGATCTGTTGGCAGACTGAGAAAAATGCTTAGAGGGTCTTGATGAAGAAGTGGACAAGAGAAAGGAATGTTTCCGTAACAATCAGTAAAGGGAAATACTTAGCAGGCTATTTCATAGGCATCTTCCACTGTGCAAAATGGGTGCTCATGTTGTAGTCTGGACTGTTAGTGTCCTAGATAAATATCTGGAATGGATACAAAAACTGTATGTAACATTTTTTTTATAAAAAATACCAAAGTTCATCACCTTAAAAAAAAAAATTCTGTACCCATACTATAAGCAAGGGATCCATTACAGAAATTGAGAAATCTCTTTAAAGGGAATTTGACCAACTCCCCTTGGTTTGACAAGGTACACACAGAGGTAGGGTATTGTGTTTGCAAATTTTGTAACAAAGTCACTGGGAAGAAGTATTGTGAGTCTATATTACATGTGCCTGGGCTGCAAAAGCCCACCTCAGAGCTCTACAGCTACCTTATAATGGCAGCTTTACCTGAATTGTCTTTAGACAAGCAGAAGTCCCTGAGATGGATGATGACGACTGATCTGAGCTATGGGAATTCCCCTTCACGCATCTGGTATCTCTCAGGGATAAGAGCATATTTTACTCCATAACAACTCCACAGAATGGATTTCAACATTACTCCATCTTGCTTGCGATGCTCACACCCAGTGGGCGACTTCACACATATATTCTGGTCTTGCCCTGCAATTGCCAAGTATTGTCAGGGTGGTCTGGATGTCATAAATTCTGTGGTAAATGTCCCTGTCTCTCCATCACCCAGGTTCTGACTGCTTGGCCTGGTCGAAGAAATGGCCCCTAGGCTAGCAACAATTTTTTTTTAAGCCTCCTCATTTTTATGCCTGAAAGCTATGACTCTTCATTGGAAGAAGTAATCACCCCCCTCGGTTAATTTTTGGATGAAGTTGGTCAGTTCCACTTACCTCTATATCAGGACACATAACACAGTATATTGGTCCGACTAAATTTAACCAAGTTTGGTCCTATTGGTTGGATAACTTTTCAACTTCCACTCCTCTGGATTCCTAAAATGTAAGATTCAACACTTTGGGTGATAATAGTTTCTGAATGGTGTGGATCCTTTACTGTATGTACAAGTCTACTTCGTGCTTGAGCCTTGCCCCTTTTAGTTTACTACTTTATTAATTTATTCATTAGCTTTGCAGTAAAGACCCCATTCTATTTTATTTTGTTTTTGCTGTTTTGTATTGATTGTTATACACTGGGCAGTGACCCCTGCATGGGCACTGGTCCCCACTGTGTGATTTGTATAACTTGTGAAAAGTTGATAAAAGATATTTAAAAAAAAGTCACTGGGAAAACTTTGTGATGTGCTTAGATGTAGAATAACTGAGGCCAGTGATAGAAGGCAAAGCAACTGTAAAAGGGGAAAAAAAACATATTCTCTGATTTTGGTGTAATAGCGGTAGACCAAAATCAGTCAGAACTATTCTTCCTAAAGGGAGGGCATACAATCTACATATAATAATAGATCCACAATGTGATCTGGCCGAACTAGAAAAGCATAGTATATCTGAGCCGGATTTAGCAGGGAGGAGAAAAAAAAAATATGCCAGTGACCCAAGGCTCAGAGGTGGCCACCAGCAGTCAGCTGAACCACATCACAAAACGATGCCCACTGAAAGAAAAAGCATGTGGCTTGATGAATGTAAACAAAGGTGGGATATGCTAGGTAATGTCATTGACCAAATATGGACATGACAACAAAGAATATAATTGCTTATATACAATTCATCACAGAGCAGGTACCCTCAGAACTTACAAAAATAGCATTGCTTAACACTAAACTCCAGTTTAAAAGCCAGAAATACATATATGAGAACTGGTACACAACATTTCTTTTGTCAGTGTATGTTCATGCTACACAACTAACCAAGATCTGACTTTCCTCTCACAGTCTGAGTTCTACTATATGATAAGAGAGTGATACCAACTTCTGACACTTATACTAGTTACATTAAAAATATGTTATGACTTTAATGAAGACATAACAGAATTATTGGGTATATCTGCAGTTGCTTTAAAGTGACACTAAAATTGGGTTTAAAAAAACAAACAAAAAAAAACCATTTTACATTTTATATTCTTAAAGTGGTTGTAAACCGTCTCAAATACCCAGTGAAGTGAATGGCCTCAGGTGATACACAGAAATTAAACAAATCCTCTTACATAGGTTTTTCTTGTTTATCTGTAGTCTTCTCTTTTATTATATTATGTAATATTTTATGCTCATAAGTACATATTAAGCTAAGTTTTACATATACACTTGGTAAGGCACTATTCCTATAGTATTAATTTAACTCTATTGTTGTACTGCAGATTTTGAAAATGAGTTTACAGAATATATTTTTTTTCTATATAAAATCGACCGTATAATAACTAATCCCCACATAACTCTCCTAAATATGTAGTTTTAACGATACTTTACTGCTTATATTTCAATGTCAGGGTTTGCTGTCCTTGAAGAAAATATTTAGTCGTTGTCATACAGATATTTTCCACAAGAGGGAGTGCCTTGACAACGCTTTGAATGCCATGTCAGTGAAAATTAAAACTGCAGGGCTGACAAGATTTACAGCTGAAGAAGTTTTCACCCTTGCCTGTGTTCACTTTTAATGCTCAAATTAAGCCCTGACTGAGTATTTAAACGAACACAGGCTAATGTGAAAATTGCTCTTTAAGTAAATCAATCTCAAAGCCTTTCTACCTCTAATGTAATTGTAACTTGCATAGTTTCTAGGATTTGGACTCCTCTGCATGTCTTTCTTTTTTTGTTCTGTTTTTTGTTTTGTATAACTTTATTTTCATGCTGGCCCGTTTTCAGGAAAAGAACACTGAATGAGTTATTCATTTGGGGGTTCATGTTATACCAATTTATTAAAGAAGATTAAAATATGAAAAAAATAAAAATAAAACGTTACACTGTGTTATTCATACTATAAAAAGTATTTTTCCTTTGTTTTTTCCTTCACTGAAATGATTGTGTTCAACTTTTTTCAGAATCTTTTCTTCAGTGATAATTTTGTTGATCTGTTGTTATTAGTAGCACAATTAACAAGATTATTTCCCTAGGTAATACAATTATCAAGTGAAAACTTATACCCTGAGATTTCATAAAGACTGGTGCAGTATCATGAATGTCACGTCTACCCCAACTCAGGTGGTCAGACACTATAGCTGGCTACTGTGCACTTCCCCTATAGCAGCCCCCTTTCCCTTAAGACAAGCTGGCCTACCGGTACTTATTGCTTGCCCCCAGGACTGAAACACAATGCTATAGTGTCTGGCCAGCCCACCCGGGTAGACGCAAACAGAGCAAACAACAGATTACATGCAGTTTAGCAGATAGTGTGGTTCTAAGATGGTCCAGGTTATAAGGCAGGCAGAGTTCTGGGGTGGTGCAATATCTGATCTGGGTCATACACAGGGAAATCTAACAGCAAAGTAGTGCAGACAAACAGCAGGCTTGATCAGAACAATGCAGGTCTCTGTCTCTATCACAAGCAAGAGATAGAGTGTTCAGTTTGCTTATATAAGGTGACTGACCAGATCAATCACCTAGCAGGGGAACACAGACAGGGAAGAAAAGCAACAGCCAACACCCGGGTGCTGGAATGAGGAGCAGGGGCACTAAGTTATCATGACATGCAGACAGATTTTGCAGAAATGTCTCTCATGCTTTCCAAAAGTGATGAAGAATGCGCCAAATTCATCTACAGTACCTATCTAGAACTTGTAATTGAATTTGGCTCATGCTGCGCCACTTTTAGAACTCATGAAAGATACTTTGACAACAGCTGTCTGAGCCAGTTTTTCTCTCTCTGTATACCAAGAAAGAGTCGGTCCTAATTAGCTTCATTTTACATTTGGCGCATTCAATGTGACAAAATAGAAATACAGCGCATTTTAGAACTATCTGAATTTGGTGCACAAGTCGCTGTCAGAACCAAAAGTGGTTATATAGAAAACGGAACCAAAAGTGTTGCAAATGCTTCATGAATTTGACGTAATACATTAACGAGAGGATTAATGAGAGATAAGTGGCACAGTAGTTTTATTGAATTCCCACATAGTATATAGATTAAAGCTGAACTCCAAAGAATAGGAACAATTCTCCCTTGAAATAGGGCTGGCCTGCACTGAAAGGATTAAATGCTCATTTTGTTCTAGGGCAACAAAAACATAGCTCCCAACTGTCCCTGATTTTGAGGGACCGTCCCTGATTCGGAACAAATTCCTGCTGTCACTCTTTCCTCCTCATATGTCCGTCATTTTGATCTGATCTATATATTGTGTGTCACCACCATCCCAAGGGAAACTAACTAAGGGAAACAGGCAGTGAAGCCTTTAAGTTACAATGCCTTCACTATACTTTAACTTGACATAAGCAATTCACTAATTTTTAATGTAAAAAATTCTACATTTTATAACAGGTGTGCTTTGCTGTCTGACTATATCTGTCAGTAATGTTTTTTTAACTGATAAAAGTTAATTGTACTGTATAGCAGTGGTCATCAACCCTGTCCTTGGGGTCCAACTAACAGGCCAAATTTTATGTATTACCTTGGGGAGATGCAGGCTAGAAAACTTCAATCACAGAGCAGCAAATGATATCACCTGTGATGTATTTCAGTTATCTTGCAAACCTGACCTGTTAGTGATGACCACTGCTGTACAGGACACAAGTATTGATTCTCAGATAATGGATTATATGGCACTACCTTCAGGTGATTGGACAAAAGCCTTGCTGGCACCCTCGCCAAGTGTATCTTTATAACCCACCCACTCTGTGAAGTAGAGACAAGGGATCTGATAGAGAAAACAAACGCAGGTGTTCCACATCCCAATGGATATAGAATAAACAGAATGGAGAAGATGTATGAAAGTATAACAAAGTTAGTTTTATTAACAAGTAATAAATAGAACACATACAAAATAGGATACAATAAAAATGTAATTGAAAAATATTTTATTGTTTTGAACCGACGCTTTCGAAAAAAGTTTTCTTTTATCAGGGTTTTATCTGAACAATTAATCTAGAAGGTTACAAAAATACACAAAAGTTAACATCCTTTCATGGCAGACCCTCTATCTCCAAGCCACCCAGATACACCTAGAAGCCTTCTTCACATTGATGGTTCATCTTCAGCCCTGGAAGTAGCAGAATGTCTACTGACATTTGTTCCAGCTTAGAATAGAGACTTCTTGCCATTTTATTTCACTCTGTCTTTTGGAGAAGTGCACAAGGAAAATCTATCATCGTCCTCTCTCTGTTCCTTTCTATTACTCTTTTCTACTTGCTGCTTCACAAAAAGCACACAGTTTCCCTATACCTCCTTGTGCCTTAACAGTCACAAGAGGTTGTCATTCCATTTTCCTTTTAGGAAGAAAAATCTAGACTTTCTAAATCCTACACAGTGACCCTTATCTGTTTCAAGATGCATGTCCTATTGTCAGAGAAACACCTTGTGATTGTGAAGAGTCATGTTCTACTCCCATTTGAACGCTAGGTGGCAGCAAAGTTGACAGTGAAACTGTCAGAGAAGCACATTGTGAAAAGTCACGTTCTACTTCCATTTGAACGCTAGATGGCAGCAAAGCTAACAGTGAAACACTCACGCATCACATGACTGCCTGGCTGTCTATAAAAGCTCAGAGGGATTGCTCGTTTGTCTTCAGCTTCCTGTTTCCTGTGTTTGACTGCCTGCTGTGACCCGGATTGCCTCTGACTCTGCTGATCTTCTCCTGGACCTGACCTTGGCTTGTATTACAGACTCTGCTTGTCCCCTGTGTTTGACCCTCGGCCTGTGACCTGGACTTTGTTCTTCTTATCTCCTTGCCTTGACCTTTTGCCTGTGGCCCGGACTTGCGTGTTCCCTACACAGAACCTCCAGCTGTGTTTGGACTATCTTACCAGCCGGTGCTTGACCCTCAGCCTGGTTTTGGACTCTCTGATTTAGTTCTTCTAGCAAGCCATGCACCTGCCAGTTTGACACAGCTGCCCGACCCTGATACAAGTCTACTTGAACCTGCTGGGTAGCCTGTGCCTCTTTGTGCCTTTCCTCCAGGGGTCAAAGTGCGCTTAGACGCAAGGGTGAACCGCTCTCGGCATCTCGGCCTCGGTAAGTACTAGTCTGCCCGTGATACCTATCAGGCCATTAAAACATGTTTCCTGCATACCTGTCACTATGTCTACTATATGAGAGATATTTACCTTTCATGTGATTCTAAATGCTATTATTTTTTTAAACCTTAATCCGTTTTCTGCATTAAGGTAAAAAAAATTCTGAGTGTATCTTCTACCCCCTCCCTCCCAGCCCCACTCTTATACTTGTCTGAGCCTGATCTTGATCCATTGATGTGCATGAGAGCAGTGGCTTTCTCCCTCATGATAGGTTTGGAGACAGCAGCGAAAGCCATTGGCTTCTGCTTCTGTCAGTCAAGGCCATTGAGGAGAATTCGGGGCCCCGCACAAGGTTGCTATGGTGGGTACTTGGCTGGTGGGAGGAGTCAAAAGTGCCAGCAGAAACGCCAAATATATCTATCCACACAACAATGTAGTCCTTACATTCTGTGGTGCTAGTTTAAATAGACTATTAATCATACCTGAACATTCAAATAGCAGAGTGCCTTGGAGACTTTTGATTACAAGGCTCCTAAACGTAATTCTTTAAAGCATTTGCGCAAATGCTGATGCTCATACTTCTAATTTCCGGACAGCCCAGCCCTGTGTTTTATCAATTCACTCATAGGGTTACTACTATTTTTTATGTACACCATATATTTTATTGCTGAATCATATTACATATTTTTTATGTTATTATGTACTTTACAGATTGGTCTTTCCTGATGAAGCGGTGATGAAGCGGTGAATGTCCGCGAAACTAGTCGACTTTGACCAATCATTGAGATGTATAATTAATTGTTTTGCTATTTTTATAAAAAAAAATATTTTTACATTAATTGTTTATATTGTCTTATCAGTACCAATATAGTCCCCTCACCCAACTGTGTGGGTAGCTTTGTGTTAGCCTCAGCAACTATTCCATTGCCCCCACTCTCCTTCTTTTCGCAATTAACTGGGATGATGGTACGGTTTTATCCTTTCTTATTTACTGTTTGTTTGAGGCTATATTTTCATTTTTCTCCTTAATTGGTTAATTTTGCTTCCTTCTTGGCTTCTTCCTCAGTCCTTGTTTTGGTGTTCTGTTGGTATATTCCTGACTTGATTCTTATGCACATTCTTCTTCCTATGGCATTTTTGTCTATGTCTGGTCCCATGTTGAAGAAACTACTTTCATTAGCACCCCTTGGTTGCTCCTCCATGATATTCTCTCTCAGGTTTTACAGGTGACTCTTTCAAGCAAACCAGTGCCCAGTTAGTTCCACTAGCGCAAGCCTCTTTTCCTCCATATCTTCCTGGTTTACAATCTTCCTCTGCGCTGAACGCCAATATGCTCTTCTTTTTCCAAATCAGGGTTGTAGATTACTAAATCACTGTTTGAATAATTTTCTGAGCTAAGAAGCCATTTTGCTCTCACCTTTTCAAACACATGACTCTATTCATCTGTTTTGTATGAAAAGTATGAAAGTATGCATTGCTCCTGTTTGTAGTGCTTCCCTTATGCGTTGTTTCACTCTCTACACAGTCTTTAGGTATCTGTCAACAAATACCTCCAGTTATATGACTGTTCTACAGAATTTTGTGCAATGATCTCCCAGCATTTCTAATTCATTGACATTCATCAGTTTCTGTAGGTACATTCCTATCTCTAGGTTGGGTGACACTCTCTAACTTGGTTATGCCCTGTAGATAGCTTCCCCCATACTCTGGAATCTATCATGTGTTAGTTCTCACCTAGTGAGATAAAAGTGAACCCCTTCTCAGAATTTGTTTTTATTTCTCGTCCTGTAACTTATTTTGTTTGAAATCACCAAAGACCTAGCCCTTTGTATCCTGCAGGTCTTGGTTTGGCTATATATATCCTCTTCCTAGCAAATATGTTCCCCCCAGAAGCTGTGGTTCTTCTTCCCCCATTTTCTTCTTCAAAGTGGGGATCAAGTACTAGAAAGGTTAGCGTTGGAGTTTGTTATAGACCTCCCAGTGTTAAAGAGGAGGTGAAGACTGAGCTCCTTTCATAGATGGAAAGGGCTGCAAGGGCTGGGACAGTGATAATAATGGGGATTTTAATTACCCGGAAATTGACTGGAGTAAGGGCACTGCTGGGACAGTTAAAGGGCAAAAATGAATGAACCTATTACAAGACAATTTTATTGGCCAGTTTATTAAGGCCCTGACTAGGAATAACGCTCAGTTGGACCTGGTAATCTCAAACCATGCAGAGCTTATTACCAATATTCATATAAAAGAATATCTGGGTAGCAGTGACCATTACATGATTTAATTTAATGTTAGCTATAAGCAACAAACACATATGGGAAAGATAAAAACACTTAACTTTAAGAAAGCTAATTTTCCAAGGATGAGGGCTGCTCTTCAGGACTTAGACTGGGAGAGAATATTAGCATCGATGAACATAGAACAGAAATGGGAATTCTTCAAAAAGACTGTATGCAAACTCACTGCAAAGTGTATTCCCATGGGCATAAAATAGGCTAAAAATAAAACCTATGTGACTCCTGGCCAAAGTTAAAAAAGTTATAAATAATAAGAAAAGAGCATTTAAAAAATATAAAAATGAAGAAAAACTATCATCATTTAAATGTTACAAAGAATATAACAGCATGGGTTCATGAAAGACAGAAGTTGTCAAACAAACCTAGTTTCTTTTTATGAGGAGGTAAGTAAAACCTTGGACAGAGGCGTGGCAGTGGACGTGGTATACTTGGTGTGAAGGACTTTTATGCAATTGCCTATATACTTCAGTCTAATCCTCTCCCTGCTAATGTTAATGTCTGTGTGTTATGGGTTCTGCCTCTAGCCTGGATAATTGGATTACTTTTCCCTTTGTAGAGGCATCTGTAAAACCTGTTTAAACCAGATTGCCATGCTGCCAGTACGGGACAATGACCTTTCAATGCTAAGTGGCTTGTGAAATACTTTTCCATTGTGTTCTGCAGATGAATAGCCGTGTCACAGACGAGACGACCTAGCCAACCGATTAGATAATTGACTCATGTTAATTGTTGTTCTGATTGCTTCATGGTAGTAATTACCCCCTGGGGGCTTCTCTCTCTGGGAGATAATTACTAAATGTCTTTTAGATCTGTGATTGTGTATTCTAAAGGTTAATTGAATTCAAACTCAAGAATGTGATGTGTCAAGCTTGCGGTGCCGAAATGCCTCTGTATGGAAACCCCCAGTGTGTGGAAAAGGGGTGGAGATTTCATTTTTCTTTGATTGATGACAAGCTTGTAACTGTGTATAAATTTGCAGAGTTTTGCCATTAAAGTGTGTCCTGTTAGATCCAGTATTAAGCCATGGCTAATGTGTGGATTATTCGGCGATTCCAGGGATATTCCTAGTCGGGGAATATTGGGGTGATTTCTTTTATGGGAGAAGAAGGGAGAGGATGGCGGAGATATGCTCTAATACCGTCACACTGGATGGCAGCGGCGGGATTTTCCCTTCTACTTTCCTTTACACCAGGATTCCAAGCAGACACTGGGAACAGTGAATGGAGGACTGCTACACCCGGCTTAAAAGAAATACACTGAAAGAACTACTTGAAGTTCGTGGAAGGATTGCTAGCAACAAAACCAAGCGGGTCATCATAGCAGAATTAATGGAGCTAGACCAGGAGAAGACACAGAGACCCTACCCCTTCCCGACCTATTGGGCAGTAACGAGGGGATGACCCAGATAGAGAAAGTCCAGCTAGGGGAACAGCTGGGGCCGCAAGAGCGGGCCCAAGCTGGTCGCTTACTAGAAACAAAACAGGCCACATTCTCTCAGGAGCCTGGATACACACTCCTAGCCATACACAAGGTGGAGACTCCAGGACAGGCACCCCTGAGGCAGCCTCCTTACCGTATCCCCGAAGCAGTCCGGGAGGGGATGCGGAAGGAAATAGATGAGATGCTTCGGCTAGGCGTAATCGAACCCTCAGAAAGTCCTTGGGCTCGCCAGTAGTCTTAGTGCCCAAGAAGGATGGGACAACCCGCTTCTGTGTAGATTACCGGCGCCTCAATGACAAGACAGTTACGGACGCCTATCCGATGCCACGGATGGACGAGCTGCTTGACCGTATCTCTGCAGGGAAGTATCTGACCACAATAGACCTATGCAAGGATATTGGCAGATCCCCCTAGCAGAAGAGGACAGACCCAAGTCAGCCTTCATCACCCCATTCGGCCTATACCAATTCCGGGTTATGCCGTTCGGGATGAAGAACGCCCCGGCCACCTTCCAACGGATGGTGGATCAGTTACTTGGGGGTCTCCAGAGCTTTGCATGTGCTTACCTGGATGACATCGCCATCTACAGCGATACATGGGAAGCGCACCTAGAGCACGTAGGGATAGTATTGGATAGGATCAAAGGGGCCGGGCTGACCCTGAAACCCGACAAATGTCATTTGGGTATGGCGGAGTTACAATATTTGGGCCACCGAGTAGGATGTGGTAAGCAACGGCCGGAGCCGGCTAAGATCGAGGCCGTTGCCAATTGGCCCACTCCCCACACCAAGACACAAGTCATGGCTTTCTTGGGCACAGCCGGCTATTACAGACGCTTTGTACCCGACTACAGCGCCCTGGCCAAACCCCTGACCGACTTAACCAAAAAGAAGCTACCCCGACAAGTCCTGTGGTCCCCGGAATGCGAGGTGGCTTTCCAAGCACTAAAGACTGCTCTGGTTAATGCTCCGGTGTTGATTACCCCAGATCCTAACAAAAGATTTATTGTTCACACAGACGCTTCAATGTTTGGACTGGGGGCAGTACTAAGCCAGATCGGGGAGGATGGAGGAGAGCACCCGGTGGCATACCTGAGTCGGAAGCTGTTGCCAAGGGAGGTCAGTTACGCCACCATTGAAAAAGAGTGTTTGGCCTTGATATGGGCCCTCAAAAAGCTCACACCTTACCTTTATGGCCGGGCTTTCACTCTCATCACCGATCACAACCCCTTGGTGTGGCTTAACCGGGTTTCAGGGGACAACGGCCGTTTGCTACGCTGGAGCTTGGCCTTACAGCCCTATGACTTTACAATTCATTACCGCCCAGGCAAGCAAAACGGGAATGCCGATGGATTGTCACGCCAAACGGAGTTAACCTCGGACTAAAAGCTCTGAACCCGTCAACCCTACTGGACCAGGAAAGGTCCAACCAAGTTGCCGGAGCAGGGAGAAAAAGGGGGGCCATTGTGAAGGACTTTTATGCAATTGCCTATATACTTCAGTCTAATCCTCTCCCTGCTAATGTTAATGTCTGTGTGTTATGGGTTCTGCCTCTAGCCTGGATAATTGGATTACTTTTCCCTTTGTAGAGGCATCTGTAAAACCTGTTTAAACCAGATTGCCATGCTGCCAGTACGGGACAATGACCTTTCAATGCTAAGTGGCTTGTGAAATACTTTTCCATTGTGTTCTGCAGATGAATAGCCGTGTCACAGACGAGACGACCTAGCCAACCGATTAGATAATTGACTCATGTTAATTGTTGTTCTGATTGCTTCATGGTAGTAATTACCCCCTGGGGCTTCTCTCTCTGGAGATAATTACTAAATGTCTTTTAGATCTGTGATTGTGTATTCTAAAGGTTAATTGAATTCAAACTCAAGAATGTGATGTGTCAAGCTTGCGGTGCCGAAATGCCTCTGTATGGAAACCCCCAGTGTGTGGAAAAGGGGGTGGAGATTTCATTGTTCTTTGATTGATGACAAGCTTGTAACTGTGTATAAATTTGCAGAGTTTTGCCATTAAAAGTGTGTCCTGTTAGATCCAGTATTAAGCCATGGCTAATGTGTGGATTATTCGGCGATTCCAGGGATATTCCTAGTCGGGGAATATTGGGGTGATTTCTTTTATGGGAGAAGAAGGGAGAGGATGGCGGAGATATGCTCTAATACCGTCACACTTGGATTTTGCAAAAACATTTGACACATTTTCCCACACACAGCTAATGTGTAAGGTAAAGTCTACAGGCTTGGAAAGATCAGTTTGTAAATGGATAGTAAACTGGCTAAAAGACTTCAGAAAGTAGCGGTTAATGATTCTTACTCTGGTCTAAGGTTATCAGTGATGTACCCCAAGGTTCAGTGTTGGGACCCTTACTTTTTAACCACTTAAGGACCGCCGCATGTACATTTACGTCGGTGCCTTGGGGGGTTCGGGTCCCCCCCCCGTACATGTGGCGGTCCGCGCGGCTGTAGGAGCGATCCGACAAGAGGGGGCAGCTATTCGTTTTTGTCCGCCCCCTCCGGATCGCTCCCAGCCAATGCGCGCGCCCGCCCGCCCTGTCACTTCCTCCTCCTGTGTAAACACAGGAAGGAGGAAGCGATGTGATCTCTCCCTCGGCGGTTTTTTCAACCACCGCTGAGGAGAGATCACAACACAGTAAGTCCTGCACTAACACTACACTGCACTAACACTACACATAGTCACATTTAACCCCCCGATCGCCCCCCCCTCCCCCCTGTCACAGTGTCACTGAATGCAGTAATCATACATGTATGATTACTGTATTTAGTGTCAGTGTGACAGGCAGTGTGACAGTCAGTTAGTGTTAGGTCCTGGGTAGCCCCCGTACACCCCCTAATACAGTTTTAACCCCTTGATCACCGCCCTAGTTAACCCTTTCACTCCCTATTGCCAGCATCACTAAGCGATCATTTTTCTGATCGCTGTATTAGTGTCGCTGTTCCCGCTAGGTAGCTAATTTTTTTTTTATTGCAATTTTTTTTACTAAAGACATGTGGCTACATTTATTTTGGCCTAAATGTTTGACAAAAATTTAGTTTATTGATTTTTCTTATAACAAAAAGTAAAAAATATTGTTTTTTTTTCAAAAATGTCGCTCTATTTTTGTATATAGCGCAAAAAATAAAAATCGCAGAGGCGATCAAATACCACCAAAAGAAAGCTCTATTTGTGGGAAGAAAAGGACGCGAATTTTGTTTGGGAGCCACATTGCAGTGCCGAATCACAAAAACCCCTTGGGTCATTTGGCAGCATATTGGTCCAGGTCTTAAGAGGTTAATATCTCTATAAATGGTATAGGGTCTGGTTTTTAACCACTTTAGCCCCGGACCATATTGCTGTCCAATGACCAGAGCACTTTTTGTGATTCGGCACTGCGTCGCTTTAACTGACAATTGCGCAGTCGTGCAACGTGGCTCCCAAACAAAATTGGCGTCCTTTTTTTCCCACAAATAGAGCTTTCTTTTAGTGGTTTTTGATCAGCTATAAACAAAAATAAAGCGACAATTTAGAAAAAAAATTAATATTTTTTACTTTTTGCTGTAATAAATATCCCCCAAAAATATATAAAAAAAAACGTTTTTTTCCTCAGTTTAGGCCGATACGTATTCTTCTACATTATTTTCATTAAAAAAATCGCAATAAGCGTTTATTGATTGGTTTGCGCAAAAGTTATAGCGTTTACAAAATAAGGGGTCGTTTTATGGCATTTTTATTAATATTTTTTTTTACTAGTAATGGCGGCGGTCAGCATTTTTTTTTAGTACTGCGACATTATGGCGGGCACTTCGGACACTTTTGACACATTTTTGGGGCCATTGGCATTTTTATAGCGATCAATGCTATAAAAATGCCTCATATTACTATAAAAATGCCATTGGCAGTGAAGGGGTTAACACTAGGGCGCAGGGAAGGGGTTAAGTGTGTTCCTGGGTGTTTTCTAACTGTATGGGGGGGTGACCTCACTAGGGGAAATCACTGATCTTCTGTTCATACATTGTATGAACAGAAGATCAGCGTTTCCCCCGCTGACAGGAACGAGAGCTATGTGTTTACACACATAGCTCCCGTTCCCCGCTCTGTAACGAACGAGCGCGCGTGCCCGGCGGCAATCGTATCCACCAGGCACACGCGCGGGACTTGGGGCGAGCGGGGACACGCGCGCGCTGCCCTGTTTCTGTGGTTGCGGTGACTGTACATGTTCCTGTTTTTACATTAAAGACAACTTTTTCATTTGAAATTCTTCTGGAGTGCGGCAGTCCATTTTCCTCCTCTTCATTGCTATCCCTCCATTAGATTCCTCTTCCTCTTCCACTTGGCTCGTTATTTTGCCTATATTTCTAGGGCTTCTGCTCTCAGGGAACAGATTCTTCCTTCCCTACTTAAGCCCATTCTCCCAGAGGTGTTAGATTTCTTTATCATTTTACAGCATCTAGCATCTGTTCACAATTTCAAATCATTCTCCAAAGATAGTACACAGTGTAGAGGTCTCCTTCATATTATTTTTCCTGCTGGTGGAATTTTCTTTGTCTATAGGTTATTTTCTGCATTGGTGTATATTAAAGTGACTTTAAAGTAAAAAAAAAAAAAAAAGTTAAATAACAAATATGATATACTTACCTGCATTATGCAATGTGTGAAGATCTTCCTCTTCTCGTGTCCCCGCCCGGCGTTGCTGGTGCTACATTTAACCATCAAGAAGCAACAGGGAAACTACAGTATTATAGTCATATTGCAAACACTACAGGTTTTGTCATGCTTGCATGAATGCTGGCATTTGAATGAGAATGTTTTATAAATAGATTTGCTAAATTTTAACACAAAATTCTCACAACTTTCCACCAAGATATACAGGTGCATCTAAAACAGTTACAATATTATCAACAAGTTAATTTATTCAAGTAATTAAATTCAGAAAGTGAAACTATATTATATTTAGTATATTATATACAGTATAATCATTACACACAGAGTAATATATTTCAAGCATTTCTTTCTTTTAATTTTGATGATTATGACTTACAGCTAGTGAAAACACAAAATTCAGTATCTCAGAAAATTAAAATATTACATAAGACTGATAAAAAAGGATTTTTAAATACAGAAATGTTGTCTTACTGAAAAATATGTCCATCCACAGTATAGTATGCACTCAATACTTGGTTGGGCTCCTTTTGCATGAATTACAGCATCAATGCAGCGTGGCATGAAGGTGATCAGCCTGTGGCACTGCTGAGGTGTTGTGGAAGCCCAGGTTGCTGTGATAGCGGCCTTCAGCTCTGCATTGTTGGCTCTGGTGTCTCCTATAATCCTCTTGACAATACCCCACAGATTCTCTATGGGGTTTAGATCAGGTGAGTTTGCTGGCCAATCAAGCTATGTGGGCAGGTGCCAGGTCTTGCTGGAAAATGAAATCAGCATCTCCATACAGCTGGTCAGCAGAGGGAAGCATGAAGTGCTCTAGAATGTCTTGGTAGAGAGCCGCACTGACTTTGGACTTGATTAAAACATAGTGGACCAACACCAGCAAATGGCATGCCTGCCCAAATCATCAATGACTGTGGAAACTTCATGGAACTTGAAATATGTGTGCCTCTCCACTTTTTTTTCCAGACTCTGGGACCTTGATTTCCAAATGAAATACAAAATGTACTTTCCTCTGAAAAGAGGACCTTGTCCACTAATTTTCTCCTTAGCCAAGGTAAGATCCTTCTGACATTGTCTCTGGTTCAGGAGTGGCTTGACACAAGGAATGCAACAGTCGTGGCCCATGTTTTGGATACATCTGTGAGTGGTGGCTCTTGGAGCACTGACACCAGCTGTAGTACACTACTTGTGAATCTACCTTCAATTCTTGAATGGCATTTGCTTCACAATCCTCTCAAGGCTGCAGTTATCCCTGCTGCTTGTGCACCTTTTTTAAACACAGTTTTTCCCTTTCACTCAACCTTCCATTAATACGCTTGGATACAGCACTCTGTGAACAGCCAGCTTCTTTAGCAATGACCTTTTGTGACTTACTCTATTTGTGAAGGGTGTCAATGACTGTTCACTGGACAACTGTCAAGCCAGCAGTCTTCCCCATGATTATGTAACCTAACCTACTGAATCAGGTGTTTTGAGTTAATCATCTGATTAGAGTGTGACACCAAGAGTCTACAATATTGAACTTTTTTCACATTATTCTACTTTTCTGAGATACTGAATTTTGGGATTTTGCTAGCTGTAAGCCATAATTAACAAAATTAAAAGAAAGAAATGCTTAAAATATATCACTCTGTGTGTAATGAATCTATATAATATATGAGGTTCACTCTTTAAATTCAATTACTGAAATAAATTACCGTATTTGTCGGTGTCTAAGGCAACTGGGCGTATAAGACGACCCCCTAATTTTACATTTATTTTTTATTTTTTATGTAGCCTGCTTGGATTGGCAGAGGTTTTTACTCCAATCCGAGCAGGCTCTGTATTCATTTGAATACATCGTTCACCATGATTGGCTAAGCTGTGTATATGGTATGTAGCCAAAGCTACACACAGTATTACCGCACATCCAGCAGGCATCCAAGCAGCTGACCCGGCGTATGAGGCTGCATACACACAATCGTTCCAACCCGATGAAAATGGACTGAAGTCCAGTTTCATCATTCCAAACCGACCGTGTGTACGGCCCATCGGTCTGTCATCCTTCGGACCAAAGTTTTAAACCTTCCTTTAAAATCGTACTGATGGACGCCTGACCATCGGTCCAAACTGATCGTTAGTACGCAAAAGCATCGGTTCAAAAACCTGCGCATGCTCAGAATCAAGTCGACGCATGCTTGGAAGCATTGAACTTCGTTTTTTCAGCACGTCAGTTGTGTTTTACATCACCGCTTTGTGTGTGTACGCACATCAGACCATCAGGCCACTTCAGCGGTGACCTGAAAATCGGGTTGGACTGATCGTGTGTACGCGGCCTAAGACGACCCCGGCTTTTTGGACAGTTTTTTTAAGTGTTAAAGGTAGTCTTATACGCCAGCAAATACAGTAACTTTTTATGATATTACAATTTTTGGAGATGCACCTGTATATGGTTTACATTTAAATCTAATTAGAAAAATGTATGAATCCTGGGTAAACGTTGTGTGAATCTTATGTGAAATATACCCCTAAATGAAATAAACAAAACTATCCAATCAAAAGTAGATTTTTTCAAGCAAATTTGCTCAATGGGTAGATTTGCGTGTCCCTATAAATAAACACAAGTTTTATTTGTTCACTGTACTGTATTAATAATTTGCAAGTACAACCATTAGTTTGTGTCTTTTGAACATGACTCAAGTTGAATTGAGGTTCACACTCAGGGCTGCCAAGGGTCCCCAAAATTCTAGAAGGGCCCCGCTGTCTGGCGGAGATGAGAGAAGGCAGGGACGAGTGCATAAGAGCTCCGTGGCTGGGCTGGCTTTCAGAATGTGTGCAAGTCAACAGCTGCTGCTGTGTCATTGACCTGACACGCACGCCTGAAGAGGAAGGGGGTGGGGTTGTGTACATGTGTGTGTCTGTGTACATATGTATGTGTGTGCCAGTGTGTGTACCAGTGTATATGTGTGTGTGTGTACTGGTGTGCATGTGTACATGTGTGTCTGTGTACGTGTGTGTGTGCCTGTGTACATGTGTGTGTCTGTGTGCCAGTGTGCATGTGTACATGTGTGTGTGTGTATACATGTGTGTGTCTGTGTGTATGTGTACATGTTTGTGTCTGTGTACATACTGTATGTGTGCCTGTGTACATGTGTGTGAGGGGGGCTGAGAGCGCACAGGTGTGTGGGCGCTGAGAGCGTACAGGTGTGAGGGGGGCTGAGAGCATACAGGTGTGAGTGGGGCTGAGAGAATAAAGGTGTGTGGGGGTTGAGAGTGTACGGGTGTGTGGGGGGCTGAGAGCGTACAGGTGTTAGAGGGCTGAGAGCGTACATGTGTGTGGGGGGCTGAGAGCGTACAAGTGTGAGGGGGGCTGTGAGCGTACACATGTGAGGGGGGTTGCAAGCATACAGCTGCTGGTTTTGGACGTCTCTTTTGGGCAAAATATACTTTCCTACTGTTAAACCTTAAAAGCACTGATGACTTATAGTAGACTGTTCATTTTCATATATGACATTGTAAGTGTTAAAAGAAAAGGTGTGTGCACTGAAGGACTTGATGGGTTGGCTAGTGGGCGGATACGGTGGGACGGCCAGTGGGCAGGCCCTGGGAAATGTTGGTGGTCAGGCCTGAGGGGGGGGGGGCAAGCCTAAAGCTGTCTAAGGGGCCCCACAATTTTTTTTTTCACAATCGAAGTTTAAAGGGGCCCCACAATTTTTAATAGATGCCCTGTTCACACTAGTCAGTAAACCTGACAGCAGGAAGATGTGCTGATGGACTCAAGGTACTATTACAATTTTTCATTCACGTAATGTTTTCAAGAGGGTAAGTTCAGCCTTTCTGTACATATAAAGAGTGTCCTTTTGAGTTCTGACATCTAAGCTCATACTAGATCACTGAACTCTGTGGGGGTTTAATGTCTCATTAATTGCAAGGCTACCTAACAGGAGATAAAAGATGTTATAGTCACTCCTTTATATCTAAAGCCAATTTATACATCAATGACCAGATCTCTATTTTTTTATCATTTTTGGATAAGCTCTGTGGTCAGGCACTTTTATATGTAAAAGTGTTTGATGTTGTGTTTTATTCTAGCAAGCTGTAAATTTGCACTTGCTGACTGCATGTCATCATCAGGTATGTTTGTTTGTAATGTGTTAACTAAATTATATTTTCTTTGTTCTTAATAGTTTACATTTAATGCACATGTACTCTGACTTTTCTTTTTCTTTTTTTTATAGGTATTTATATATTGTTAAGTTATGATGCCTGTCTTTTAATCCCCAAGTGAGATCTGCCTCAGTGGTATGGAAAAGTCACATAATGTCACATAATGTACATGTAGGCAGACTATAATGCAAAAGTGTATTGAGATTGTCAGGCTGTAAAGAGATACCCAGGGGAGAGCAAAGTATACTATTATATCTAAAACCTTAATGCCAAGCTGGTGTAAAGTTACCAATTTTTTTCATAATTACGTTTTACAGAAGTTTCCCCAGTCCAGAGATGTCCAAGTGGCACATGGATTGATTTACGGTACAAGTTATGGAGGTGGTGTCATGTTGCCATTTCAGAATTACATCATTATTCTGTCATTCTGCATTATAGATCACTTAGAATGCGGCCAGATGGGTCCACTGGCCGAAAACTACAAAATACTTATTTAAGGCCAGGATTACACCTATGCGAATTGAGTGCGGCTTAAACCGCATCCAATACGCAGAACATTTCTAAATACATTGTTTTCAATGAGGCTGGTTCACATATGTGAGATGCATTCGCACTGTGCATTGCAGTAAAAACGTATGCAGATTTTATGCCTTGCGGTGTGGCTCAGGTGCGAATTCAGTCCCATTATCTTCTATGGGTACGCAGCTGATTCCCAGATGTGTTCAGTTCTCTTCAGGAATTTCTGTCATTCAGCTCAATACACTTCTCCCCCACTCTCCTCTCACCCGGCACTTCTCCCAGGTCTCCAAATTCGCAGCTAAAAACGGAGCTAATCTGCTGAACACTTCCCTTATCTATCTGCAGAGATAGGAGAGCTGAAATTCACATGCACTCACACGGGGCCGTGACCACGCATGGCCGGGTGAGGAAGTGAACTGGCGTGCTCCCGCCGCACCTCCACGAGCTCCGCTATGAGCTAACTGATGCTCGCTCTGATCACCGGCTGCCTGTTGATTTTCTGCCGACATCCACGGCATTTACGGCTCCCCCCTGGTCTTTTCTATCCTGGCTCTCCCTCGCTAGGAGAAACATACCTCCTGCTGGAACGCCGGAATGCCGCTCTGATACTTTGGACGGACGTGGGGCTGGAAGCCGTGACCCGTGACCCGGAACAGCTGCCGCAGAGACGCAGAGACCCAGAGACCCAGGGACACGATACTGCGGGCGGCGGCTGCGGCTGGAACAGGAGCTGAGAATTGCTGCTGACAGGTCTGGCGGCGTGTTATCTATTCCTATTGTCTCCTCTCCACTCCTCACTCCTTGCTCCTCGTTCTCCCCCCTCCCGGAGGATTCCTGAAAGGCAACCTAGGAATCAGAAGCCAACCGCCAGAAGATAACACCTAAAGGTACTCTGCTGGATAGTGGAAGGGAGGGGGTGACTGTTATAAGAGGAGGCTAGAGAGGAACATTGACAGCTGTTATCAGCCTCTTTATTTTTTTCTGCCGTTTTTTTTTTTTTTTTGTCGTTCAGTCGTAAGATAATAGGAAAAAAGACATTTAAAGGGGGTCAGTGAATGTGATTATAACTATTTTCTGGGAGTGGATAGAGATATAGGATACAGGACTCTCTGTGGACTCTCTGTGGATATTGTTAGACTCATTGGACTATCTCAAACCCAAAGGGGATTGAGACCTGACTGTCTGAACTGTTTAAACTGAACCAGGCACACAGTGGCATACAGGGTATGTGAGGGATGCGATCTCTGAGACAGCGGGAGAGTCGCACCTCACGTAAGGCAGCAGGAATACAAGCATCACAGACATTAAAGACACCTGTACCCAGACTTACTGAGCAATTGGAGATCTCCCGGTACTTCTCTATCCCACAAGGCACGGTACGACCCACTGGTCGCAAGAGCGGGTCACTGGGGCCTGAGTTGGAGACAGAAGGGGGTGACACTAGCGGCTCCTTGGAGATAGTATCTCAACCCCCTATGGCAGTGAGAGCAGATGTAGAGACCCTGCAGACCACACCACAGAGTTCACGTATGTATAATATGTTGGCAGGATCCGCCACCCCCCCCCCCCCCTATCCGGGAAGACTTCAAAAATGAAATGGAAACTCTGAAAGCCCTAATTCAAGCACTCCCTACAAGGGCTGACATAACTGAACTAATTTCAAAAGTGGAGGAAGCACACTCCAGGGACCTGGAGACTGTTAGAACTGAACTACAGGGCCTGGAGGTCCGCGTGGGGGAGGGGGAGGCTGGGTTAAAGACCCTAGAGCAACGTGTTGAGGCGATCGAGAATGAGAACCACAACCAGATAGATGTCGCGGTGTCCCTGCAGCTACAGATAGAAGATCTCCAGGACAGGGAACGCCGTAATAATATACGTATACGCGGGGTCCCGGAAATGGAAGGACATGAAGATCTTCAGGCCGTGGCTCAAAAATGTTTTCAAAGTCTTATGCAAGACACTAGTTCACCAAATTTTGAGATGGACAGAATTCATAGAGCCTTGGGCCCAAAATTGAAAGACAAGGGTCGTCCTCGGGATGTGATATGTCGATTACATTATTTTTCACATAGGGAGGCAATTTTACGGAAAGCATGGCAGGCCGGCTCAATAGAATTCGAGGGGACACAGCTTAAGATTTTACCGGACTTATCTGGGGCTACCCTTCAACGTAGAGCCCTACTTCGCCCAATATTAGATCGTGTAAGGGCATGGGGAGGGACATATAGATGGAGGTTCCCCATCTCCGTCCTTATTAAGAAAGCCTCACTTTCATTTTGGCTCCGCTCTAGAGCGGACCTCCCTGACTTGTTTTTATTTTTGGAAACAGAACCGTTTCCAGTCCCGAACTGGTTACAGTTAAATCCGAGATCTATAGACCTTAAGAATGTCTGACTTGTTTTTTTCTTTTCTTCTCCGTTTTTTGTTTGTGTTTAAAGGGTTAAATGGAGCCCGGTCTGAATTGGAGCAATGGATATTTTTTTTTTTTTTTTTTTTTTTATTTTTTTTTTTTTTTGCTCCTAAACATTTTTATTTTATAGTATCTCGGATTATACTGGGGACCTTAGGATATCTTAGTACGCTATATATATGGTGTTGTTTTGGATACCGGTGTTGCCCTTTCCCTGCGCCCCCCATGTAGGGGTCGCAGGGAACCGGGCAACAAGGTCTAAATAGGGGGACCTATCTGGCGCCTGGGGCAGTGCTACGGGGGGGGTGGGATGGCAGGGGAGGGAAGGGCAGGGAAGGGTAGGGTAGGTTTGCTGGGGAAGGAGGGACTAAGAGGACTCACTATTAGATTTACAGGCAGCAGCCTGCTTATTGTTTTTCTCTCACAGTGTATATGGGGGGAGAGGGGGGGTTTGATATTGCAGATTTGGGGGAGGGGGGTTAGGGAGGGGGGTATGTATGGGTTCACCCATCATCTATGGGAGTTCCCAGCCTCTAGGGGGATAGGGGGGAGGTAGGGCAGGGAACGACACATTGTGCACACTAGAGTGCTCAACCTACACTGACACTGGGAGCGATTTCTTGAAGTATACTTTTTTTTTGTCTTTTTTTTTTTTTTTGTTTGTGTGTGTTTTTCATCCACTGCAGTTTCCTGCAGTGGTCATTGGGGTCAATGGGGCTCACATGGGCATTGCGAAGGTTGGGGAGGGCAAGGGGGGAGTTTGGGTTGGGGGGGTTAGACCCATCCCCTTAAGGGTTGGTGTCGTAGGGGGAAGGGGCGGGGGGGTGCTGTAGCGCGGCGGCCAGGTACCATGGGATAACCATAGGATAACCATTCGAAAGGAAGAGCCCCCAAGAGGGCCCAAGTGGTTCCAAGATAAGATATGAATCAGGGGATATCTGTTAAGAGACCTGTGGTTGTATGTGTTCACCCGGTATGATATATTAGAGGAAGTCTTACCCCTGGTAGGCAATTTAGTCCAGAACGAGTTTATGCTTTATACATGTGGATAGAAGGAGCGGGTGGAGGCGGCGGGAGACCCCTCACCGGGGGAGGCGTGGGTCAATAACCCCGATTAGGCCATCACTCAGGGGGTTGGGTTTCTGAGTGACCAAAGCTTTTGCTTTGGGATACCCTCGAAGAGGAGGAGGACAATCCAGTTCCTCTCTTCTCTTTCTTAGGGTTCCAGTTTAGAGTAGGGGTTAAGGGTTGGGGAGGGGGGTTCGTTGGGTGGGGTTTTTTTTTTCCTCTCTCTTCTCTCTCTCTCCTCTCCTCCTCCCCTATTGCAGGGTTCGGGTACTTGGGCCCCTCATAGGGACCGGAGGTGCGCCCAGGAATGGACGCCCTCTCAGTGATTACAATCAACGTTAAGGGATTAAATATTCCGGAAAAGAGATGTATTTTATTGCAGGACTTAAAAAAAAGAGGGAGGAATATAGCTCTGATACAAGAAACACACTTTAGGAAAGGGGGGTTCCCCTTTCTTAAGAACCGACACTTCCCGACAGTATATCATGCGACGAATCCTGCGGCAAAGAAGGGGGGAGTATCAATACTTATATCTATTAACACGCCATGGTCCCTAAGAGACTCCCTGGTAGACACCGAAGGGCAGTATTTAGCGGTAAAGGGGACGATAAGAGGAGCGATATTTACGTTTGCTACTTTTTACGCCCCCAATGTACAACAGGATCAGTTCCTACGGAACTTCTTGGACAAGCTAACAGGTTTTCAAGAAGGCCAGTTGATTATGGGAGGGGACTTAAATGTCCCTTTGGACCCCACTTTGGATACGTCAACCGGTGCCTCTTCAGTTGCAGGGGGCACACGGAAACAAATCCGACAGTTGCTACAACAAGAAACATTGATAGATATATGGAGAATGATGCACCCGGGAGAGCGAGATTACTCCTTTTACTCTATCCCGCATAAGATATATTCACGTATTGACTATTATTTTGTGCCGCACAGCCAGCTTCATGCAGTTACAGAAGTTGGAATAGGTGAAATTTCTTGGACCGATCATGCCCCAATCCTTTTGAAATATAAAATAGGGGACTCCAGGCCTTTTGGATCGGGGGGCTGGAGACTAAATGAGAGATTGTTACAGGATGAGGTGGTACTGGAAGATGTTCAGAGGGAATTAAAATGGTACTTTGAGACCAATGACACCCCAGAATGTAACTCGGGAGTAGTATGGGAGGCCCATAAGGCAGTCATAAGGGGAGTCCTGATGAAGCATGGTGCCAGGGTTAAAAGGGATAGGGAGCGGCATATAACAACCCTTACGACAAAGATTACAAACTTAGAAAGGAAGCATAAACAGGGTTCTAATCCAGAAGTAGAGAGAGAGCTCGGGATGGCACGTAGACAAATTACTGAACTGCTCTTACATAGAGCAAGGAGGGCGATACAAAACGGTAAAAGGCAGAACTATGAATATGGTAATAAATGTGGGAAGCAACTGGCGAACTCACTGAGGGAACCACATACTAAGACTTATATTCCCATGATCAAGGGGTCAGGAGGCGAAGAACATATGTTACCCAGAGAAATTGCACAGAGATTCAGTGACTTTTATAGTACTTTATATAACTTACAAACAAGTCCCCAACAACAATATGAGGCAATGGGTAATTATATAGAAACCTCAGGTATCCCGACCCTAACAGTAGAGATGAGTCAAGAAATGGAAAAACCTATAACCTTAGAGGAACTGCAGGAGGCAGTGAAAAAGGGGAAAGGAGGGAAATCACCGGGAGCAGACGGGTTTACCATCGCTTACTATAGACTTTTTTTTCCTGTTCTAGGCCCCTTTATGGTCAGAATGTTTAATGGCCTGGGTGATTCATGTTCCTTTCATACGGAAACCCTGAAAGCGGTAATAGCAGTTATACCAAAAGAAGGTAAAGATCCCTCTCAATGTGGGAGCTACAGACCCATTTCATTACTTAATGAAGATCTGAAGCTTTTCGCAAAAATCTTAGCAACACGTATACAACAATATATACCCGGGCTTATACACAAAGACCAGGTGGGATTTGTCCAGATGCGGGAAGCCAGGGACAATACGATTAACACTCTGAACTTGATCCATCTGGCTGAAACTTCCCAAACCCCGTGTGTCTTTCTCGGTACTGATGCCGAGAAAGCTTTTGATCGGATAGATTGGCAATTTATGTTTATGGTTTTGAGACACATGGGGTTTGGCAATAAGATGCTACAATGGATTACAAGTAACTATACTCATCCAACGGCACAGGTTAGAGTGAATGGAATACTGTCCCCATCCTTTAAATTGTCTAACGGGACAAGACAGGGATGCCCGTTATCCCCTTTTTTGTTTGCATTATCTGTAGAACCTCTATTAAACAGGATTCGATTAAATCCAGATATTAAAGGAGTGTCTTTTGGAGATGCAGAATATAAGATCTCAGCTTACGCAGACGATATGATGTATTCTTTGACGAACCCGATGGAATCCCTCCCTAAATTGATACAGGAATTGCAATTATATGGAAGTCTATCAAATTTTAGGATAAATTATGACAAGTCAGAAGCAATGGGAGTAGCGATCCCGGAAGAGGATCTGCGGACCCTGAAGTCTAAACATAGATTTAAATGGTCTGACAGGTCACTTAAATATTTGGGTACTTCCATCCCGGCGGACCTGACACAGGTTTTCAAACTTAATTTTGTCTCACTATTGGTGGAAACGCGGGTCCTCCTGGATGGCTGGAAGAGGGGGTTCCATTCCTGGTTTGGGCGAGTCAATATCGTCAAAATGAGTATATTGCCGAAATTTTTGTATCTCTTCCAGACACTCCCCATTGCTATACCAAAATCCTTTTTTAACCAGACGCAAACTCTCTTTAATAAGTTTATTTGGGCTAACAAATCCCCAATAATTAAATGGCGCATACTATCGTTATCAAAGCGAGACGGAGGCGTGTCGGCCCCAGATATCCAGAGATATTATCAGGCAGCCACACTGATCCGCCTGATAGATTGGAGGAGACACGGTGATGAGAAAATATGGCCAGGTTTGGAGCAAGCCCAGTGTAGCAGTATACTCCATCTAGCAGCATGGTGTTACAGAGACCTGCCGATAACTATCAAGAAACATCCACTGATAGGCCCAACTTTGAAAGTTGCCTACGGGCTATTTGCGAAGGGGACCTTGTCCACTTTAGATTCACCACTCTATCCAATTCTGGGGAACCCCCTGTTTATACCAGGGTTGATGAAGGGACCTTTTAGTGGATTAATAGATCAGGGCCTGGTACAGGCATCTTATTTTGTTAAAGAAGATTCCTGGTACACTACGCAGGAGATGGTATCGGGTGGGATTCCCTACCAATTGGATACATGGAGGGCAATACAAATACGGCATTTCTTAAACACTTTGAAACCCCCTATAAGATATGGGCGTAAACTAACACGATTTGAGGGATATTGTAGTGGGAGTGGAGTGCTTCGACACGCCCTCTCAAGAATTAATGAATTATTAAATGTATCAATGGAGGACTCCCAAATTCCTTTCTTTAATAGGTGGGAGGTGGAGCTGGGAAGACCCTTTACAGAAGAACAAAAGAATAAAATACTCCGGAATATATTTGAATCATCGGTCTGTGTGAAGACACAGGAGATGAATTACAAGATATTAACTCAGTGGTATCGTACTCCGGTAGTATTAAAAAAATGCTACGCAGACATCTCGGATAGATGCTGGAGGTGTGGAAAGAAAAAGGGAACGTTGTTACATATTTTCTGGTCATGCCCAAAGATTTTAAGCTTCTGGACAAAGGTTCAAGGAATTGTACAGAAATTTAGCAAAGAAAAATTACCAGATGAATGGTCTTATTATTTACTACAGGACTCCGAGCTCTCTGTAAAATGTTATAGGAAATCTATGGTTTGCCACCTTCTAAATGCTGCCCGTGCCTGTATTCCAGGAATGTGGAAACAGACACAACCTCCAACGGTAAAGATGTGGCTTAATAGAGTAGAGGATACAAACAGAATGGAGGACCTTGTATGGACCTCCAGACAGAAACGTAAGGTGTACCTTGATACGTGGACTGAATGGAACACGTTCAAATATTCAGAAGAAGGAAGGGTCTTGATAGATGAGTAGTTCTCTGATAGGAGAGGAATCCGGCTCGGCGGAGGAGGGGAGATGGACGGAGGAGGGGGGGCCCCTTTTTTTTTTTTTGGGGGGGGGGGGGGGGGGGGGGGACTATATATATCTGACTTTTATTTGCTTATGTTTCTTTTTTTTTTTTTTCTTTTTTTTCTCGGGGTGGTTTGTTCGAAGGGGGGAGGGTTTGGGATGATAATGCAAAGGGTGATCTTACAGGGGGTGGTCCAACTGCCCCTCCCTCTAGGGAGGAGGGGCTTACTGACCTGATGTAGCAAGGGGAAGGTACCCACAGATATTAAAGGTAATTAGAAGTACGGAGGATGAACCGTAGCCCAAGAGAGAGGTGACAAGATATGTTTTGGGGAACATTTCTCTTTTATCTTTGTTTAAATGATTTGATTTTGTATTATGTGGGTATTTACTTTTTCTTCTTTTACTGTTTTTATTTCTGAATGTTGTAATGACTTTACGGTCAGATGGATGACCCTCTATATGTATATCACCTTGTTTGTTTGGAAAACAATAAAGGAAAATGGAAAGAAATTCACATGCACTAGTGTGAACCCAGCCTTAAAGACAGATAATTTGCATCAAACATCTTTCGCTTTAAGGGGAAACTCAAGTCAGGATAAAGATTTTACATAAAACGTACAGTAAGTCCCTTTTTTTTATTGAAGGTTCCAGCAGTACCTGCGCTGAAGCAACAAATCATTGAGCTCAGGTTTCAGTGTTAGGACCGAAAACCATTTGCTGTTATTTTGTCAATAACGCAAAGAAACAGATACAGGCTTGCTTCAAACAAATCTAGGATTGCTGTTATAGCTGGGTTATATTGCCACCTACTGTGGTGTTTGAACACTGACAAAAAAGCTAGTCTCTACATAGCAACTATCAGGATTGAAATGTTCAGCTAGCCTGAAAAGAAACCCTTGAGCACTAGGTTCTGAAAGTTGTGCTTTAGCTCCGCCCATTTGCTTCCTCCCCAGGTACCCGCTCCAACTTCTGTGAAAGATCCCCGCAATTGTTGTATGGTGATCTATGAATCTTCCAGCCCTTCTTCCTCCCCCTGTTGCCTTCTGGGAGACACAGGTCCCAGAAAACAGTGCGAACATTCAGAAAGCACAGCTTGGTGATCGCCTCCGGGGGGAGGGTCTGCCTACTCCCAACTCCTGCAGTCCGGCTCCTCTCTCTCGACTTCATGCACAAAATAAAAAAAAAAAGAAAGCACAGCGTGACTCGTACATGCACAGTAGGAAACAAGCTGTAAAGCCACAAGGCTTCAATTTCTGTTTCGCTGAAGAGGTTGGCACCTGCACCCGGAACCGATAGATGGATTGGCTTGGGGTGCCAACATTGCAGGCTCCCTGGACAAGGTAGGTGTCCTTATATTAAAAGTCAGCAGCTACAGTATTTGTAGATTCTGACTTTTAATTACTGTATTTAACCACATTTAACTCCTCTTTAACCACTTAAGGACCCATTCACGCCGATATACGTCGGCAGAATGACACGGCTGGGCACAATCACGTACGTGTCTCTTTAAGCCCAGCCATGGGGTCGCGAGTGCCCCGGTCCAAAGCTCCGTGACTGCGCCCGTGGTCACACTTAACCCATTCAGCGCCCCCTAGTTGTTAACTCCCAAACTGCAATTGTCATTTTCACAGTTTTTATAGCACGTTTTGCTCCCAAAAATGTGTCAGAATTGTCCGATGTGTCCGCCATAATGTCACAGTCACAAAAAAAATCGCTGATCGCCGTAGTAAAAAAATATATATTAATAAAAATGCAATAAAACTATCCCCTATTTTGTAAACGCTATGCATTTCCCGCAAACCAATCGATAAACGCTTATTGTTTTTTTTTTTAAACCAAAAATATGTAGAAGAATACGTATTGGCCTAAACTGAGGGAAAAAAAATGATATATATTTTTGGGGGTTATTTATTATAACAAAAAGTTAAAAATATTGATTTTTTTTCTGAATTGTCGCTCTATTTTTGTTTATAGCGCAATTTTGTTTGGGAGCCACGTTGCACGACCGCGCAATTGTCAGTTAAAGCGACGCAGTGCTAAATTGCAAAAAGGGGCACGGTCCTTAACCAGCATAATGGTCCGGGTCTTAAGTGGTTAAAGACCCGCTTTTACTGTGTTAAACAGCCAAAAAGCTCCTTCCATGTTCAGAGCCCCTGTTGTGATGCAGGGCACCAGTTTCAAAATTTCCTTCACTTTTATCTTACCACAGTAACAGTTAGGCCGCGTACACACAATCAGTCCATCCGATGAGAACGGTCGAAGGCGTCCATCGGTTAATATTTAAAGCAAGTTCTCTTTTTTTTGACCGAAGGATAACTGACCGATGGGGCCCACACACGATCAGTTTGGACCGATGAAACAGACCTTCAGTTTTCATCGTTTTTGACCGATCGTGTGTACGCGGCCTTCGGGTTGAGGAAAGTGAGCAATAACGTCATGCGCTAGGTGGAGTGTTGTACTTTCTGCCATTCTGCCTAGAAGAAGCACTGTCGCTCCTTCTCCTGAAGCACCACAAGAATCATCTGGTCTTATTCCAATGCCTGCTTACAGTGACTCTGGCCACTTGCAACCCTCATTAGCATTAGATGCTAGGGTTTGTAGCACACAAAGCCTTGCCTCACTTGACTTGTTGTTCTCTGCTAAAATGTGTTTTCAATTGAAGTTCTGAAGGCATAGTACATGCGGCCAAATGGTTCTGTCCTTTTTGTGTATGTTGGCAAAACAATTTGCCAACTGGGATGCCGGGTTTTAGAACAACATAATTTTTAAAAAGGATAGGCTGCTTGCCAGACATGCCTGGAAGACACACAATGGTAAAGCTTATTTGCCTGTCTTTTTGAGTGGTCTAACAAGCAAAATTGGGCCCAGGAAAAGGTGACCTTGCTAAGATCTTGGTCAAATTAGAGCTGAATTTTTCGCCAGGGTTTTCATTCCCCACATGGTCTAAATGAGGGGTTAACCTACCTACCTTCCCATTCTTGTGTGGATATTTTTTTTTAAGATATTGTGTGCTTTCTTCTACTTTCATATAATGTGTAGGTTTTTTGATGTGTGTTTTCATATGGCAATCAGGGGCTAAATGGGCTATATTTTGTATAGGGGTATTTCCCCTGATTTATTTAAGGCAGCAAGAAGGAATGCACTGATGGGAAGGCTCTTTTTTTATATATGTTTGGCAAGCGGAGTGATGACGGAACATGGATTACTATTGCGTGCCATCAATGTGTCCCTTCTGTCTGTTATAATATACCAACAACTCCCTTTAAGTGCATATTGGTAACCTTGTTATGTAGTTTTGTCATTGGGACATCCTTTGACTTTTTTATTTAGTTTCCATCTCTTTTTTTAGCGCTAAATGGCGCTGCATGTCAATTGGCCATGCAAGAGCATCATGATGTGATGGTGCACATACGTGATGATGTCATGACGGACGTGTGCGTTATGACACCATCACATCAGGTATTGCATTAGATGGTTTGATCCCCTTTGATAAAGTGGCGTGAACAGCCACGTAACTCGTCAGAGATGAGAGCCTGTGGTGACATCACTTCCGGTCGCAGCCGAGAGCGAAAGAGCCTTTGTTTTGATTTCTATATGCGGTAGTTGTTTAACCCATTGGTTTATGCATTAGTACCCCACCCCCCAATTTTGATCGCATCAGGTATGCAGCTGCAATTTTGACCACCCAGAATATAAATAGAGAAGCCCATTTATTTGCCATTTACGCTATGTCATTTCTGTTGGTGCACAGTTAGATCTCTCTTTTTATTTCTTCACACACTCCTGACTTATTATTTCTGTGAGCGAAACATGTTGAGTTTTCTTTATGAAATGCGCTTTTGTGCTTTCTTTTTTGGGGGCAAATACGGTTTATTTAGGAGGTGACCTACTACCCAAATTATTCCTCCTAGTAGTGGCTGAAATATTTTAAGAGGATGCAAAAGTTTTACCTTTTTTTGGCTTTAAACATTCTTTTCTTGGGGGACTGGCAGAGGTAGGTGGTTTGTGAAGCATGAAGAAAACACACGGCAGGGGCGTTAGAGTCACACAGTGAATGATGGTTTATGAGAAGATCCACAAACAGGCAGCTCATTACTCATATTAACGTGTATGAGGAATCCGTAAAACAAGGTCATTCAGGGGCACCACATATCTCCAACGTCACAAGAACGCCAGACATAGTGGTAAAAAAGCTTATATCGTTAATATATTGCACATAAAAGGTTAAAAAGTATTGCCAGCTTGCCAAACCAGAATACATCACATACCCTCATACAGTGAAGTCAGGGGTGTATCCAGGTCATGGTATGGGGAACTAATAGTGGATGTCACCATTGTGACTGCTGATGACCACAGGGAATTCCAGTGTCTGCCAGGCCTTGGACCGCAGATAACTGTGGATCGGAGGTGACGTGGGTGGTGACCCAGATGTAACATCACAAGCTGGTGGAAACACTCCAAGTGAAGACTACTGGAATGGCAAATCACTGGAAGGTTTGGCAGCAATCAATTACAAGTAGTTGGAACGATAAGAAAAGCCAGTTGTCTTGACTGCTAAGTCAGAATAAACAGGCTATTTATCTTTATCATGTGAACCCCTGTTTTTGTTTTGCGTATATGTTCTCAAAGATGCACAGTGGACAGTCCTCCTGCAACAGGTGACTTTATCCCATTATATGCTACTATTTAGGGGGAAGGGGGGGTTTGCACTGAATCCCTGGAAGGAACCTAGAACCTGGTGTCCCTGATATTATATGGTTGTCTTTATCACCAGCTTCTTCAGCTCTGTCAAGAGAGGTAGAGACCTCTTTCCACAAGGAACTCCATGTCCACTTTGCATTTTTTTTTTCCGTAACCAATACTAGGGCAATCTGCTTATAGAGGCTGTAAGTGCTCTCCTGCGCTATCCGAATAAGTCTAGCTCTGACCTCCAACTGTCCAAGGACCCTGTATTCAGTGCTTACACTCTACCCCTAGATTGGCTACTTTTGTGCCGCCTGCAGGTGACTCACATTTACAAGTGGTTGTTTCCAACTTAGTTAATGTGGTACATGTTACTCTACATTTGCAGGATCAACATGCTATTTCAGGCCTGGGTTCTTTAAGAGCTTCCACTGACACAAAGATCTTTCTGTCACACCGACCGTTTTAGTAATTTTCTTTTGAGGACTGGGGACACCCTTTAGCATCCTCTGCCCCTCCAGAGAATATGATTGAGCTTCTCCCTTTTGGAACAGAATTTACAGTTTGGTGTTTTTTTCCTCCTTGCACCAGTAATCAACATTACTAGATGCACTGTACTACCAAAAAGGTTGCTGGTATGCCCACCTCTCAGGATTTCACTGACAGACCATTGTTATTCCCTATTTAAGTTTGATTTAGCAGGAATGCCTATGAAGCCTGTGTGGTCCTTAAAGAGGACTCTGCCATCACGAGAGTAGGTCTGCATTTCATTGAACATTTGGAACAAATGCTTGGAGCCTTGCACTTCAATTGTGAAGGCTTGGTACAAGCACCTAAGCATTTTTTTTGCACGGTGCTGGTCATTCCCATGCATAGGGCACTTTTGCTACATGTCTGGGATGCCGATTACACACATCAAGATTGGATCCCCTCTTAAACTCTCACCCCTCCACCATATCCTCGCATATTGTGGAGTCCTTTGTACCAATTTCTAACCATCAGTCCTCCTACTGTCAATTCTTTGAATTTTTAATCTCCTCAATTTAGGTGTGAGGGTTTAGCACCCAAGTGCTTGTGCTTTGACATCACTGGACGGTCATACAGTAGATACCCTTGGATGGGTAGCAAGCAAATCAAGTTAGGGCTTTTACAAGTATCCCCTGTGGAGGATGGTAGAAATCTTGAGGCCTCTGTGCAACTGAAAGGATGGAACTGGGTCTTTCATATACATCTGCTCTGCAGCCTCTTGAGGAAATTCATTTTGTTTCTTTACCTTGTCTTGCTCCCAACCAGGAAGGAGCTGGACATGCATGCTCTTCATTACATGGCAACGGATGAGGTAGGGATTTGGGGAAGGTGGGCTGATTCCTAGATCATGTTTTGTGGAAGTCATTAGGCAGCTTTTTAGTGTTATCTTTATCTCCTTGGGTACACTCTAGATGTTGGGTATAGGAATCTCTGTACACCATTTACAGTAGGTAGGGTGCTTGTGCACTATTTGCCTTTAGTAAATCAACCCCTGTATGATCTAAATGGATTTGCACTGCCTTACTGAACAAACCTGCTATCATAAAGCTGAACCAAAAGCCGGTCATGCTTCACTTGAATTGGAGACCTCTGTACATGATCCTTTACCTGGTGTGGCTTCCAATCAAGATTGTCAGACCATAAAAAATAACTTTCTCACAATAGGGTTGATTTACTAAAAGCAAAAAGACTGTGCAGTTTGCAAAATGCAGTTGTACCCTGCAAGTACAGTTGCTTCAGAGCTTAGTAAATGAGCATAAGCTCTGCTGACTTCCATCATCAAATCATATGCAAGCAACATTTTTTTTTTCTTGCAGGTGATTGGATACTCTTTGCAAAGTGAAGCCTTACCTCATTCACTAAGCTCTAGACCAACTGCACTGCAAAGTGCACAGTCTATTTGCCTTTAGTAAATCAACCCCAATGTATCTCACTAATGGAAGCTATAGTCCCAAATAAAATGAATAGCTGTTTTTTTTTTTTTTTTTAACAATGCTTAGAAACAAACCCGTCTGGTCAACCTACATTTCATGATCTCAGAGTCAAAGCGGATGTTACTGAAATGCTTTTTCTACATAGTAATATTATGAAGCGGTTTCTGGGCTTTCTGCCACAGTGATGTGATAATGGCACACAAGGCTATATGTAATTTTACAGGCCAGGTAGAAGCGAAACCCCCTTCCCATGTACCAATGTGCTATCAGCTGATTCTGCAGTGTCAGCCTTAAAAATTACTCCCTCCTATATGTAACAAACTTTTTACAACTCTCATGTTTTTAGACTTAACAAGAAGTTTTTTTCCACATTTAAATGAAATAGATGACTGCTCAGCCAGAGACAAGAATATAGGGGTGGGGGGAAGCAGTTACAATGGCAAGGAGTATGCTGTACTTAATCTAGAATATTTAATATCCACAAAACCCTACTCTGTAGAGTGTGATAACATTAACTTCTATTGTGCTTTTCTGAGACAGTAACTGTTAGGAGACTGGAAAGAGCAAGCCCATTCAATTAAAAAACCCCAACCTGGTGGTTTTATGCAATGCAAAATTAATGGGCTGGTTTAAAATCCATAAAATAGTGGATTTCTTCTAATCTGAAATGGTTCATGTATTTCATGTGAACATACCTAATGTTTCTCCGACATTACAGTCTTTCGAGGTATAATCACAATGTGCATCAACAGAGATTAAATGATGAACGCTGGTGATCTGAAAAGGAATAGATGACTAAATCACTGTGTTATTCCAATGACACCTAAAGCATGCAGAAAAAAGGTTTTTGTGGATTGTGTTTATATTTGCACAGAATATAAATGTTATATTGGAAGAGAACTCCAGACAACCATTTTTTTAAAATTTGTTGTGTAAAAAAGTTAACTCTCTCTTGAGGTGTATGTCGCTTTAAGCATTGCTCTAATTTCTTTTCATGTCTACACTTAAATTCAGGCCGTAATGTTGTTTATTCATTCACTTCTCCATTTGCTCTTTCACAAAACTACACAGCATTTTTAACACACTGGGCCCCTGAACTGCATAGTCTATTTTCTTGAAAAAGTACCATCCACATTCTTGATCATTTTCCATTTCCCGCCTTTAAATTACACAACCCCCTGCACCTCTAAATCCCTTTACATTACACAGCACCCTGCATCTCTAGACCCCTTTACATTACACAACCCCCTGCACCTCTAAATCCCTTTACATTACACAGCACCCTGCATCTCTGGACCCCTCTACATTACAAAACCCCCTGCACCTCTAAATCCCTTTACATTACACAGCACCCTGCATCTCTAGACCCCTTTACATTATACAACCCCCTGCACCTCTGGACCCCTTTACATTACACAACCCCCTGCACCTCTGGACTTCATTACATTACACAGCACTCTGGACCCCTGCACATTACACAGCCCCCCCACAGCTCTGTACTGCCCACACATTACCCCCCACAGCTCTGGACCCCTGCACATTACCCCCCCCTACAGCTATGGACCCCCTGCACATTATCCCCCCTACAGCTCTGGACCTCCTGCACATTACCCCCCTACAGCTCTGGACCCCCTGCACATTACCCCCTACAGCTCTGGACCCCCTGCACATTACCCTTCTACAGTTCTGGACCCCCTGCACATTACCCCCTCTACAGCTCTGGACCCCCTGCACATTACCACCCTACAGCTCTGGACCCCTTGCACAATATCCCCCCACAAACAGCTTTGGACTCCCTGCACAATATCCCCCCACAAACAGCTCTGGACCCCCTGCACATTACCTCCTACAGCTCTGGACCCCCTGCACATTACCCCCCCCTCCAGCTCTGGACCCCCTGCACATTACACCCCCACACAGCTCTGGACCCCCTGCACATTATCCACCCCCTACAACTCTGGACCCCCTGCACAATACCCCCCACACACACAGCTCTGGACCCCCTGCACATTACCCCCTACAGCTCTGGACCCCCTGCACATCACCCCCCTACAGCTTGGGACCCCCTACACAATATCTCCGCCCCCACAGCTCTGGACCACCTGCACAATACCCCCCCCCCCACACACACACATCTCTGGACCCCCTGCACAACACCCCCCCCCCCACACACACACACAGCTCTGAACACCCTGCACATTACCCCCCTACAGCTCTGGACCCCCTGCACAATATCCCCCCTACAGCTCTGGACCCCCTGCACATTACCCCCCCCTACAGCTCTGGACCCCCTGCACAATATCCCCCCCACACAGCTCTGGGACCCCTGCACATTACCCCCTACAGCTCTGGACCCCCTGCACATTACCCCCCTACAGCTCTGGACCCATTGCACAATATCCCCCCACAAACAGCTCTGGACCCCCTGCACAATATCCCCCCCACAAACAGCTCTGGACCCTCTGCACATTACCCCCCTACAGCTCTGGACACCCTGCACATTACCCCCCCCTCCAGCTCTGGACCCCCTGCACATTACACCCCCACACAGCTCTGGACCCCCTGCACATTACCCACCCCCTACAACTCTGGACCCCCTGCACAATACCCCCCACACACAGCTCTGGACCCCCTGCACATTACCCCCTACAGCTTGGGACCCCCTACACAATATCTCCGCCCCCACAGCTCTGGACCACCTGCACAATACCCCCCCCCCACACACACACACACACAGCTCTGGACCCCCTGCACAACACCCCCCCCCACACACACACACAGCTCTGAACACCCTGCACATTACCCCCCTACAGCTCTGGACCCCCTGCACAATATCCCCCCTACAGCTCTGGACCCCCTGCACATTACCCCCCCTACAGCTCTGGACCCCCTGCACAATATCCCCCCACACACAGCTCTGGCCCCCCTGCACATTAGCCCCCTACAGCTCTGGACCCCCTGCACATTAACCCTCTACAGCTCTGGGCCTCCTGTACATTACCCCCCTACAGCTTGGGACCCCCTACACAATACCCCCCACACAGCTCTGGACCCCTGCACAATACCCCCCCACACATACACAGCTCTGGACCCCTGCATGTTGCATAGGTCTCTGTTCGTTCCTACCTTACTTTTTGCACTTTCCTATTCAGAATCACAAGATAATGATTGGTTGCTAGGACCACCTAGTAACCAATCACCTGCTACTCCTCCGGCATTTCCTGTCCTCTGTTCAACACTGCCTTACCGTCTCTCTCTCTCCCTCATGTCCCCTGCCGTACAAGAGAGCGAGAGATGTTGTTTTTTCTTCTGCTCGCGGCAGCCGGTCCTGTGTGCCACCCGGGTAGCGGTACAGTCTGCACTCGACTCGGGCACAACCACACCCTGTCACAGCTGGTCTCTCCCTGCACTGTCAGGGTTTCAAATTGCCACTGCTCTACATGCCGCGCTGTTTCTAATGCATACAGGGGACTTGGAGGACGAGAGTGCTGCAGCCGCCGACACCCCCCCAGTGTGTGACATCCGGGGCGAATCGCCCCACCCCCTATTTAGTACGCCACTACCTCGAGCCACCTTTATGTGCATGCTCAGGGACTAGAGCTATATGCAAAAGCAGACACAGGCCGCCTCCTCTATAAACTACAGCTGTCCACCCACCAGTTCTTAGATTGACAGGCTCCTCTGTAAATTGCAGGACTGCTATTAGATTGACAATTGGTTTTGCTCCTACATGTGTGATATGCACAGTGCTCACAGTGAAAACCGAGTCATACAGTGGCAGTCATCTTTTCTATAGAAAATGTATTAAAATATGTTTAAGCACAAAACAAGGTAAAAAAAAACTTTAACCTCCCTGGCGGTATGATTCTTTCAGATTTTAGGTGCTGAAAGTGGTACCATTATTTTGCATGGAAGCACCCTAAGCAGGAGAACACACCATGGTTATTTCTTTAGCTATGCTAGTTACTCAGTCTGCTCTACTCCAATAATTAGACTTGTCCTGACAACTCCCCCCACCCTGCATAGCCATGTGCAGCTGAGAATGGAGAGAATGGGAATGGAAGCACCTATACAAGATATTGTTTTATATATCTATATACAAATATTTTGCTTTTCACTTCTATTTTAAAAGATAAGATTTGCAGGGGAAAAAATGTGCAGTTATTTTGTTTTTCTTAAGGAGCCTGGAAAGTATTGCACCTGTGATCAGTGGATCAGGGGTTCAATGCCATACTCCTGCAGAAAAGCCCTGCAGCTTTTAGCCCATACTTGCATACGGTCTGACTGTTTACAAGCTGCAGGTTTGTGAGTGAAACACGAGGCCGCTCATCAGTGATCTTGCAGTCCATTCAGAACTACAATCTGCCAGCTGCGTAATTTTTAAATAGTGACACTGGGTGCAGGGAGAATATCCCCGGCTCACTGTCGCAGGGAGGGGGGGATGTTGCAGCTGCTGGGACATGTTACATGTTCCACCCTAAATACAGATGGAGCATGTAACATGTTCCAAAAGGTGAACCTATCCTTTAATCTGAATGGGTTGTTTTACAAGGTTAGGGTTTACAATCACTTTAAACATGAACTAGAGAGAAAATGAGGGAAATAGTAGTTGAGGTTTTAATAACTACTTTAGGTTTAGAAAATCAATATACTTTCCTTCATGCATGACACAGTAGTTACTATCTATACTATACATATAATAAAGTAAAAATAATGGATACCAACCTGGGGTATTTATATATATTCCAAACCTCTGATACACCTATACAAGACGGGATACCGCCCAATGAGCACTTCCAGGACACTTTCCTTAAATTGATCGGCTGCACATATCCAACATGTGTGTTTGAATCTGCTTCTGCTTCCCCTCTGTTTTCTGATTTATATTAGTGGGGTTAGCCACACATATATTCATATATATATTTTTTGCCAGTGATCAGTTTTTATATCGGAGGTTTGTGTTTACTTCCTCAGTCAGTAGCGGCTGGTCGGTCTTTTAGCAAACTTTTATTATACAACATTGTTATTTTGCAATTTTATAGATAACTGTACATTGGAGGAACGGGTCCCACTCGGGAGGTCTTTGTACCACCCCAGTTGGACCTTTATATATTAAACTGTGTATGTATTCATCAATAACGTTTTTGTTACCATTACATTTGACCCTGTTGCTGATTCTCCCTCAAAGATATTATTTGAGACCTCTGTCTCATCCTTCTCTTTTTTTAACTAGGCTTCATTGCTCAGTATTTATAAAACATTACTTGAATCAAGTTGGTATAGTTATGAAGCTCCACCATAGTAGATGAACAATGACTTGCTGGCTTAGAAGACAAAAAAAACGCTTCTCCAAAATTACGTCTCTATCTATGGGAGTCAGGCCCTCCCATAAATATGATTATCATTGGTGGATCCTAATTTTAATACGTTCGAACAGTGATTGACTACCCACAATATTTCTTAATGGAAACCTCCAACAGTGCAGAAGCTGGCAGTGCTGTTTACTACATTCTAGGCGCAACAAGCACCTCCAGGTGTGTACACATCAGGTTATTGTGCTCCCCAAAGCATAGGGTGACCACGTGTACAGTGTCCTGGAATGAAACTGACACAGCCACCCCCCCTTGCCAATCTTATCTCCCCAAAAAAGACAGCCACATCACCGTTTTATTCACTGACAGTACTTGTCCTGGCCGGGAATGACTGGGGGAGCACAATCCCGCCCCCTGTTTGTGATTGGAGAAATCATAAATCCCACCTTCTGTGTCCAATCACTGTGCTGTGATTCGTTACAGCACAAGCTAATTTTTGGGAAGGGAGGGTGTCTCTGAATGGTAGTTTTGAAATGTGGTCACCCTACCAAAGCCTGTTGTAAAGGGTACTTTAGAATATATATTTTAACCACCTGCTGTGGTTAAGAGTTTGACGTCACACACTCCTGGTTTCTGCACCCTTCTATTGGCTTGTGACAGCGATGGCTGGCTTCATTCGCCATTAAAGCAACTCAGAAGATAGTAGGCAAGGGGTGCTCTTGATCCACAAGTGGTGGTCAAAATGTTAATACTAAATTACTCTGGTATTTAGGGTTTCTGGACTGCTAAAAATAAAGGTTGTAGTGGTGTGTAAATATATTTTTAGGAGAATACATTTGATACTACAATAAGGCTCCATGCACACTGGAATAAAAAAAAACTTTGCTTCTACAGGAGTTTTGTGTTCTGCCTGTAGAAGCAACTCAATGTTATCCTATGTTTTCATACACATTAGGACGATTACAGGAATATTTTTGAGAACAACGTTTTAGAGGCAGAAAAAAAACCCTTCTCATTTGCGTTTCTAATTGGAGCTCACTGGCAGAAAAAACATAAAACTCTCCTAAACTCGTCTGAACTTTGTACAAAAAATGCTCTATATGGAAGTTTTTTACTCCAAAAAGAACAGACTTTTTTTTAAGCCCAGTGTGCATGGAGGCTAACTCATGAAAACATTCAGTAAATTACTGTAATAAACACATTTTTCTGATCATATTTTTTGGTATTTTAGTACAGCAGAGGCAGTGTTGACAGCTTACTACAGGAAGTTGGGAGCTTACTGGATTTTTGGCAGGTATAACATTAATGTTCCTGTACTTGTAGCATTTCTAAAGAGACAAAACACGAGGAAATGTGTATGTATTTTAAGGACTGAAAGTAATAAGGAATGCCAGATTGTGCAGTTCTCATTGGGAAAGAGGTGAGGAAAAATGTTCAATGCTGGTGCTTGTTTTTATTTATGTAGTGCAAACCCTGCGGGATCCATTGATTAGAATGTTCTTTGCCTCAACCTCTTTACGAAATTCAGCCCCTTTGACACACCCCATTGAGTGTACAAAGCATGCAATATCTTAAAAAATCTGAAAGTAATTGTTTGTACCCAGTAGTAGTACTATCTCAAAGAGAACAGGCCATAAACCAGTAAAGGCAAACTTAATATATTCTCACCTGATATTATTGGTAACAAAGTAAGCATAGAAATGGATTAACAATGGTAAATAGACAATTTAACATTAAAGATGAGCCCGGTGTTCAAGTCAAACGTAAACTTTATGTTTCGCCAAACAGTGAACATTATGCAGTGTTATTCGAAAGCTGCGGAACATTTTAAAGGCTTATATGCAAGTTTTTGCCATAAAAAGTGTTTGGGGACCTGGGTGCTGCTCCAGGGGACATGTATCAATGCAAAAAAAGTTTTAAAAACTGCTGTTTTTTCGGGAGCAGTGATTTTAATAATGCTTAAAGTGAAACAAGAAAAGTTAAATATTCCTCTAAATATCGTGCCTGGGGGGTGTCTATAGTATGCCTGTAAAGTGACACATTTTTCCAGTGTTTAGAACAGTCCAGCAGCAAAATGACATTTCTAAAGGAAGAAAAGTAATTTAAAACTGATCGTGGCTGTAATGAATTGTCCGGTCTCGGCAATACAGATAAAACTCATTACATAAAAAAACTTAATGGGTCCCCCCAGTCCATTAACAGGCCATTTAGGTCTGGTATGAATATTAAGGGGAAACCCTTTAAAAAAATGGTGTAGGGGTCCCCCAAAATTTATACCAGACCCTTATCCGAGCATGCAGCCTGGCAGGCCGCAGGAAAAGAGTGGGGGATCAGAAAACCCCCCTCCTGAAGCATACCAGGCCACATGCCCTCAACATGGGGGGATGGGTGCTTTGGGTCAGGGGGGCTCCACACAGACTTTTTTTTGCATTGATACATGTTCCCTGGGGCAGGACCCAGGTACCCAAACACTTTTTATGACAATACCATGCATATAAGCCTTTAAAATGAGCACTTGTGATTGTTCATGTTCGTGTCCAATAGACTTTAACAGTGTTTGCATGTTCAAAATAATTTTTTGCCTGTTCGCAAGTTCTGGTGCAAACCGAACCGGGGGGGGGGGGGTGTTCGGCTCATCCTTATTTAACATAGGATGACACTTGGCTTCCAGATCAACATAAACAGTAGCAAGGATGACACTTGGCTTCCAGATCAGCATAAACAGTAGCAAGGTCACCTAAAGTGCAACAGTGAGCATTAATTAGGCTTGATTTACAGAACACAGGAAGTATACCTCCAAAGTGCATTAATGGTGAGTATGCTAGGCCTAGACTGTCTAGATGTCCATAGAAATAAAGGGGAGAAGGGAACAAAGGGGACTTGCAGGATGATTTTTTTATGAGAGAGATAGTACTTTATGATGTTCTTCTGCTGGCTACTGTTGGGGCCCTTTAAGAAGCATTGGTGTACTTTACTTGCAGTGTAGGTACAGTAAAAATTCAGCAAAGGGGCAGTATAGGTGCGGTATAGGTGCAGTACAGGTGCAGTATAATTAATATCCTGCCTCCAGTAACTAAGTCTCTGCTAGCTGTGTGAATAGTGGGCAGCAGACTCTCACTAGTTCCTGTGGTGTGGCTGTGAACTCCTGCTGTAGAAAGGGGGGCCCCCTCAGTCTCTCTGCAGAATCTCTCTGGAGATTCAGCGATGGGAAGTGGTCTACTTGCAGCAATTGTGCAGTCTGGGCTGCACTGTCTTGGGTGTCTCAGCAGTATTTTTCAAAATGCAGAAGATGTGCTTTTGTCAGTTCCCTCATCAACAAAAGAGAGAGCCTGGCTGAACAGCATCAGAAAAGCAGCTCCACTTCTCCTTGCCCCAGTGTCTCTTGGGAACTATGGTGCAAAGGATGCAAAAGCTCCACAACTCTCTGGCTTACTTCCTGGACTTCAAATCCCATCATCCTCAGTGTTCTGCATATGAATCAATAGTCTTTTCTGGCTACATTTCTCCCTCTGCTGACCAGAGTGGATAGTGTAACCCAATATACGCCATAACAAAAGAAAGAGAAAGAAAACTGATTGAAAATAAATACATGTCTTCTTCTTTATACTGTATTTCTATATTCCAGCACCTGGATACATTCCTGTTAAGAAAGAAAGGTCCTATTCTTGTTATTTTTTTTATGAAGCTGATCTTTCCTATTTTTATCAAAATAAATATAAGACAAGTATTTAAGTTTTAGAGATTTTGGAAATACTATTTTACAGTTGTTAAAATAATACAAATACAAGCACAGGATGCATTATTAAGTCCATAGAAAAGAAAAAAAAATAGAGCAGTTGCAGTTGTACTACTGATTTTATTAGCATAATCGAGTTTGATTCAGCAAGTTAATCAGAAGGTAAAGTTTTGTGCAATTGTTAGGTATGCAAATAAATTATTTCATTAAAAAATCAAGTTAGTCTACAATGCATTACTAAAAATCAGTTATCATGGGTGTGTAGGGTAGCTGCATTTAAAATGCAAATTCTCCCCAAACATTCCAATCCAACCTACATTTTTCCAGTGGTTAACGTCTATGATCAGGAACTACATATGGGCAGGAACAAAGTACAGTTCTCTTCACTAACAGCTCCTAGATAACTTGGAGGTTTAGGTCTTCCCAATATTTCGGCATACTACCAAGCCTCTTTACTTGACCAAATGAAAGGGTGGTTCTCTTCTACAGAAGAGAAATTATGGGTCTCTATCAAAAGAGCAGTTACCCCAGGTCACAACTTCCCAGCCTTGGCCCTAGCATCCTCACTCTCACATAAAGCCTCCAGGCCAGATTAGTATAATAGCCACATTAACTACCTGGTCCTAATTACTGAACTTACACCCCCACCAACACCAATATTTTAAGGCTAACATCCCTATTAAAACATATTATTTTCTGATTCCCTATTTTTTAGCCCAGAGTTGGGCTAAAAGGGGCATACATTGTTTTAACAGAATTACCAGTCTGCACCCCAGGTTCCGACATCTACGTGGTTAATTAAATAAAGCACTTTCATACTGAACAGCTTAAAATGAACTGTGGACATCCCTCTATTGGTTTAGGCAATTTTTGACCCACAGATCTCCCAAGTCAGTAAGGGGGATTTCCTTCTTCTATGAGATCTGAAATTTCTATCCACAGCATTGAAACTCCCAGAAATGTTCAATTAAATAAGACACCATCCCTATATGGTAAATACCCAGCAAGTGTGGATCACTGGGATAACTACCATAACATTTTGCACAGGTGGTTTCTGACTCCATATAGGCTTCACAAGATCTACTCTTCCGCTAGTTCTCTATGCTGGCGGAATTGTACTAAAATTGGCAATCTGTATCATACTTTGTGGAGATGTAGGGTTATCCACAAATGTTGGAATTCAGTGTCATCCCTTGTTTCTTCCCTGGAAATCAAACTCTCATATCTCCTGCTGTTTTGGCATTTCTGGGAATAATGACCCCCTTTCCCAGAGAACCATAGTAGCATATATCCTATATATCCTATATGAAGCAAAGCTTTCCATATCTAAACCATTTTTATGGTAATATCAAGACTCAATACCCAATGCCAATTCGAGCAAGTTATAGCTTACAATGACTACAGAGCAGACAAGTTACTTCATGCCTGGAAAATTTTGGCTAGAGGCCTTTATAGCATTGCAAACTGACTACTCTGATAATAGCTTAAATAAGTGGTGCCCATGACAGAGTGGTGGATTGCCCTAAATCGAAATCTATTCCACCAATTTGGATACCTGACCCTTCATAATAGCTACATAGTTGAAGATAGATCTGAAGGAAAGTCGAGGATCTGACACTATATTTTAGTTGAAAATGTTTGAACATGTTTTCCTTTTTTCCTGTTAATCGTGAGTTAGCCTATCCATACACTATACAATTTTCTCTTTAGATGTACCAAAGTTTCTCTTTAGATGTACCAAAACCATGTGATGTGAGGTCAAAACAAAACCCTTTCCATTCATATGCAATCAGGCAGGTACTTGTACTACATAGTTGAAGGTAAACCTGAAGGAAATTATAATATAATAAGAACATTTTATAATGTATGGCCAGACTATGCTGGCCATACACTATACGAAAATTTGGCCGAAAATCGGTTGTTAAGAAAGATTTTTCGGCAAGTTAATGGGCACAAAATCAAAAATCGTTTGGACAAGTTTGGAAATTTTCTGCCGAACGAACGATAAATCGGAAGGTTAATGTGTTTCCCGTCCGAACTTTCTGCACTAGGTATATGTAAAGAAAAAAAAAGCATATATATTTTTTTTTATGTCCACTGAACGATTTATCGGTCATTACATGATGGCACTATCGTTTGCATTCAGGAAAGAACTTTTGTTTTTCGAAAGTTCATTCGGACGATTTTTCGTGGAGTGTATGGCTAGCATTAGTGTGTCTCATTTTATATATACCTCCCCACAGTCAGATCCCAGTAGGGGGGAATCTGTGCATAGCAAGGATGTTTATATGTTTGATTTGTAATACCTTTTCACAGCTTCTCCTGTATGCACATTATTTTCACTTTTTTCAAAAATAGTTTCTTAAGTTTCAATAAAGAATTAAAGTAAAAAATAAAATAAAAATAATCAAGTTAGTATTGTTTCTGTTTGGCAAGATCTAAAGGCCATATGAAGAATACAGAGTACTAATTTGGAACTATAAAAAAATAAGAGATTTGCTAAGGTGGATAACACTCAATTAAATCGATGAGAAGTGTCAATAAAGCTAAAAAATAATAAGTAGGCAATCAATACAAAGATACAAGCTGCAGAACCTACATGCAAATCTTGACACATTACAGCCTTCTCCATTGGTCGATGCATCTACCCACTGTATTAGAGAATCAAAATACATTCTTGGGTTGCTGGAGAGGTAAGGCCATAACAGATTAAAAAAACGATCTTACCAGAAATTATTTATATTTCTTCATTCCCACTGTAAATAAAAAATAAGGGCCAGATTCAGGAACAGTTAGGCTGGCGGATCCGTAGTGATCCGCCAGCCAAAAAATCTGTGCGCAACAGCCAACGTTTCTGTTTTCTGTAACCTAGAAAAAAGAAACGCGGGTTGAAGTCTCTTGAGATGCGAGCACTGTTAACTGAGTTTCAGCTCATCGCAGTCGTTACTTCAACAAGTAAACATGCGTCGGGGCGTCGCGCATTTACGCTAAAAAATACTGACTTAGATGAGCGGAAATCGGCAATTCACGATCGAGGATTCCGGGCGACGGAATGACGGTACGACGTTTCCGGACGGGATGCGCGGCGCATAGATATACCTACATGGGGTTGGAGTATCCTATGTTAGGTATAGGCGTCGTCATCGCGTCGGGAAAAAAAAAAATCACGTTGCTTGCGTAAAAAATTCATGAATGGGAATGTGACGTCATTGACGTTCATTCACAGAATTTGGAGCATGCGCCACGGGGATGTTTGGAACACTCGACATGCGCAGTACGTTGGCGGCTGGGATGCGCTTAGTTATAATACTACAGTCCTGCCCATTTGAAGATTCCAAAATTAGGTTGTCCCAGCAATACTCAGACGCAAAATGATGCCAAAATTACAAAAGAATATATGTATATCAAATAACCCACCAGGTTAAATATTCTGTGGACCTGCTAGCTGAACAAACAGAAAACTTTCTACAGAATTGCCAGATTCCCACGCACTGTGGGGGCCATAGATTGCACACATGAAATGGCAGCGCAAACAGATACATGTACCGCAATCTTGAAGCATTATCAGGCATAAATCCATCAATTTATGTAAAATAAAAATAAAAATAAATAAAGGTGATAGTTGCCCAAGGTCATATCACGTCCGTGCCAAATTACACCGGGTCCAGCCATGAGACATATCTTAAACAAAATGCCACATAATGGAATTCTGAGCACAAAGATCATTTATGGGGATACCTGGCTGGTTGGTCCACCAGAGTGACATGGGTGGGGCAGGATTATCCCCTCCCAATGCACATCACAAGACATGCATGACTAATTAAAATCCCTTCAGAGTGCAGGTGACTCTGAAAAAATAATCCACTGGGACCCCATCTCAAATGATTCTCCTATTACCGGAACCCGAAACTCCAGGAAGGAAAGATACAGTCAAGCACATGCTCAAACACAAGAGTGGTGGAGCGCACCTTTGGCATCCTAAAGTCACGTTTCCGATGCCTGGATAAGTCCTACCCTCTTGTACTCCCCAAATGTCCAGATATCGGTACATGTTGCATGCTGCATTTGCAGAAAGATGCAGATTGACCTTGATGACCTGGAACCAGACAATTAACCGAGGTTTCTTCTGGAAGAGCAGCCAGGAGACAGCTCACATTGGATCTTTGCACGTTAAACATACACATTAATCATGGCACAATGAGAATGCATGCATGCACACCACTGTGGTCCCTAGCACACACACCCACATCCACATCAAATTGGATTGGCACCAGTCCACCATGCTGGATATTGTGAGCAGCAACGCCACGCCAAGGCTCCAATTATGTCACTGTACATTCATACACCATTCACACGGACCTGGGGATCACTTCTCCCTGGTCCTGGGGAACCCTTCTCCACCAAAATTGAGGGTGACACCCCTTTTCCGGCAGGAATGTCACCCCCACATTATTTTTTCACACAGCATTCACAACACAAGTGTAATGACCTGCGCTTTCCAGTACAGCAGGAAAA
>CM056049.1:124957448-125419121 GCA_029574335.1 Rana kukunoris
TCGCTCCACCGGTCCGGATCGTAGTCAGCCAGCTCAGCAGCAGTGCACCGACCGTGGCCCTGCGCAGGTGAGGAGTGTCATCATGCATGTGTGGAGGATTGGAACTTGTAAGTGACTGGGAGTGGGGGGGAGAGCGGCCTAGTCTAGGGCTGGGGCTGGGCATGTTGTGGAGTAGTGTGAGTAGTGTGCAGTAGTGTGACACACACTGACTGATGAGGTGGAATCTTATCTGATATTGTACAGTATGGCATGTGGAGGTGGAATCTTATCCAATATTGTACAGTATTGCATTTGCTCGGCATGTGGAGGTGGAATCTTATCCGATATTGTACAGTATTGCATTTGCTGGGCATGTGGAGGTGTAATCTTATCCGATATTGTACAGTATTGCATTTGTGGGCAGGGAGGTGGAATCTTATCCGATATTGTACAGTTTGCATTTGCTGGGCATGTGGAGGTGTATTTATCCGTATTGTACAGTATTGCATTTGCTGGGCATGTGGAGGTGGAATCTTATCCGATATTGTACAGTATTGCATTTGCTGGGCATGTGGAGGTGTAATCTTATCCGATATTGTACAGTATTGCATTTGCTGGGCATGTGGAGGTGGAATCTTATCCGATATTGTACAGTATTGCATTTGCTGGGCATGTGGAGGTGGAATTTTATCTGATATTGTCAATATCAGATAAGATTCCACCTCCACATGCCCAGCAAATGCAATACTCTACAATATCAGATAAGATTCCACCTCCACATGCCATACTGTACAATATCAGATAAGATTCCACCTCCACAGTCCTTTTTTTTCTTCAGATTGACAACTGACTGCACGATCCTGTATATAGCATTAAGGTAAGAAACAATATATGCAGTGTTATATTTGTTTTAAATGTCGCAATGGTTTTGCGGCTCCCAGTTTTTTTTTCCTTCGGAAACGGGTCCAAGTGGCTCTTTATGTCTTAAAGGTTGCAGACCCCTGACCTAGCACAACTAAATTTACTAGCAGCCCTGTTTAGGACAAGGGTGCTACATATAACACATTAGTAAATTACATCCAAAGAGGCATGCCATTTTTTTGTAGGTAGGATAAATGTAAGTGTGTTAAAAGGGGTTGTGGTTGGCCTAATAGACCAGATGCCTTCTCATAGAAGTAGAAATAATTAAAATATCAAGTTGCAATCTTACAATCTAAAACAAATTAAAGCTAATCCTGTTCACATGTGCATGTGCAAATGTAAGTTTCAATACATTTTCAAAAATTTCCTGACCCTATAAGGACCAATTCAAAAAAGTATCTCTGATGGCTTAGGTATGTCTGTCTGCCATCTGGAGACTCTGGACAGCTCGAGACACCTACATGAATAACCATATCCATTTTCTGTCCATCACTTAATGTTGCAGAATGTTGGCTTCACATGTAAAATTAAACAAGCATAATTTCTTTGTAAACCCAAATATAAATCCTAATATATATGGAAATAATCAGGATCACATTTATTCCATGTACAAGCAACATCTATTTTATCCTACTATTTTCTCATAGTTTATGCTTTATTAAACACTTAGTGAGGAATGTATTTTACAGAAAAAAATGGTTGCAATTTTAACAATGTTTGAATTTTGTATTTATCACATCGCATGCTGTACATCTGGTATGTAATTCCTTGCCCTGAAATTGCTTATATAGAGAATAGTGGTGACAGTAAATAGAACAATCCCCTAAACAGCTGCAAATTTGTAAAATGATTTGCAGATTTAATCTGTGGATGCAGTTCCCATCAGAATCTGTACAAGCTAAGGACTGTGCGCTACATAAAGATTTTAAAAGATTTAAGAAATTCGATTTATTTAACTTTTAACACACATTCAGCCATAGTAGACCAGGAATGTTTATTAAAACATAATTTTTTGTTGTCTTCAAAAAAGGTCAGTTAACCACTTAAGGACCGCCTAACGCCGATATACGTCGGCAGAATGACACTGCTGGGCACATAGACGTATATATACGTCCTCTTTAAGAGCCCAGCCATGGGTTGCGAGCATGCTGCCGGCGGCGCGCTGGCGATCCGAAGCTCCGTGACCACGGGACACGCAGACCCTATCGCCACCGGTGTGCCACGATCGGGTCAGAGGAGCTTAAGAACAAGGAGAGGTGAGTGTCAACACACCTTCCCTGTTCTTCTCTGTGGCAGTGTCACTGATCGTCTGTTCCCTGTTATAGGGAACGATGGTCAGTGACGTCACACCTACAGCCACGCCCCCCTACAGTAAGAATCACTCCCTTGGGGCACACTTAAGGGTGCAGGGTGCCTTTGGCCAATCATAGTTAAGGGGGTTGAGTCCATGCCCCACACTATGTAAGGCTGCTTACATAGCGGCCGTACAAAGTGTAAAGAATGAAAGCAGCAAAATTACATTGCTAAAGAAAAAAATGTCATTTAAAACTGCTCAATGCTGTAATATATGGTCAGATCCTGACAATACAGTTGAAAATCATTGAAAAAAAAAAACAGCTTCAGCTCCCCCCCAGTCCATTTCCAGGCCCTTTGGGGCTGGTATGGATATTAGGGGAACCCCGTGCCATAAATAAAATAAAAATGGTGTGGGGTTCCCCCCTAGAATTCATACTAGGCCCTTCAGGTCTGGTATGGATTTAAAGGGGAACCCCTTGCCAAAATTACAAAAAATGGTCTGTGGGTCCCCCCAAAATCCATTCCAGGCCCTTCAAGTCTAGTATGGATTTTAAGGGGAACCCTGTGCCAAAATGTAAAAAAATGGCGTGGAGGTCCCCCCAAAATGGGTTGGGTAGTGTTAGACGTAGGGATGAGCCTGGTGTTCGAGTTGAACGTAAGTTCGACTCAAACATTGGGTGTTCGCCCGTTCGCCGAATTTACAACATTATGGGCCGTTTGTGGGAAATTTGAGCACCTGCGGAACACCCCATAATGAACTGCGAGATCTCAGTGCATTGATGGCAGCTGATTGGCCAAAGCACAAACCTAACCTGCATGCTTCTTTGGCCAATCACAGCGTGTTGTACTGTTGGAACCATGATTGGCCAAAGGCAGGGTGCCTTTGGCCAATCATGGCTCAGGGTGTTGAGGCAATGCCCCACACTGCTTACATAGCGGTCGTACATAGTGTAATGAATGAGAGCAGCAACATTTAATTTCTAAAGGAAAAAATGTATTTTAAAACTGTAATATATTGTAATATATTGTCGGATCCTGGCAATACAGTTAAAAATCATTGAAAAAAATGGCTTCAGCAATTGTATGGATATTAAGGCTCCATTCACACCTAGGCGTATATACGCCTGAAGCGCGACGCTCATGCCGCTGGAGGGGCGAATTTACATTGATGTCTATGAGATGGTTCACATCTCACGCCGTACGCCGAAACGCCGTACGCCTGCCACCTGAAAACAAGTCCTGGACCCTTTTTTTCAGGCGTCTTTCGGCGTTCAGCATAGACATCAATGTAAAATGTTTTGTGAAAAAAAAATAAAAAAAGTTTACAAATCGCGGCAAAATACACCGCGTATGCCGCATTATAGTGTGAATGCAGCCTAAGGGGAACCTTGTGCCAAAATAAAATAAAAATGGTGTCAGGTTCCCTCCTAAAATCCATACTAGGCCCTTCAGGTCTGGTATGGATTTTAAGGGGAACCCCGCGCCAAAATGTAAAAAAAAGTCGTGGGGGTTCCCCAAAATCCATACCAGACCCTTATCCAAGCACGCAACCTGGCAGGCTGTAGAAAAAGAGAACCCCCCCTCCTGAACCATTCCAGGCCATATGCCCTGAGTGAGTGTGTAAGTGAGTGAATAACTTGTATAGCGATACAAATGCAAACTGAATCGCCTCAAGGTGCTTGGCATGCATTTTTCTTCTATTTATCCTTCAGAATAGGTGGGTCTTGAGTTTTTTTCTTGAGAGGGCCTGGTGATCAATTTCCATTCGGATGTTAGTTGGTAATGTGTTCCATAGTCGAGGTCCTTGTACTGCAAATCTTCGTTCTCCTTTGGTCTTGTAACATGCTTTGGGGATTTGGAGTAGTTTTTGGTTAGTTGATCAAAGAAAGCGATTGGGGTTTTGGTATTTTATTTTCTCAACCAAATATCAGGGGGTGCTTCCGTGTACACATTCGTGCGTCAGGCATAGGGCCTTAAATGTGACTCTGTCCTTTACGGCCAGCCAAAGGAGGGATCTCTTCCCCACAACCCTTGCCCAGTGGTTCTGTGGGTCTGTGGGTGGGGGGCTTATCGCAAACCCGCCCCCCATGTGAATGTAAATCCATCTTCAATCACAGCGCAGACAACTGAAGACAAAATAGAAAAACTCCATGTAACGGAACGTCCCACACTCTGCTTAAGTGCTTCCGTCATATACCGCTTCCTATCAGTCTGGATATAGATATCAGATATTCCAGCTGCTCTCAGGCACACAACGAGACAAGACTTGTTTGTCTGCTGAACATGGAGTGTTTAATAAAACCAAGAATACAACCTTATATACAGTTAAAGAGGAGGTAACCAGAGCATACATTAACATGAGCTAATTAACTAATCATTTACCCAGACTCGGTGACTCATAGATGTGACCTTTCAGGGTAGACATCACGTCTCCCCGCTCACCTGCTATACAATACACATTATCATAAGGGTAAACACAGGACATTTTCACACAATAGCTGGGTCAATTAGCACAGAGAACAGACAGATGTCTGGAGGTGAGGGCATTAGCATCCTTATACTGTATGTCCCAACAGTATGAATAAGTCACTCTAATATGGCATATACAGGGTTCCCAGGCATACAGCTCACAAAGAGCACTGTTCCTTTCCAAATGCCAGGGCCCATGATCGCAAAGCAAGAGGCTAGCATTCAGTCCCCTCCCAAAGCCTCTGTCCCGGGTGAGTCTGCCACACTCTGCCTCCACGGTGAGGTAAATGGGTGACCCCTCCCCTCTGATGTAACATGATGTCAGAAGGGGATGGGGTCACCCGTTTATGTCACTGGCCCCACCCTCAGCTATATAACAGCTGTCATTGTAAACAGGCTGCAGTCACTGGGATGCCACCCATTGAGGCGGTGTATTCCCCTTTTTATTTTTGTTCATCTGCGCTGTGATTGAAGTTGGATTTACATCATGGGACACTTGTTTTTATAAAGGATTTGTCAAGAATGGTCTTCTGCCATCTTTACTTTTTTGACACCTTTTTGGTGAATGTGTAGAAGTACAATGTACCCAATACCCATTCACATGGGGGGCTGGGATCTGGGGGCCCCCTTGTTAAAGGGGGCTTCCAGATTCCGATAAGCCCCCTCCCCGCAGACCCATAGAACCACTGGGCAATATGGGGACAAGGTAATTTGGGGGACTCCCATGCCATTTTGTTTTAATTTTGGCGCGGGGTTCATCTTAATAATTATACCAGACCCAAAGGGCCTGGTAATGGACTGGGCCATTTTTTTTTCAATAATTTTTATCTATATTGCCATGATCCGACAATTCTTTACAGCCACAAGCCGTTTTAAGTTACATTTTTTCCTTTAGAAATGTAATTTTGCTGTGGTACTGTTATGAACATGGGAAAGATGTGCTACTTTACAGGCAGACTAAGGCCGCGTACACATGATCGGTCAAAACCGATGACTGAAGGTCCCTTTCATCGGTCCAAACCGATCGTGTGTGGGCCCCATCGGTCAGTTATCCTTCGGTCAAAAAAAAAGAGAACTTGCTTTAAAATTTTACCTAACTGATAGGTCAAAACTGATCGTTAGTAAGCACGACCATCGGTTAAAAATCCACACATGCTCAGAATCAAGTCAACGCATGCTTGGAAGTATCGAACTTAATTTTTTTCAGTATGTCGTTCTCATCAGATGGACTGATTGTGTTTACGACCCCTTAGGCACAATATTTAAAGTAATATATAACTTTTTTATTGTTTCCCTTTAAGCATTATTAAAATCACTGCTCCTGAAAAAAACGTCTGTTTTTTAAAACAGTTCCCCAAACACTTTTTATGGTAATAACTTGCATATAAGCCTTTAAAATCAGCACTTTTGAATTTTCACGTTCCTGTCCCATAGACTTTAACGGTGTTTGCACAAATTTGCTGCCTGTTCGCATGTTCTGCTGCAAACCGAACCGGTGGGGTGGGGGAGGGGTTTGTTCAGCTCATCCCTAGTTAGATGTACTAGCAGATTTAGAGACACTAATAAATCAAATCGAAAACTCCAGCTCACACTTTATAGCAAACACTTTTTTTTTCCTTTTGGAATAAGGTTTTACATAAATAAATGAAAGCGGGTCATTGTAAGCACTCCTGTCAGTGGTAAATTGTTTGTCTCCTGTAACTCATTTATCTGCAGGAGAGCTTGTTCTTTTGAAAAACAACAAACTTACTGGCTGGATCACTAGGTGAAAATGGAAGAAAGAAAGCCTAAAAAAGAAATGTAATGCAGCCATCACATCTAAGAATTTGTAAGCTACAATGTAATAAATGTTTGGTTTGGGTTTAATACTGCCTTGAATATGTTATGGATTAAAAAAGATTTTGGTTTTGGGAGGTAAAATGCGCTAGCCTGCACACCTTAAGGGTCCATTCTTACTGTGTGTTGCTTTAACACACTGGCAGTACCTCTCTTAATCCATACAAAAACAGACAGATTACTTTTTTTCACACAGAACACCTCATCACACAGATGGTTCACATCTGTGTATTGCAATGAACTGTGATGGGGATGTTCTGCCTAAGTACATTAGGGGGCCATTGTCCATATATTAGTCTTTAGAATAGTTTGATACTGGAACAATAAAATACTGTCAAGATTTTTACAAAAAGAATTAAAATGAACAAATCTGGCTGGCAAATGGTAGTAACTCCATGCTGGGGTGTACTGTGTGCCCTGAGCCTGGGAACAAGGCTGAGGACTGCAGGGAGAGCTGCTGAGGGCCCTCAGGGGCTATTCAGAGATGCTTTGCTGCCAAAAGTAGTGGGAGACCCTTTCTCTGCTGTGTGGTCAGAAAGAATTGCTACTGTAGGGCATGTGTCTGGGACTTTGCTGCTGAGAGCTTTGTGGTGAGTAAGCTTTGCTGCTTCTGGGGATTATGAGCTGTGCTACTGATCCTGTGTTTCTGTGAAGGACCATATTTAGTTGAGACTAAATTGCTATGCTGCAAGGAAGGAACAGACAATGGAGGGTCCACTTTGTGTGAGCTCAAGAGTAGGCCTGGGGCCTGTTGGTCTACCTTTTATCTGATCCCATTCAAAAGCTGAATTTAAAGTTTCAATCTTAACCCATTCTGAGTGTGGGAGAGCCCATCACCAGAATGGACTGCATGTTAGAGGACTTTACTCCAGCACAAGAGAGGCTGATAGAGTGAGAGGCCACTTGGCAGCTGTGATGTGTTATGTGGATATGATTGTCCTTTCTGCTGTCTGTTATGCCCGTACACACGATTGGGCTTTTGATCAGCCAAACTCACATCGGAATTCCGAAGGAATTCCATCGGAGTAAAATAGAACATGTTCTCTATATAAACTCTATGGTATGGTGCATAACACTGCACTGCTAATCAGAGTATTTTAAAGCAGCTGACACGGCTGTGAAATAAAGCAAAAAATGGAACGAAGTGTATGTAAAGTGTTGCGCTAAACAAACATAGAAGCTGAATATATTGACATAAAAATGCAACACAAAATAAGCAATACAGGAGTGAAAATTATATACTAATTAGTGCACCAAGTGTAATGCCGCGTACACACGATAATTTTTTGTGATGAAAAAAAACGACGTTTTCTGTGAAGTAAAAAACGACGTTTTTTAAATGTCACTTTTCAAAGACGATGTTGCATACACACCGTCGTTTTTTTCACAAAAAGCGAGGTTACGTTCACCACTCTTTTCCATTGAAGCTCGCTTCATAACTAGCTTCTGGGCATGCGCGGGTTGAAAAACGTCGTTTTAAACGACGTTTTTGCTACACACGGTGACTTTTTGTGAAACAAAAAAACGACATTTGAAAAACGACACAAAAAATTCAAGCATGTTGGAATTTTTTTTGGGTCGTTTTTTTAAGACAAAAAACAACGTTTTGCCCACACACGATCAATTTAAATGACGTTTTAAAAAACAACGTTTTTTTTCATCGCAAAAAACGACCGTGTGTACGCGGCATAAAAGTCCACACAGTGAGTGAAGAAAATACAAGTCCAATGGAATACTAGATAAAAGTAAAGTTCCAATAGAAAATGTTGATAATCTCGGGTCAAAAGTTGTTAAAAACTCCAGAGTGAAAACCCTCCACCGATATAGATGTAGGCTTACCAGAATTATCAGACTCAGGCAAACATATGTTTCATGAGTCCGAAAGGCTTACAGTAAAGACGGGTGTCGTTAGAATCTCTCCAGGAACAAAGAGGGCAGCCACTGATATCCAAACCATCACATGTACCATGGACAACTTGAAGGCATACAGCTGATTCTCAACAGTACTCGTGGTCACAAATACAGAAAGGGAAGAAGAAAGGGCAACATAGTGTAATACTGTAAACAAACTTAAATTTTAATGGGCAGATGCACTTGCATATGAAGCAGTACACAGCGCATATAATTACAGATGGCGGCAGTAGAGTCGTCCCGACGTGTTTCGTGATAATGCACGTTGTCAAGGGGTGATTCTCCACTGCAGCACACTCATATAAATAGATAAACAAACCTATGATAGGAGCCAAGCCCACCTGTATTGAAAAAATGAACCCAGCTCATTAAATCATGATCACTTCCTGGTTTGGACAAACCAGAAACTTGCGTTCCAGATGATGCAATTTCCGGTGCGCCGTGTATATCGATATGCACTTCCTGAAATGGACAATATGCGGTCGAATAGTGCGTTTCAAGTTTCGATCTTAAATCGAAAACTTGCGTTCCAGATGACATAAATTGGCGACACGCATCGAACAATACTATTCCAAGACGGGTAAACTTAATAGTCAGGCATGCGTTCCACGCCTCAATCGCCGAGTGTCACAGCCGTAAAGCATGGCAATCAGGCATACTTAGGGTGATATGAACATACAACCTAGACTAAAATAAAATAAAATAGACAAATTTGTATGCTAAAGCACAATACAAAAAATTGTATATACATATGTGTCAGAAAAAACTTCCAGGAGGTGTATTTTGGAAAACGTCCCCAAACCAAAGAAAATTAGTTGTTATTGATAATTAAAAAACACCATATATATAAAACCATAATTTTACAAAAAGATTAATACATAGTGTACTGATATAGGAATGGCCATAAATCAGACATACCATTAAAATAAAGAAAATGTTTGGCCTTTCATCTCAAAAACAACTTCTACCCAAAAAAGGGTTAAATAGACGCTGTATGAGTAGAGAGCAAAAAAAAAATGCTAGACCCCTAAGGGGGATTAAAGCATTAGGTGGGCTGGACTCCCAACACAAAATATATTACCTGACAATGCAGTGTAAAAACTTAAAATGTGCCATACAGGAAGAAACAAACAGTAAAAAATTACTAACAAAAATTAATAAAAAAAATAAAGAATTCTTTGGAATTTGGGATAGAATTCTTTGATGGGGCATACACATGGTCAGAATTTCCGATGGAAATGTGTACGGGGCTTAAGGAGTTCTGCCAAATGAAACTTAATTTTGCTTCATGGATTACAGATCTGCCGGTTCAAAAAAATGTGATATTAACCACTTAAGGACCGAGCCTGTTTTACAGACTCTGGGCCAGATTCTCATAAGAGTTACGACGGTGTATCTCAGGATACACCGTCGTATCTCTGTTTTTGGCCCCGGGTATCTATGCGTATGATTCCTAGAATAATTTACGCATAGATACGGCGTAGATCCGACAGGTGTAAGACACTTACACCGTCGGATCTTAGATGTAATTCTACGCTGGCCGCTAGGTGGCGTTTACGTTGATTTCTCATTTGGCTATGCAAATGAGCCTAATACGCCGATTCCAGAATGTTTTTGCGCCGCCTCGTCGTCGTTTACGTTGTTTCCGTAAGCGTAAGGTTACCCCTGCTATATGAGGGGTAACCTTAAGTCAGTCTGCCATATGCCATGTTAAGTATGGCGTTGGGACAGCGTTGTCTTTTTCCGCTGTTTACGTCGTTTTACTAAGTCATTTGCGAATAGGGCTTTACGTCAATGGCGCTCACGTCGGCTTCATTGACGTTTTCCGTTGTGAGCTGGAGCATGGGCACTGGGCTATTTTTACGGCCGGCGCATGCGCAGTTCGTTTGGCGCGGGGGCGCACTTAATTTAAATACAAGTCGCCCCCTTCGATTTACGTGGGGATACGCCGGGCCATTTACACTACGCTGCCGCAAGTTACAGAGCAAGTGATTTGAGAATACGGCACTCTAGTAAGTTGCGGTGGCGTAGTGTAAATGGCTTACGCCGGAATCTACGTGAATCTGGCCCTCTGTGTTTACAAGTTTAAAACAGTTTTTTTTTGCTAGAAAATTACTTAGAACCCCCAAACATCATATATATTTTTTTCTAACACCCTAGAAATGGCGGTCATTGCAATACTTTTTGTCACACCGTATTTGCGAAGCGGTCTTACAAGCTCACCTTTTTTGGAAAATTTTTATTTTTTGAATAAAAAAATAAGACAGCAGTAAAGTTTTTTTTGTTGTAAAAGTTTTTATTGAACATTAACAATTACATCAGAAATAACAAGCAGAAGTGGATAAATGTGGGTGCAGCCGACAGGAAGGGTAAAAAAATTAATAAAAATTAAGTCAAAAAATAAATAAGATAAAAAAAAAAATTAAAACGCCCCTGTCCCCGGTAGCTTGCGTGCAGAAGCGAACGCACGCGTAAGTCCCGCCGACATATGTAAACGCCATTTAAACCACATATGTGAGGTATCGCCGCGTGCGTTAGAGTGTCAGCAACAAATATAGCACTAGATCTCCTCCGTAAATCTAAACTGGTAACTTTAGATACCGAAGTTTGGCGCCATTCCATGAGTGTGTGCATAATTAAAACGTGACATGTTGGGTATCTATTTACTCGTGTGTAACATAATCTTTCACATAATACAAAAAAATTGGGCTAACATTACTGTTTTGTTATTTTTTTAATTCATGAAACATTTTTTTTCCCAAAAAAGGGTGTTTGAAAAATTATTGCGCAAATACCGTGCGAGATAAAACATTGCAATGACCATCGTTTTATTCCCTAGGGTGTCTGCTAAAAAAAACATATATAATGTTTGGGGGTTCTGCGTAATTTTCTAGCAAAAGAATGATGATTTTTACATGTAGGAGAGAAGTGCCAGAATAGGCCCGGTATTGAGGTGTGTATAAAAGCCCTGTATTGAAGTGGTTAAAGTAATAAAGAATTAGTAGTAAAAAGAGCTGTGGCAGGAAGGGATGTGGTAAGAAGGTAGATCCTGAGGAAACTCGGAGGGTTGGGTATAGGTACAGGGGGAAGGTATTCTGGCTACCTACTAAATCCCACTCACTAGTCTAAGGGAGCGGGTACAACAGGTGTAGGGGGGAACCGGAAATGGCCAGTGGTCTAAAGTTAAGGGGATTGTACAGTAACTTGAGATTAAATAAAGGACCACTGAGTAGGGGTTGGTTTGTGTAACGAGAAGATTACAAGAAATTAAAAGGATACGGTAGTACCATCCATCTCTTCCAAAACCTAATCATGGAGCGATAGTGAGTGGGCAGGACGCATGGGCACGTGGTGATAACCATCTGAAACACGTGTAACCTCGGGTTGTCATCCTATGCGGGCGACCTCCCAGACCATCCGTAAGAATGAACTATAGTAGACATCTATTACAGACTGTATAACCTTGGGGGTCGAATTGGCGGAACTGTTCTCAGACTAAAGGTAAAAAAGAAAAAGGAAATCTGAACAGAGCCAAAAACCATATATGAACAAGAAACCTTTTCTAGAATGAAACCCGGGTGGAGAATGTACACTGCGGCAGGGAGCTATAACCAGAATACGAGTGCCAAATCTTTGGGGGGGTCCGTAAGGCCTTCGTTAGTAAGGACAGGTGCAGTGAGGACATCTGCATTCCTTTATCGGCGGGAAGCGCTATCTATAACTAGCCATGTTATAGGGTAGGTGCACAACATAGGATTTATCAATCTGTGTGCAGGTGGCTTGAAAATAATAATAAAAAACATCACCAGGTGGCAGTATAATACAAATGTGCACATGGCATGATACATGTAAGCAGTATAACTACAGCAGCATAGAATTAAGAGAAACCTTGTGTCAACCTATGAGCGTATTTCTCATACGACTACTATACCATAGGTACCTATAGAAGCAATGAAGACTCTGAACATCCATACACATAGCAACAAGATAGTGTTTCAATACCTAAAAGAGTCCAAGCGAAGTGGACCCAAAGAAGAAGTCCGCAGGACTGTCATGACCCTGGTGACTAGCAACCCGTGTGTTACGGTTACTACCGTGCCGTGCAGCAGCCAGGCGTAGTCTCGCCCCAAGTGGCTCTGGGTGGTATTGAACCCAGGACCTCTCCGTTGCTGCTTCAGTTCTTTGCCTCTGAGCCACTCCTCAGTTTGGTATTCTACCTGCTTTCCATCTAAGCCTGGTTCTGAATGATGTGCTGATTGCCCTTTTCTGGATGTCCTTGCAATCTGCACCTGTCTCTCCTGGTCCAGCTGAGGCAGGTTACCCAATCAACTAGGGTATGAAACACTGCCTCACTCTGAGGGATTTGTCAGTTCATTGTTGTGTCCTGTCATTGCCAAAGGTTCCTGTATTCCTGAGCTTCCATCGGTTCTTCTTATGGATTGCGGCAGAAATGATCGGGGATCTGGAAGTCCGCATACCAATCTGGGACGTGGACGTATGGCAGGTCCAGGTGTTTACAGAAGGCGTCCAAGTCTTCCGGCACTCTCAGAAGGGCTGAACAACCCTGGTGGGTAGCAAGTAGGCCAAAGGGAAACTTCCAACGGTAGCGGATCCCTCTGGTCCTCAAAACATCCAGGAGGGGATGTAGGTCTTTGCGGTGTTTGAGCATAATGGCTGAGAGATCTTGGTAAATTTAAATCTGGTGGCCATCAAATTCCAAACAATCTTTTTCACAGGCCTTCTTAAGAACAGCTTCCTTTACCACATAGTCATTTACGTAGCAGATAATGCGGGGGATCAGTATCTCTACCCCGAGGATGGAGAGCTTTGTGGATGTGTTTCATTGCGATTTGAGTGTTAGGTGGCCTGTCCAGAAGGCCATTAAAGAGGTCCGTGACTGCTGGGATAATCTGGTCAGTGTCAAAGTTTTTCAGGGAGGCCTCTTACCCTCAGGTTGTGGCATCTGCCCCTATTGTCGAGTTCCTCAACATGGTATTAGAGATCTCGAAGCTGCAGGGTGTGAGAATCCACTCTATAGGAAACTCGCTTAATGGCCGCCTGTTGTACCGCCATAGTATTCTCCACTTTCTGAACTCTTCCCGCTATGGCTTGTAGCTCGAGACGAAGATCCGAGATGGCTGAGGACAGTGTGTCCTTAATATCGGTCGCCACCGTACGGAGGTTTTAAAGGGTGAGTTGTGGCGTAGGTGTCGGTTTGAACGCCCCAGGTGAAGGAGATTGTTCTGTAGGGGAGAGCGTTATCTCGATGTGGTGCTGAGGAGAGGACGAGGCGGGAAGCAGGGCCACCATGATGTTCCCCTGTGTCCTGAAGAGCTCTGGGATGGTCTGATTAGGGCCGTGGATGTCTCTCGGAGACTGGGAACGGGACGCCAAGCTTCCGCGGGATGATGTCCCCATGTTGTGAGAGAAAGTCACAGCGAAAGTCCCGTAAGTAAGCTTCGGTTAGGCTGAGGTGAGACGGAGCTCTCGGTTCAAGCGGCCATCTTCATTCAAGGCAAACCACGCCCCCCCAATACAACAGTAAAGTTAGCCCAATTTTTTTTATATTGTGAAAGATAATGTTACGCCGAGTAAAATGATACCCAAAATGATACCCAACAAAGTTGCGCACGCTCATGGAATCATCAAACTTTTACCCTTAATCTCCATAGGCGAGGAGGTCTAGGGCAAGAATTATTGCTCTCGCTCTAACAATTGCTCTCACTCTATCGATTTAGGCGATACCTCCCTTGTGCGGTCTGAAAACCGTTTTCATACGTTTGCGTTCGCTTCTGAGCACAAGCTCGTTGGGATGGGTTGCTTTAACCACTTAAGGACCACCTCCTGCACATATACATTGGCAGAATGGCACGGCTGGGCACAAGCACGTACCTGTACGTCCTCTTTAAGTGCCCTGCCATGGGTCGTGGGCACACGCCCGCGACCTGATCCGAAGCTCTGTGACAAAAAGACCTCAGATCTCATATTTAGACTAAAATGCAATAAAAAAAATGTCATTTGAAAAAATTACAACAAAAAAATGTGCCTTTAAAAAGCATGGGTGGAAGTAACGTTTTGACGTTGCTTCCGCCCTGCTATGGTATGGAGACAGGTGGAGGCCATCTTGCCCTCACTCGTATCCATGGCAAGCTGTGTGAAGGACTCGATGGATATCTCGGCTGTGGCAGCAGCTGCTTCCATTACTGAGATATTCATCTTTAAAGTGATGACATATATGTACGTGAGACGGTCCTTAAGTAGTTAACATATCATTTTTGTATTTATTTAAAAATAACAAACAAGTCATACTTACCTGTTCTGTGCAGTGGTTTTTACACAGAGCAGCCCAGATCCTCCTATTCTTGAGTCCCTCGCAGGCTCTCCTGCCCCCTCCCCTGCTGAGTGCCCCCACAGCAAGCATCTTGCTATGGGGCACCCAAGTTGCTGCTCTGTGTCTCCATTCAGACACAGGGCTCTGGCCCAGCCCTGCCCCCTCTCTCCTCATTGGCTTACTCACTTTGATTGAAAGCAGCAGGAGCCAATGGTGCCCCACTGCTGTCTCAGCCAATGAGGAAAGGGAGTACAATGCAGCCTAGCCTCCTGTGCAACATTGTTGAATTGAGATGGGCTCAGATAAGTATTAGGGGGGCAGCTGCACACCAAAGGTTTTTTATCCTAATGCATAGAATTCACTAAGATAAAAAAAAAAAAAACTTCTGCCCCTACAATCACTTTAGGAGTTATGGGCACCAACACTGGCAGAATAGAATGTGAATCAATGTGGCCAGTGGCTTATTTGTTGGCCTTAGTATCTTAGATCTGTAATTTCTGTATAGTTTATTGTTATTTTTTTTTAACGTAACCCCCTTGCAGAGCTTTTCCTGTTAATAAAGCCCATTCCAACTGTTCCAGGTGTGTTGGTGTTTCTTGGATTCATGGTACAGGGTACAGGGTACAGGGTCACTGGAAGATGACCCAAACAATCCATCATTTCCTCTGGAGAAGCGCTACTTCAATAAAAGTTTATAACATTATCAAGTTGTATTGGTGAAAATTCCTATTTCCTGGTGTTTTCTGAGAGAGACATTTGTAACAAAAAGGGTGCCTTGTCAGAATGCCCTATTTTTTTAAAATTATTATTAAAATAAACACACAGGTACATACTTACTTGCTTTGTGCAATGGTATTACACAGAGCCACCACTTACCTCCTTCCCTGGTTCCCCATGTCAGCGATATTGGCTCTTCCTCTTCTGTGTCTGGCCCATGGCAAGCCGCTTGCTATTGGGACAGACATGCTGGCTCGATCCTGAGTTGAACTGTGTGTATCCATAGACATACACAGTCTATCTCAGCCCCACCCCCTGCTCTCCTGCTGTTCTAGTGTCTTGATGTTGGGTGAAATACCCAGGTTTTATGAAATACAATTTGCTTGGTTGTATTACTTACCCAGTAGTTTTAATATTTTCGAAGACACTGACCTGGAACTAGTATGCAGATAATGAGTTCACTGTAGCCTTCTATTCTGCACGCTAGTTCTGGGTCAGTGATTTAGAAAGTACAGGTTTTCTATAAGAAAAAAAATTTGTTGTTGGCAAGGACCCTCACTTACTTACCAGACCCAGGCTCCTGCCATCATTACCCTGGCAATAATCTAAATCTGGACTCCTACCACATAGACCATAACCAATTGCTTGGGATTAAAACATATTAGTGTTACATACAAGAATAAAAATATGCTATAAAAAAATAAATCTTGCTAGAAAATATAACAATTTTCACAAATGTCTCCTGCAATCTAAAGGGATAGTCTTAAAGCGGATCTCCCATGCAAAAATGTTTTTATTTTTATTTTTAAGAGCTACTTAAATAGTTCACAGCGCTGCATATCAGAACTCACGTTTCTGGTGTCCTACGACCGCTCCTCTGGGATTCTGCCTGCAATGTTCACTTTTATTCCCCTGTTGTTCCCGTTGGCATTTCAGCTGTGGGCATTAGAATCCCACAAGCAGGCACTTCCTCATTGCGGTGACGCTTGATCTCGCGCATGCGCACTCGCAATGGGGAGCCACAGCGTCAGCGTCTTCCTGGTCCCGAAATCGCACAATGTTTGCTGAACACAAGGGAGCTATGAGACAAAGCTCCCAGAGCACACTGCGTGGTACGGGAAGTGATGCAATGCCAGAGAAAAACCTGCAGTTGTTTTTTTTTTTTTTTTTATTTATTTTTTTTATCTTTTCCACTTCAGACTCCACCGCTTAGAGATTTCGTATGTTTTACGTAAGACGCACCTTTTTGTCCCTTCAGCTCGTCTACTTGCGTCTCTCTCTCAGGTTTCGCATCATCAGTGTGTGATATAAAGGAAGAAGTTTTTTTTTTTTTTTTCTCCTTCTCAGAGTGTCTGTCTACACGATCGTTGTAGACACTTTCATTATTACATCATCCTTTTATCCCATTAACTCCCCTGATCCCCCCTCCCCCTTCTCCCCCCCCTTCCCTACTCTTCTCTGTTTCCTCACCAAGTATTTGCCATATCTACTTGTTGCCCTATCTAGCCTTCCTACTACTTAAATCTCTGCTCTTAAGTTTTCAGCGTAGCTCCATGTTTTCTTGAATCTCTTCCATTTCTCCCAGATCTGGTTTAGATGTTTTTTGTTATCCTCAATGCCACTTTTTAGATCTTCCATCATATATGTCCTTTCAACCATATCTATCCAATCCCATATCTCAGGGCTCTCTACCTCTTGCCATTTACCAGGGATGAGCCTCTTGGCCGCATTTAGCAGGTGCGGGACTAAGGAGTTTTTGTATTTTTTAATACTTTCTTCTCCCCCATGAAATAGAATTACCCACGGGTCCATCTTTACTTTTTTTCCTACGATTTCCTCTATGTGTCCCGTAATCATCTCCCAATATTTTTTTATTTTAGGGCAGTCCCACCACAGATGAGCCATCGTGCCTATTGATCCACATTCTCTCCAACATTTATCTGATTGCCCTTTTTTATATTTACTTAATTTGTCTGGAGTTAGGTACCAACCGGCCAAGCATTTGAAACTCATTTCAGCCGTCCTGCTGTCGGTCGCTGAGGTGTGTGTCAGTTTCAATATTTTCTTTATTGTGCCCTTGTCCCTTTGTGTCCCCAGTTCCCTTTCCCATTTTTTTATAAAGGGGGGTACCTCCTGCTCGTCCGCCCTCAATAGGATCTTATACAGCCCTGAAATCGTACCCTTGGAATTTTCCATTAAGCATAGCTTTTCCAATTCTGTCAACTGGTCTCCCGATCTCAAAGGCTGTGATAATTTCCGGATAAAGTTTCCGAGCTGCAGGTATCTCCAGTTATTTATTTTCATAAAGTTTTTTTTTTTTTCTATTTCCTGTAAAGCTATTAGGTGCCCGTCCTTAATTACTTCTCCTAGTTGTGCCGTGTCTTTTTTGATCCAGTTCCCTCCCACTTCTACTTTACCTGGTGCAAAATAGTCGTTATTTTTTAGTGCTATTAAAGGTGAGTTATATTCTTTATCTATTCTTTTATGATTAGTGTCCCAAATTTTAAGTGCGTTCCACGTGATTTCGTGTGTGTTACTCCCAACTTCCCTATATTGGGGGGGGTTCCATATTATTTTTTCTAGTTTCACCTCTGCTAGTGCGTTTTCTATACTGACCCACCGTTTTTCTTTATTTCCTCTTCCCCATTCGACCACTCTCGATAAAACTACCGCGTCGTAATATTTTTTAATATCGGGAACTGCCAACCCTCCCTTCTCTTTTGATTGTTTTAATACTTGCAATGAGATTCTATGCTTTTTATTTCTCCAGATAAACTTCATAATCAGGTTTTTGAGAGTCTGGATCAGTACCTTTGGGAGCGTAATAGGAAGCATCTGGAATTTATATAAAATTTTTGGTACGAGTACCATTTTACAAAAGTTAATTCTACCTATCCATGAGATGGGTCTGTTCTTTACCCTTGTTATTTCTTCTTTAATTTCATTTAGGAGAGGGATGTAATTTATCTTGTATATTTTTTTAATTGATTTTGTTAAGTTCACCCCTAGGTACTTCAGTTTCTTCACCCAAGGGAATTTATACCTATCTCTAAGTTCTTGTGCCTCAGTCCGTGATGTACTTACGTTTAGGATCTCTGTTTTAACGATGTTTAGTTTAAAATTGGAGATTTCCCCGTATTGGTTACATATTTCGAGTATTTTTGGTAATGATGTCGTGGGGTTTACAATATAAAACAAAACATCGTCAGCGAAGGCTGAGACCTTATGTTCTTCTTCTTTAATTTTGACTCCTTCGATTTCAGGACACTCACGTATCCTGATCAGGAGGGGTTCAAGTGAAAGTACAAATAGCAACGGGGACAGGGGACACCCCTGTCTCGTTCCATTCTTCATTTCAAACCCCTGGGATAGGCTTCCGTTTATTTTTATCCTTGCTGTCGGGGCCTGATATAAAGTTCTTATCCATCTCATCATTTCTTGCCCAAACCCCATTTCTTCCAGCGTTCTTAACATGAGTCCCCAGTCTACCCTGTCGAACGCTTTCTCAGCATCTATCGACAGGAGTAGACTGGGGGACCCGCCCTCCTTCATTTTTTGTAACATTAGAAGGGCCCTGACCCCGTTGTCTCTTCCCTCTCTCCCCTGGATGAACCCCGTCTGATCCGCATGAACTAGTTTTGTCATCTCCTGTTTTACTCTTCCCGCCAGTATCTTGGCAAATAATTTAATATCTGTATTCAACAGAGATATCGGCCTATATCCTGCACAATTTTTTCCATCACTCCCCTCCTTTGGTATGACTGTAATGGTTGCCTCCGCTGCTTCTCTGCTTAGTGGATAGTCCTTCCCCAGCCCATTAAAGTAATGACAGAGCCTAGGAATGAGTATCTCTTTGCATTTTTTATAATAAAGGATGGTGAAGCCGTCTGGTCCTGGGCTTTTACCTATCGCTGATTCGTCTAGAGCTTTCTTAATTTCGCTTTCTGTGATTGGCCTATCCATCGTATCTGCTTCTTTCTGGCTACATTTTGGTACTCCTGCTCCTTTTAAAAACTCAATTATTTTTTCCTCCTTCTCACCCTGTTTCCACTTCTTCTGTTCTACTGCATACAGCCTCTCATAGTATGTTCTAAAAGATTCAGCGATTTCTTTTGTGGTATGAACCAACTCCCCTTTCTCATTTTTTATTTTATCTATATAGTTTCTTGTTTTTTTTTTTTCTGTACCATCCTGGCAAGATGTTTATTTGTTTTGTTTCCCCACATGTACCTTTCCTTTGCTACTAAATTGAATTCCATTTTTGTTTCCTGATGCACTATTTCCTTTAGTTCGTTTCTCTTGTTCACTAAATCCTGGAATATCTCCCTTTGCTTCACCGATTTTTTGTGTTTTTGCTCTAGCGTTCTTATCTCGTTTGTTATTTTATCTCTCTTGCAACTTCTTTCTTTCTTTTTCCTCGCCCCTTCTGATATCAAAATCCCTCTAATCACTGTTTTGTGTGCATCCCAGAGTGTCGCTCCCGATATTTCATCTGTGTCGTTAGTCCTGAAGTATTCCCCCAGTTCTGATTTTATCCTACCTAATATACTCTCGTCCATCAGAAGTTCCTCATTTAGCCTCCAATTCTGGAATGACTTCTGGCTTCCTGGTATGTTTAAGGAGACACTTATTGGGGAGTGGTCTGAAAGTGTCATGGTCCCTATCTCCACCTCCCCTACCATCTCCAAGATACTATGATCTATGAGAAAGTGGTCAATGCGGGAGTAGCTACCATGTACTGGGGAAAAAAACGTATAGTCCCGCTGCCCTGGGTTCATAGTTCTCCACACATCTATCAGTTGAATATCATGTAGACTATTTTTTATTTTTTTTAAGAGTGTTTTGTTTTTCTCTTTCGACTGGGGGGTCTTGTCCACCTCGGGATTAAAGCAGAAGTTTAAGTCACCTCCCATAATTACCTTCCCATGTTTAAAATCTTTCAGCTTACCTATAAGTTCCATGAGGTATTTTATCGGGTGTACATTAGGGGCATAAACATTTACCAGTGTACATTTCATCCCTTCTAGTTCTCCTTTTAGAAAAATAAACCTCCCTTCAGGGTCTGTCAGTCGATCCGCTAGTCTAAACTGCACTCCTTTGGCCAACCCAATAGCTACCCCCCTGGCTCGTTTGGAGATGGTATCCCCATAATACCACACTGGGAAATCAGGTGAGTGAAGCTTGATGTTTGATTCTATCGAGAGGTGTGTTTCCTGCAGGAACACCACGTTCGTCCTGTAGCTTTTCACTTCTTTTAATATCTTGTGTCTCTTTGTTGGGTTATTTAGGCCTTTCACATTATACGACAAAAATTTAGTTACTGCCATCTTTTCCTTATTTTTTTTTTCTTTTCCTTACTGTGAAGGACACTTCGGATCTTTCTGGTGTAATTATTTCTTCTGGCCTCGTTTGGCTTTCTAGGTGGGCTACATACTTTTCCATCTTCTTCTCTCCTCCCTCCTCCCCAACCATCCCTCCTCCCCCTCCCTCCTCCTCCCTCCCCCCTCCCCTCCCCTTCCCACCCTTCCTCCCCTCCCCTCCCCCCCTCCCTCTCTCCCCCTCCCCAGTGGCCAATTAACGGCCTCTGAACCAACATCAGTATTGGTCTTGGTTCAGACCTGTCTCAGTGGGCCTGGGATTATCCCCTCCCCCTCTGGACAGAATCGTGGGGGAGGAGCACCGGTCACCGCCTCATCTGTTGTTAGTCCCCTCGTGCTGTTCCTCCTCTCCCCCCCTCCCCCTACTCCCCTCCCTATTCCCAACCTGGGAGGTCTGGGATCTGGATGTCAAGTCTGCTACAAAATAATGTGATATCCTCCGGGAATCTTAAAATTGCTGTTATTCCTTCTTTGAACCCTATTAAACATGCTGGAAAACCCCAGTTGTATTTGATCTTTTGCATTGTCAATTGGTTCAGCAGAGGTTTTAATAATCTTCTTCTTGTTAATGTTTCTGTTGACAAATCTGGATAGATCTGAAGTTCAGCCCTTCTATACACCAGAGGAGGTTTTCCTCTCAGACTTTTCCAAACCCTCTCCTTTTCTTCATACTCTCTGAACCTTACAATAACATCTCTAACTCTCTCGGTGTCTTTTCTTCTGGGGTTCCCTATGCGATGTACTCTCTCGATCCCAATTGAGGCTTCTGGGGTTTTGTCCAGTATGGGGTTAAAGAGGTCTTGCATCACCTTTCTCAGCTCCTCTCCCTGTTCCTCCGGTAAAAATTTAATTCTTAAGTTTTTTCTCCTGCTTCTATTTTCCTGGTCTTCCAATCTGTATAGTATTTGCCTCTGCTGTAGTTTTATCTGATCGATTTGCTCTTCTATGCGTGTTGACTCATGCTCCTGTTTTTCCATTTTCTCTTCCACTACCTCTATTCTGGATAATAGGTGTCCTAAATCCGATCGTAGTATTTGGATCTCTCCCTTGATGGCATTCTCCAATCTCTGTAGCATGTCTGCCATCTCGCTCTTTGATGGCCCTTGTTCCTCTGATCCACTAAGTTCTAGATCTTTGTCCATTCCCCTCTCCTCTCTTGGTTCTGTTGTTCTTTCTTTCCCCGACCTATTTTGGGGTGTCTTGTTTTCCGTCTTTTTATCCTTGTTTATTTGTTGGTTTTTTATGCCTTGAGATCGTGGGCTATCTTCTTTTGTCATATATTGTCTGATGGAGCTTGTTGTTGGTTGATAACTGGAGGGGTTTGGGGGCGTTTTCGGGGGGCCCCCCTTTGTGGATCTGCTCGTCATTCTTTGCATAGTATCCACTCGTCTTCTAATTCTCTTCCCCAGCTTGAGATCTTGTTTCTTCCCCCCTCTTTTTTCTTCCTTTACTCCTTTATTCCTGAGATTTTTTTTTTTTTTTTTGGGGGGGTCGTTTCCCCCTTCACAGTATATTCGCTTTCCACGAATTTTCAGGTCAGCCTAATTGACCGGACCCCCAGAGGTGGGGAGTTACTTGTATCTGTTCTTTAATTCCACTTTTATTTTGTTTATTTAACTCCCTCCTCGCCCCCCTTTTTTTTTTTTTTTCCAGGACCAACTTAACTTTTCCTTTGCCCTTAGGGTAACTGGATCTAGTGTATTTGATCAGTTTGATCTCTAGCATGTGTCAGTGTTCAGAAATGTTAGGACCATATTTATCATAGTATTACCATCAGGAGATCGAACTACTGAAAATTTCATTAATTTATCTTGGGTGCAAATACTTTTGTATCAGAGGATTTCTAAGTCTCTTCTGAGCTCCAAAAATAATTAATTTTATTACATACTTATGGTGCTTTTTCCTTTTCACAGTCCACCCTCTTTTTTTTTTTTTTTTACCCTGTTATAGGTCGGTGTTCCGGCATATAGGATTTAGCATACCTTCAGTATTGATCTTCAACCTTCTTTTCTCACCAAGTATATACAGATCAGACCAATTCGCTTACCTTCCTGTATGTGCGCTGGATTACCTTGGGAACTCCGTAACCCTGCTCCAGACGCCACTCACCATTACCGGGGACTCTTCCTCTCGGGGCCAGGGAGAGAGACGCTGCAGGCATCAGACTTTTTTAATTTATCCCTTTGTAGTCACCGCGGGGAGGGAGGGTTTCCGGGGGAGGAGGGGAAGAGGATGAGACGGCTATTGCGGCGGCGTGTGTCCCCGCCAGCCGAGCGTCTCGCTGTTCCAGCCGTGAGGGACGGTTGTCGTGTGGAAGCGTGCGGCTATTCCAGGTCCGGGCTGCATGAGCGGTGCTCTCCTCTGCCTCGCATCAACCGCCCTCCCCTCATCTCCGCCGGCCGGTCCATTCGCCACTGCCCGCTACGCTCGCTCCCACACGCGAGGCTCCCGATCCGGCGGCTCCTCCCACCTACCGATGCGTCACGTCCTCACGTGCACGTCATCCCGACTGAAAACCTGCAGTTGTGCAGACTGGAAGGAGGACGAGTATATAGGTATAAATATGTTCATATTTGATAAACAAAAATATCCGTTTGTGCAATGTTTAATATCAGCAGTAATATTATTATTATGTTGAAATTCGGGTGGAGCTCCACTTTAATATAGGTAGCTAAGCACAGATGTAAACAGGATAAAATCCTGGCCTGACACTGATGCAAATCTAACCTGATCCTGGTCAAAAACTGACCTAAAATGCTGAACAACTACACCCCCCCCCCCCTGTTCAGTTCACAACTCCCAAACAGGGCAAAAGTTTTAACCTGAATGGCGAACCCCATTGAAGTCTATAGGAACCGAACAGCAAAAATCTAAATTACTAATTTTGAAGGCTTATATGCAAGTAATTGGCCACAAAAGTGGTATGGGGTTTGGGTACTGCCCTGGGGAACATGTATCAATGGAAAATATTTTTTTTAAAACAATAATTTTTTCATGAGAAGTAATTTTAATGATGCTTAAAGTGCAACAATAAAAATTAAAAATGTATTTAAATATAGTGCCTGGGGGTCCCCCTAGCCTGTAAAGTGGCACATCTGTAGCATGCTTAGAACATGCTGCAGACAAAATTACATTCTAAAGAGGACAAATTAGTCAAATCACATTTAAATTGCAATTGGCAACCGGCTTTGGAAAAAATAAATAAAGAAAATTATTGTATATACCAGACCCTTGTGATGTCATGGTATGGTGACCCCACCCCTTCCTTAAATAAGAAACAGCCGAGGAGGCATTCGGTGGTTGGCTGTCAATGAAGGCGTAGTGTTTTTTTTTTTTTTTTTTTTGCGGGTGCGGTAGGTGGTGTGATTGACAATAGATTTACATCAGGGACACTGTTTTATAGTTGTTGTTTTTTTTTAAATAAAGGAATTGTCACTTTTTTTGCTTTTTTTACCCCATACTCATTCACATGGGGGGACAGGATCTGGGGCCCAGGGTTGGGCAAAAGAAACCCTTGTCCCCATCAACATAGGGACAAGGTGCTTTGGGGCAAAGGGTGTAGAGCCCCCCCTTGTCTCAAAGTACCCCCCACGGTGAGGGCATGTGACATGGTATGGTTCAGGAAGGGGGAACTGCTCGCTTGACCCCCCTTTTTCTGACCTGCCAGACTGCATGCCTGGATAAGGGTATGGATTTTGAAGGAGAACCCATGTCGTTTTTTTTTTTTACTATTTTTTTACCGGCAAGTGTTTTTTTTTATTATTCAGCTGTCAGTGTGGAAACATATTGACAGCTGATGACTCATCGGTTGTTAAGGACAATGTGGTCGGCTTCCTGGCCCTGATTGCATTGTAGGGCATTTGTCAGGGCAAACACCCTGTACATTTGTGTGATCCCAGAACCAGGCGAACAGCCCAAACTCATGCTCGGGCCGAAACGGTTCGTCAGCACAGTGCACCACAAGTCCCAGCTTTTTTATCCAGAATCAGTGGCACCAAAAATTTTCATCCATATCACAAGAGAACCAAGAATAATGAAGTAATAGGATCCTGCAGCTTCCACAAAGGGATCCAGAGCGATTCAGTACAGTTCAAACAACGGAAAGACAGGAGCAGGGGATCCAATTTAGGATAGAAGCAACTGATTTGTTAACAACATTTTATAACAAAAGGTAGGGATCTGCAACAAAGTCTCTGCAATGTACACCCAGAGGAGTTCCTCCTTAAACGTATTCATCCTGGTTCCTAATTTCTTAAGTTACAGCTCATGGGTCTGTTCATTCTTTGCTGGATACCTGCAGGAGAGGATTGATTTCATTACTCTGTGAATTTATAGGTCCTCATTTGGAACCAGGAATTCAGAGGCCCTAAGAAATTTTGGGTGGGAAAGATCCTCCAACCCCTGTTTATAGGAACTCCAGAAATGGCTAACTTACCTGCAAGGGAGGCTTGAAAAGCAGCAGGAGAGAGATGGAGTCTGCTTTGTTGAGCTCCTGTGGCTTTTCCTGTACACCAAAGAACACCTGAGCCCTACATTTAAGTGTAGGACTGGTATAATGGCAGTAAGCCCTTATGTTGTTTTGATTATACCAGGATTATAAACCATTTTCTTTATTTTTTCTGATGGAAGCAGCTCTTTTGTTTTCTTGTATTGTATGTCTAATAAAGACTGTTACTTTTACAAGCAGCTGGCTGGTTATTGTGGGCTCTTCGGATTAGACCCATTAAATGCTGGACTAAGATTATTTGAAGTGAACTTCTTGGCATCAAATCCTTACAGTCTTGGCTCGAATGCAGCAACATTTATTATTTGCAATGCTCACTTGTCAGTAACTTTTACGTCAACTAAAACCAAACTTTTTCACTAAGGAAAATCTTTATTAAGGAAATCTTTATTAAACAATATAACCCATATTTGGATATTTCTGTCCAATAGTTTCGGAGCATGGCCTTGCATACCTGCCTACAATATGTGAGTGACTTGCATCTTTCTTTTATTTCATTTTACACTTTGTAATTATTTAACACTATAAAAATGTGTGATCTGTTGCTAAACATGTGCAGGTAGTGCAGTAGATTTAGAGAAGTTTCATAGAACATTTTGTTAAAGTTCAGCCACTCTATCTGTGATTACATGACAGTAGTTTAGGGACTCTCTCTCAGGTAGATATTGCATCACAGAACTGACAGAAGAGATAGAGAATGGCCCTTGTGCCTGATCCATAACAGTCATTGCCTGTTACATACATTTCAAGATTCATTCCAACTATGAAGATAATCGAGGCAACCGACAGTTACCCTGCAGCTGCATGGATTTATGATGCCACTGTCAAGGAAATGAGCCGAAATGACACAGTAGCTGGCTTTAGCTGCAAATAATGTGATAGGCTGTACAGAAGTACTGTAGCAGCTGCTGTCATTGCAGGTAATAGGCTATAAAGAAGGCTGATAGCAATACCTGTCATTTTTTAATGGCTGACTTCACTGAAGAGCTTTTGTGGCCTTTAACATGGAGATAATATAAGATACAACAAATTTTACAGCTTTCATGTTGCATTCATAATTTATCTTCAGAGTACAACCCAACAAGGACAGTATTTGCCAACACAAGAAAGTGCAGGACTGCTCCATAACTGTCTATTTGGAATATACGCTTGGTGGTTATTAAGTCTTTATCTTACTATTACTCATACCTAATCATAAATTCATGCTATTTTTATATGTGCTTTGCAGGAACAAATGCTATGCTGTTGCATATTGCAACATCATCAAGTTTAGCAAAAACTGGAAGCAAAAAAATGATTACTGTTGTTACATAAACATCAATAGCATCATCCGAAGTGTAATTTTAGATTTTCTAATACATACAGGCCTATTTCAACACAAAGAGCAAAGTAGAAAGTGCAAAAACTCACAACAACCAATCAGCAATCACCATTTATCGTTCTGAATACTGTAAATTCGAAATAAATGCAATATAACTGTCTTTTTTAAAGTGAATCTTTCCATTCTCTATGTAATACCATTATAATCTACTACACAAGCTGTAAATATACTTCTTCTTTCCCCCCAAAAGAACACAAACTCTTAGGCCTCGTACACACGAGGGGATATGTCCGCTCAAAACGGTCCGATGGACCGTTTCAGCAGACATCTCCGATCGTGTGTATGGGCTAGCGGACAGATTTGTCCACCCGACAGATTTCAAAGCATGCTTTGAAATCTATCGGGTGGAATCCGTCCGCCCGACATGTCTGCTGGTTAGTACACTTACCAGCAGACATGTCGTCCCGCACCGCCGCCGCGCCGCCGCCGAATGGATTCGGCGCATGCGCGGAAGTGTTTTACTTCCTGGTGCGGTGACGTGGCGGCGTCAACGTCACCGCCACGTCACCGCGCCGTCCGCCGGCGGGGAATTTGATCCGATGGTGTGTACACGCCATCGGATCAAACTCCTGATCAGACATATCCGATGGAAATGGTCCGCGGACCGTTTTCATCGTAAATGTCCGATCGTGTGTACGAGGCCTTAGGCCGCGTACACACGATCAAATATGTCTGCTGGAAACGGTCTGCCAGACCGTCCCAGCAGACAGATTCGATCGTGTGTACGGGCGAGCCGACGGATTTGGCCAGCCGACAGATTTGAAAGCCTGCTTTCAAATCTGTCGTCTGGGAACCCGTCCGCCCGACGTGTCTGCTGGTTAGTACGCTAACCAGCAGACATGTCTTCTCGCACACACGTCTAATGGTTTTGACGCATGCGCGAAAGTGTTTTACTTCCTGGTGTGGTGACATGGCGGCGTCACCGCCACGTTAGCGTGCCGTCTGCCGGCGGGGATTTTGGTTTGATCGTGTGTACATGATCAAACCAATACGTCCCCAGCAGACAGATTTGTTCAAATCGGTCTGTCCGACCGATTTGAACAAATCTGTCTGCTCGTGTGTATGGGGCCTTAATGATATGCATATTTTGATGCCCTAATCTCCAACTCTAACCAAAACCTCTGGCTGCTGATTTATTCAAAGAGCCGTGACACATGACTTTCACAGTCACAGGAAGGGCAGAGGTGTCTTTAAAGTAGGAAATGTGATTGACAGTCTTCAACTTTTATGTACTGTGAGAGAGGCAAGATTTCAGAATCCAATGGGGAAATAAATAGACTTGGTGGACAGAGTTTTTGTTTAATGACATTGCACTTGTGAGTTTTTATAAACGAAACAGTTCATATTTAGTTGCAATACGTAAAAATATTGATAGATGTGATGGTTTTCATAGTCTTACATCTACTTATTCTATACCAGCACAGAGAATTGGACGGGGAGCAGCAAGCAGCATTTTAGCTAGAGAAAAAGGGGCATTATCCCTAGCTGCATGCCTAGTGTACTGTATGTGTAAAGTCTTGTGTATTGTGGGGTACAATTTTCTTTGATGAATGTACCCCCACAATACATGTTGATGAATGTTACTTGACCTGGGTAATCTATGTTTGTGTAAATATGTTCCTAAATGCTTAGGAACCAGATTGTACATTCAGACGTTCTTGCAAGCACACAGGCCTGAAAAGGCATTTTAGATGCCTGGCACACAATTTTCGATGATTTCACACACCCAGGGAGCCACATGTGCAGTGAAACTTTATTGTTGGGAAAATATGTTGGATGAACATGTGCAGATTAATGCTGATACAAAGCAGCATTAGAGTTTACAAGATCACAGCCATTCACGTGTATGGCAGGCTGTATGCAGCTGTGTGTGGCTCCCCAGGTGAGGGAAAGTGCCAGGAAATTACCCCAGGCTTCTAAAATAACTGTGCTCTTGAACCCTTAAAGCAAATCTTAGCACTCCTCATCCCCAAACAATGTTCTATTTTTCCCTCTTACCTGAAGTGCTATGTTTTTCTTCAAAATACATACTCACCTTCACAGCGAATCCAGCATTGTCTGCGGTTCACTGTGTCCCACTTTGCAGTCTTGGTCCACTTCAGCTGGCTGTTTCTTCTGGTTGCAGGCAACCAGGTCCCATGACTCACTAGACCCACCCCTTGGCCCATCCTTTTGGCCCACTGACCAGCCGCTCCGTATGCCAAACCTGCAGCCTCCTGGGAGATGTGATGTAAGTATCACAGGAAATGCTAAAATCAAACAAACTGCCCTCTTGGACGTACATAGCCTGTATGTTTTGTAAAGATTTTTTTTATATATATAATAATTAACTAATTAATTAAGAAACAGTATTTACTTGCTAAGTTAAAAACCGCTCAATATTTCTTAAAATGGAGATACAATGCATTAAAATTGTTTCAAAATGACCATCTTGCTTTGCTGACATCTCCATATGAGAATGTCAGTTGCCTGGCTGTCATGCTGATCCATTAACTTCAGTGCTTTCTTTCTAATCTGCTGCCATAAAACAGGTAGAGAAATATGGATTTCTTATTTGCAGTATACAAATTATGGATTTGATAAAAAAAAAAAACAGAAACAGCCAGGCAGCATGGAAGGCCAGCAATGGCAGACCCCTGTACTTGCTTTTATGATAGATCTACTTTAAGTTCACCACAAACTGTAGTTCAGACACAATCATTTGTAATAATTTATATTACTCAACATTTATTGTATACAAATTGTTACTATCTCTTATACCTGCCACATGCTTTTTCACCACTGCACAAAAAACCTGATTAACGGCGGAGGAATACATGAAGAGACATGTACTCAATGTGCGTTTAAATTTTGTTTAAACGCTTTTACTACTTTTTTTTACTTTTCTCCTAAATATTTGAATTTCCTAGTTTTGATAATGCAATTTGTTTTCAAATGCTGTCTCAACATTTTTGTAAATAAAGAGCATATCAAGATAAAATGAGCTAGTTAGCTGGCAGAGTAGCTTAGTGTTGCCTCAATTTGATCTTTACGTATGGCAGTTTACATTCTGTTTAATCGTTTTTTTTCCCCAAGTCATTCTTTCTAATCACATTTTTATAAAATGCAATAACTTTAAGTTTCTCATTACTTTCTCTACGATGTGCACTATAACGTTCACTTTGCTTGGATTTAAAGTGTGTGCATTTAATCCTAAGAGAATGTACAGACATATAAAGGCATTGCAATTCTAAGCATTGACAGAATGATTTTGTTGCAGTTATTCAGGCTGTATACTGCCATTACAACTGTACACATTTGGCAGAATCTACAATTGCTACTCAGGGAGCAGTGATTTTAAAGTCAGATATCAGTCTTTGATTCGCATAAAGGAAAATCTTCTTCGTTCCTGCATTGCTGATAAAGTATCTTGACCAGTGCTCTATCATTTTCTGGACACTATTGTTTTTTTCAATTCAACTATTATGCAAAATTGAATAATTTTTATTACGACTGGAAGATGTGTTAAATTCCAGGTGTGAAAATCTTCATTGTATTGCAAGAGTGGCCAGAGATTGTCAGATGTTCTTCAGAGAATGGCAGGTGGGGAGACCTTAGCCCATCCTACACTATGATTTGCAGCTCATCTGCCAGACAGTTCTCATAAATACAGAAGCATTGTTTGGTTCCTAAAGTGTATGAAAACCCTACATGGATAGTACTATCTTTACTAAAGCACTGTGTATCATAAACAATTACATTTTTTTTTTAATATAATACTTGCTTCCATATTTTATCATCCTTTGTTGTATCTCTCTGTTGGAAAGAACAACAGTATGGTTGCTAATGAACTGACAATACTGTATGCATTTTACCTTTCAATCCAGCAGGTGACACTGCAGTATTATAGTGTGTATACTCTGTGGTAATGTAATTACAGGATGTACCTTCTGTATCTAAGTCTGCACTTGTATCCTCTTTGTTCATGTTTCATGTTTCTTATGCTGTAAGACATGCATTGCTAATCCTCCATAAAAGCAAAGCTATTGCTGCAATCAAGAAGCTTCCAGCACATCATTCCAATACTCTGCACAACAGGTTATGTGCCTAGCACACCCAGAGTGCCCAGCAGGCACCCAGAGGCACTGGAAAGAATTCTACAGTACTCTGTACAAGCTACTGAAACATGGCAAGCAGTTCAGATGTGAAGTTTGTATTGCAAAGATGGACAATGCCAACTACCAGTTGTGAATGTTCAAACTACAAATGCTTCTGAACAAGGATGACTTGTGGCAAGTGTTGAATACAGACAGACCCACAAACAGTGAGATGGAGGACTGGGGCAGAAAGGATAGGTACAAAAACTGCATGAGCGTTCAAGGCTCAACAGTAAGCTAGTTCTACTAAAAAGTTGGCCAGAAGGCTAGAAGAAGGCCAGCAAATGTGTGACTATGTGAAATCTATGCTAACGATCATAAAGCAGCTATGGGTCATTGGAGAGGACATCAAATATAACCATACTGTTGCCCTGCTCCTCTGCAGCCTTCCAGAGACATACTGTTCTTATTAATGCTTTTAGAAACCAGACCTGAGCAGAAACTCATGCTAGAATATGTCAAAGAGAAAATAATGATGAATATGACAGAATGTAAGAAAATGCGCATCATGATGACAAAGCTCTTAAGATGTACAAAGGCACAAAGCACAGAAAAGAAAGCAGAGCCTCAGGTAAGTATACAAGTAAATAAAAAGCCAGACTAGTTGCCAAGGGTTACTCCCGGAAATTTGGTAAAGATTACGATAAAAATATTTGCTCCCATCCTAACACTCTCCACCATCAGAGAGCTTCTTAGCGTTGCAGCCGGGAAGGGCATGCTAGTGAAACCACTTGATAACCGGGCCTATTTTGGCACTTCTCTCCTTCATGTAAAAATCTAATTTTTTTTTGCTAGAAAATTAATCAGAACCCCCAAACATTACATATATTTTTTTAGCAGACTCCCTAGGTAATAAAATGGCGGTATTTGCACGGTATTTGCGCAATAATTTTTCAAACTCTTTTTTGTCGAGGGGAAAATAGCTTTCATGAATAAAAAAATAACAAAACAGTAAAGTTAGCCCAATTTTTTTGTATAATGTGAAAGATGATGTTACACCGAGTAAATAGATACCTAACATGTCATTCTTTAAAATTGCGCACACTCATGGAATGGCGCCAAACTTTGGTACTTAAAAATCTCCATAGGCGACGCTTTACATTTTTTTACAGGTTACTACTTTTGAGTTACAGAGGAGGTGCTAGAAATGTTGCACACGCTCTAACGCACACAACGATACCTCACATGTGGAGTTTGAATGGCGTTTACATATGTGGGCGGGACTTGCATGCGTGTTCGCTTCTGCACACGAGCTACCGGGGACAGGGGCATTTAAAAAAATATATAATTATTTTTATTTTATTTTACTTCATTTTTTTTTAATTTTTACTTCATTTTTTTTTTTTATCACTTTTATTATGTAAACATCCCTTGTAATAGGAATCAGTGTGACAGGTCCTCTTTATGGAGAGATGTGGAGTCAATAAGACCCCAAATCTCTCCTCCAGGCTTACAAGCATGAGATTGTGAAAAAAAATCACCGATCTCAGGCTGACAGCCGCGATTGCGGCTTTATTTACTTCCGATGTTTACTTCCGATGTTTACTTCTGATGGCACGGGAGAGCCCGGAGAAGCACCGGATGGCGGCGGGAGGGGGGACGTCCCCTCCTGGTGCCTATAAGAAAAGTAAAGCAGCGGAACTGCCGCTTTGATTGTTCTTATCGTGCAAAGAATCAGCGGCTGAAGACGGTGATATCTGAATGATGCTTGTAGCTGCAAGCATCCTTCAGATATCACCGCACAAAGTCGAGGACGTCCCAGGGTTGTCAAGAGGTTAAGGAAGCAACCACCAGGGGTTGAGCAAGAAGACAACTTTGTGTGTAAACTTCAGAAGAACATCTATGGTCTTAAGCAATCTGCAAGGATGTGGAAAAAGAAAGTGAACAAAGTACTTACCAGAGAGAAATTCTCGAGTAGGGATGAGCCCCACGTTTGATTCGAACGTATGTTGTCTGTTCATACGTTCGATGAAATTCGAACAAAACAGGTTGTTTCGAGTGACGCACTATGACCCTGCATGCTTGGCCAATCACAGCGTGCAAAAAACGGAGAGCCATAATTGGCCAAAGCCAGGGTGGCTTTGGCCAATTATGGCTCAGGGCTTTAGCACACACCCCACACTATATAAGGCCGCCTGCTGGGCAGCCTTGTGTAGTGTGTTCCAGCCAATCACAGCGTGCAAAAAACGGAGAGCCATAATTGGCCAAAGCCAGGGTGGCTTTGGCCAATTATGGCTCAGGGCTTTAGCACACACCCCACACTATATAAGGCCGCCTGCTGGGCAGCCTTGTGTAGTGTGTTCCAGCGCTGAACAGAGATCAGTCAGCGAGACAGAGAGATAGTTTTTTTATATAGCTAAATAGAGCAGGCAGGCTAGTCAGTTTAGCTTAATTTACAATGTGTAGAGGATATATATACATCCCTAGGAGTTGTACATATATTTATACACTGTATAGCTTAGCTAGATCAGTTCTTCCTAATTTACTGGCAGGCAGGTGATTGTGCTATGTAAAGACGTTATCACAGGTATAGACACCCAGCAGGTACAATATTTAAAGACATTTTTCATTTTTTTATTTTTATTTAAGCATCATTAAAATCACTGCTCCTGGAGTAGCGATTTTAATGATGCTTAAATTAAAAAAAAAAAAAAAAGAAAAAAAAATTCCTTCAAATATTGTACCTGCTGGGTGTCTATAGTTTGCCTGTGAAAACGTGTTTGAGAACCCAGGTCTTGCCCGAAGGGAACATGTATCAATGAAAAAAAGTTTTAAAAACTGTAATTTTTTCAGGAGTCCTGCTCCTGAAAAAACAACCATTTTAAAAACTTTTTCCATGGATACATGTTCCCTGGGGCAAGGCCCGGGTTCTCAAACACGTTTTCCAACAATAACTTGAATATTGGGTTTTAAAATAAGCACTTTTGAATTAGAACATTCGAGTCCCATAGACTTCAATGTGGTTCTAAATGTTCGCGCAAATGGGCGGTCTGTTCGAACGTTCTGGTGCGAACCGAACACGGGGGTGTTCGGCTCATCCCTATTCTCGAGGTAAAACAGACCTTTGTCTCTACTCCGGGAATCAAGAAGACAAATGGATATACATCCTTTTCTATGTTGATGACATTATAACTTGTTTTAAACAAGAAGGATTACAATCACATTCAGTTCACAAACCGAAAGAAAATGTTGAAACCAAGAACTTGAACATGAGCTACTATCTGGGAATCCAAATATAGAGAGAAGAAGATGGCAGTTATTTTTTTATCCAATCTCAGAAAATCTCAGAAATCTTGGAACAATTGTTAATGCAAGATGCAAAGGAAGTAAAAACTCCTATGGAACCAGGCTATCTAAAGAGAAATGAAGCAGAAAACTTGCTACCCAACAATGACATGTATTGGTAAACTGCTATATGTTGCCACTGTGACAAGATCAGACATAGCCGCAGCAGTGAGCATACTATGCAGGAAAGTTTCAGCTCCCTGTCAGCCTGACTGCAACACAATAAAAAGAGTGGTGCAAAATCTCAAAGGAACAATTCAGATGAAGTTATGGCTACCAGCAACATCCAATGCAAGGCATCTGGGAATCCCCTCATTAAAAGGGGCTTTCAGATTCTGATAAGCCCCCCACCCGCAGACCCCCACAACCAACAGGCAAGGGCTGTGGGGATTAGGCCCTTGTCCTCATCAACATGGGGACAAGGTGTTTTGGGGGACCCCAAAGCACCTTCACCATGTTGAGGTCACGTGGCCAGGTACAGTTAAGGAGGGTGGTGCTCTCTCACCCCCCCTTTTCCTGCGGCCTGTCAGGTTGGATGCTTATATAAGGGTCTGGTATGGATTTTAACAATTTTTTTTTAAATCCATACCAGACATGAAGGGCCTGGTATGGATTTTGGGGGGACTCCCACGCATTTTTATTTTTCAAATTTGGTGCCATCTTTTTCAATGATTTTTATCTATATTGCCAGGGTCCAGCAAAACATTACAGCCGTGAGCAGTTTTCAATTAAATGTTTTTCTTTACAAAGGTAATTTTGCTGCTCTCATTCATAAAACTATGTAGGGCTGTGGTGTAAGCACCCTGCCTTTGCCCAATCATGGCTCTCACAGCAGAGCGCGCTGTGATTGGCCCGAGCCCTGCACTCTGTGTGTGACAGTCCTGGTCCTTAAACTTTTTATACAATATTGTACAGTATATACTCCTGGCCAAAGTGCTCATGGTCTTAACAGTTGCTGGTTGTCCATATTCTGTGTGCAGAAAAGCATATGTAGCAGAAAAGTTACATTTTGTGCTACCTACTAAAGTTTATATGTGTCTATAAGACTCTTGCTTGTGACACAGTAATTAAAGCAAATTTTTGGAGTTCAAGAACTGTGGCATTTGTGTGCCTGCATGTAGTGAGTAGGCTTAGGGTGTATTTAACTGTATTAATCCCAGGAGCCTTGCAATACTGGCAATGATGTTGTTAAAGACTTCACTGGATCAAAAATGTATAGTTCCAAACAGTTCTTAAAAAAAAATTGAGATACATAACTTTATTATAAATTAGTGAATCTGTAGTATGTTTGGCCCAGAGTTCTGCTTTAAAGAAGCCAATTCATCTTGATGATAGATTTTCTCCTTGGAGTCTAATAAGAGAAGGGACATATTTATTACTGACTTTACAAAACTGGTAAGCAGGAAAAAAATGGTCAACAAACTAGAAATACACATTCTACAGGTAAATTAAGTTTTCATTTAGATAGTCTTTAAGCCAATAAATGCAAATTGAAATTGCTTTGTAGATTACTCTAGAAGAATTAAGACTGAGCAGTAAGCAAATTGACAAAAAGAGAAGCCTACCCAGTATAAAGGATTAATTGAGCTGAAACTGAGCAGCGAAAGTCGTAAACACAATCCTGACAGTGTTGTGTGTCAAATCGTTTATATCTTTTGGATTGCTTTGTCAATAACCTGATTTGCCTGTGAGCTACACGTTCATGATTACAGGGGTGACTGACAGAGCAAAGATACTGGTAATTCTTAGGAATTTGTAGTATCTCTGTAAATAGCAACTTTGCATATAGCAATTAATACACCTACGCTGTTACCTAATGTGTGGAAAGCACTCGAATACAAATTGTTTATGAAATCTACTTATTTAATCAGTTAGAAATATGGCACTCCAGACAATCAACTGCTACAATCTTTCATGGAGTCATTATAGAAAAAAACAGAACATACATCTTCAATTGTTGCGTGGTGACATTTGTTTAGCACCTTTGAAAATACAGATACATTCCACTCTACAGTAATTAGTTGTTGACTCTTTGACGTGTCCTGCAACCTTAGGAACCTGTACTATCCTCCTGCTAATGTCAGTGCGGGAACTAGTTGGAGAATTACCTTGTTTGTGATACAATATTTATAGCTGAAGTTCCCACCACATTGGTACCATTTAGTATGAGTTTAAGGACCAGGCAAAGAGTGAGGCCTAAAAATGTAGTGCCCCCTAAAACCCCACTTTCTATTTATGTAGGAGGTTGGGACATGTAGTTTTATTCTTTCTTTAGCGATCCAGTTAAGATGTTGTTGATGCTTTACCCAGTAAGCATTAGGATAGATCTACTAACAGTAAGTTGTGGGTATTTTTTGAAAAGTGGATTTTCACTTAGTGAATAATGTTAAAGCGTAGGTTCACCCAAAAATCAACTTTCTGACATTAGATCCAGCATACTGCTAACATCTGCAGTATGCTGTTTTTTTTTGTACTTATCGTTTTATGAGTCGTTGTTATCCGGCTCCGAGCGGGGAATCCTGCGGGGAATAAGCGTTCCTAAGCCAAGAGGAGTTGATTGAAGGGCTGCTAAGGCATGTCACGCCTTCCGAAAATACCCGAGTGTCACTTTGGGTATTTTCGGAAGGAGTGACACGCCTTAGCAGCCCGTCAATCAACTCCTCTTGGCTTAGGAATGCCCATTCCCCGCAGGATTCCCCGCTCGGAGCCGGATAACAACGGCTCATAAAACGATAAGTACAAAAAAAAAAACAGCATACTGCAGATGTTAGCAGTATGCTGGATCTAATGTCAGAAAGTTGATTTTTGGGTAAACCTCCACTTTAAGTGAGGTGAAGATTCACTTTGCAAAAAATATCCAATCACGTGCAAGGGAAAAAAAAATAGGTTTTCTGCTTGGCTAATTGAAGTCAGCAGAACTTTAGTTTACCCTATTCACTAAACTAAGTAAAATTCACTTCACAAAGCAAGCAGGTTTTACCCCTTTAGTAAATCAATGGAATGCATTAAGGTAAAACATTTTTGGGTTTTAGAACCACCTTAATATTTCAATATTTACTTTTATTTATATTTGTATGGTTTTGGATAAAACAAAGAAGAACTAGAACCTTTGTCAAGTTTATTTTGCTGTCTGTTTCCATTCTAGGGAGATTCATTCTCTATTTGTCTTCTTGACCATTATCAACTAGACAGAATGAGGCTGGTTTGCAAAAGGACTTGAGAAGGTCCACACAATAAGCTGTGTGAAAAATATTTTTAATTATCCAATAATGTGAAAGGAAAATCCCTGCTTACTTATATCATCTGCATGTGATTTGATAATTGAAGTGAATAGTTTCACAATTCATTGTGCGAACATTCTTAAATTCTTTCAGTAAATCAGCCTCATCAATCACTTTGTTTAACTTCCTCTTACACCTCTGGCACTAGAAGTAAAACGAATGAAAGCAAATAGGACACAGACAACAAATAAACTGAGAGGAGTTTAAACTATTTCTTACTTGATACAAACTTAAAAAAAAATAACTATACATACACTATAAAGGTATGCTTTAAAAATTGAATTGGTAAAGCACTGGAGGAACCCGATTCCTCCACACATGGCTGAAACAATACAAATAGTTCATACACATGGTACTTATGAACAACTATTTGCCTTGAGAACTGGAAGCAGAGCTAATATTGATAAGCACTGGGATCCCTGGAATAACTGATACCACTCTTGATGTTCTACACTAATCCTATACTAGGTGATTAAAACCAACACTGGTTACATCCAACGGTAGCATATATCCATCTAACTCAGTTACGGCTCCTTTGTTTTCTTATTTTTATGTTTCCTTATTTCTATTCTACTTTTTGTTTATTTCTCGTTTACTTCTAATCCTCTCTACAGCACACCTGTAGCCTATTATTGGCAAATATTGTTACTGTTTCACAGCATTTTATGTGATTAATCACTATCTCTTACTAGTATTTTACTGCTTTAATTGTATGGCTATATACTAGGGTTGTCCCGATACCGATACCAGAATAGAATACTCGCATACCCCCTCCCCCCCGCTGCCGCCGCCGCCGCACCATCGCCGCATCCCCGCCGCTTAGTTAATACAGGCGGGGAAGATAACAGCTTTCATTTGAATAGCTGTATCGTTTCCCGCGGCGCCGCACATAGACAGTCCCCCTTGCTCGTGATTGGACAGATCGCGAGCAAGGGGGAGTGTCTATACGCGGCGCGGCAGGAAACGATACAGCTATTCAAATGAAAGCTGTTATCTTCCCTGCCTGTATCAACTAAGCGGCGGCAGCGGCGATGCAGGATGTAGGTATGTGGGAACTGGCTGCATATATGGGGCTGACATAGCTGCATATATGGGGGGTGATATAGCTGCATATATGGGGGTGACATAGCTGCATATATGGGGGTGACATAGCTGCATATATGGGGGTGACATGGCTGCATATATGGGGGTGACATGGCTGCATATATGGGGGTGACATGGCTGCATATATGGGGGATATGGAGGTGACATAGCTGCATATATGGGGGTGACATGGCTGCATATATGGGGGTGACATGGTTGCATATATGGGGGTGACATAGCTGCATATATGGGGGTGACATAGCTGCATATATGGGGGATATGGAGGTGACATAGCTGCATATATGGGGGATATGGAGGTGACATGGCTGCATATATGTGGGTGACATGGCTGCATATGTGTGGGGACATGGCTGCATATGTGTGGGGACATGGCTGCATTTGTGTGGGGACATGGCTGCATTTGTGGGGGGACATGGCTGCATTTGTGGGGGGACATGGCTGCATTTGTGGACACGGCTGCATTTGTGGACACATTAAAAAAAAAAAAAAGTATCGGTATTCGGTATCGGCGACTACTTGAAAAAAAGTATCGGTACTTGTACTCGGTCCTAAAAAAGTGGTATCGGGACAACCCTACATTATACCCTCTCTTGTTGGTCTCCATATCCTGTTAATGCACACGGGGTTATAATGCACTATATTGTGATATGGATTGGTAATACTTTGTCGTTACATGCTATAAGGTGATCACACTGTATTTATGTCTATGTATCTTGTTTAAATTCCAATAAACAAGATTGAACATAAAAATTTAATTGGTAGTTCAGGTGAACCTGTGTCAGGGCTGTGGACATTCAAGTATTACACATTCCTAAAAAACAATAAATGAGCTTTAAAACAAGCCTTTACCGACCTCACTAACCTTTGTAGCTACAGCCGCCAGGAAGCAATTCATATTCAAATTTCAGAGCAGAAGTACTAAAGTCATTTACTTGTTCTCTGTGGCAGCTCAGCCCCCCTGCTCCCCCTCCAGCAGTAATTCAGTGGCCTTTCAGACTTTGTTTATAATGAAAACACAGAACAGTATCTCGGAGAGAGAGCAAGGTAAACTAGTCCTTTCATAAAATGACTTTGGTGATTTTAGTACTCCTGCTGTGAAATTTAAAGTGTTCCTTACCCTAAAAAAATGGATCCCGTTCCTTTAAAGCATGAACCGCAGCACAGTGCTTGTGCTGTGCAATTTGTATCCCCTGTATCACCTGAAATACCTGGCTGATCTTGCCTGGTTCTGCCCCCCAAAGCTGACCACAATTTATCATAACTGCTTGTAACATCCCTGCTATGTAGTTACAGTAGTGCAATTGGATTTAAGCTACAGAGGCCCCTCAGGTACAACCACCAGTTCTCTCTCAGAATAAACAGAAAGTTCGGGGTTAATTCATCACAATCTCTAATGGACAACCAATTGAAAGACTGTAGATACTTATTCCTTCATAAGCAACTAATTCAGGGGGAACAGGTAAGGCTCTCTGATATAGACAAGATTGGATGGATGTGACTGCTTAGCTTAAACATGCAAGGTATTACTGCCAATGTACATAACAAATACTAAAGGTATAGCAACTAGTGTTTGATACTTGCGGTTCTTCTGAGTGTAGTAGTACCAAAGTGATGTAGGAGATGTCTGAAAGTCGCAAGGTGATGCAAGCTATTCCTGTATAGAAAGGACCAGCAGCTATCAAGGTAACGGCAGGTGTTCGACAAACAGGAACCAAGGACAAGTCCGGGGCACAAGCCGTGGGTCAAGGGCTGGAGACGGTAGAGGAAGTCCGAAGGTACAGGCCGGGGTCAAAGGACAGGAGACAGCAGCAATCCGAGGTACAAAGCAAAAGGTCAGAAGCCGGGGGTCAGTCTTGGAGCTGAAGATCAAATCAGGAACCGTTGGCTCAGACAGGGAGCTCGGATAACAAGCAGGATGATCAGATAACAATGAACTGACAAGGCTGTCAGAGTGAGGCAGAGCTTTATACCCTGGATAATTTGGGTACGCTGCCTCAGCTGGACCAGAATAGTCAAGTGCAGATTGCAATGACATCCAACTAAGGTGATCAGCACATTCAGCACCACCTTAGCTGGAAAGCAAGCAGAAATCCCAAACTGAGAAGTGGCTCAGAGGCAAGGTATTGCAACAGCAAGGGTGAGGCCCTGGGTTCAAGCCCACCCAGAGCCACTTGGAGCACAACCACAACTCGCGGTCTGCTTGGCACGATAAGGATCGTGACACTGCTGAACCCCAACACTGTGATCAGCTCACGTGCCTCCATCATCCGCAGCTTTACTTTGTCCTCTTTTCCCTGCCTGTCTGCTCTCCAGCCCTCCCAACCCCCAATCAAAAGTTTACATTCCCTGTTGATTTTGGCCTGATAACATGCACACTGTCAGGGCTGGGCTCAGCCCTTCCTTCTCTGAGCTGGCCGCTCAGCTGTCGGCTAACTGCCAGCTCCTATCTCAAAGTGACTCACCTGTTGATGATTCTGCTCATCAGTCATACCTACTTAAGCCATCTAGCTCAGTTGGTCTCTGCCTTTGCCTTGGTCAAACCTCACAGAGACTATCTCCTGAATTCCTGTTGAAGACTTTGCTTGGCTGACATCCCTTCTGGCTCCTGATCCTGCCTGCTGTTCCACTACGTTCATCTCTGGCTCCCTGACGTTTGGCTTGTCTGAGTATCCAATCCGGTTCCTGAATTCTGGCTATGTTTATTCTGTTTATCTTTTTATTAGTATTATTAAACACGTGTGATTTAACTGTACTTCTGTCTAGGTCTGATTCATGGTTTCTGACACACACAAGTTCACACAAATGGGGTTTGAATGGCTATTAAAGTTAACCATCCTCACCTGTGATCTGTTTGCTTGTAACTAGTGTGTGTGTATAAAAGGTCAATGAGTTTCTGGACTCCTGACAGACTGTTGTATCTTTCATCCAGTGCTGCACTGACGTTTCTGCATTCTGAGTCATGAGGAAAGCAAAACAATTGTCAAAAGATCTGCAGGAAAAGGTAGTTGAACTGTATAAAACAGGAAAGGGAAATAAAACGATATCCAAGGAATTAAGGATGCCAATCAGCAGTATTCAAACTCTAATCAAGAAGTGGAAAATGAGGGGTTCTGTTGAAACCAAACCACGGTCAGGCAGACTAACTAACATTTCAGCCATGACTGCCAGGAAAATTGTTCGGATGCAAAGAAAAACCCACAAATTACTTCAGGTGAAATACATGACTCTCTGAAAACACATGGTGTGGCTGTTTCAAGATGCACACAAGGGAGGTACTTCAAGAAAGATGGGCTGCATGGTCGAGTTGCCAGAAGAAAGCCATTACTAGGCAAATGCCACAAAGTATCCCGCTTACAATATGCCAAACAGCACAGAGACAAGCCTCAAACCTTCTGGCACAAAGTCACTTGGAGTGATTAGACCAAAATTTCGTTCTTTGGTCACAACCATAAAAGCTTCATTTGGAGAGGAGTCAACAAGGCCTATGGTGAAAGGTACACCATTCCAACTGTGAAACATGGAGGTGGATCACTGATGTTTTGGTGATGTGTGAGCTACAAAGGCACAGGAAATTTGGTCAAAATTGATGGTAAGATGAATGCAGTATGTTATCAAAAAATACTGGAGGAACATTTGCATTCATCAGCCAGGAAGTTGCGTATGGGACGTACTTGGACATTCCAACATGACAATGATCCAAAACACAAGGCCAAGTCGACCTGTCATTGGCTACAGCAGAAAAAAGTCAAGGTTCTGGAGTAGCCATCTCAGTCTCCTGACCTCTATATCATTGAGCCACTCAGGGGAGATCTCAAACTTGCAGTTCATGCAAGGCAGCCCAATAATTTACAGGAACTGGAGGATTTTTGCGAAGAGGAATGAGCAGCTTTACCACCTGAGAAGATAAAGAGCCTTATCGACAAATACTACAAAAGACTTCAAGCTGTCATTAATGTTAAAGTGGCAATGCACTTTATTAAGAACTGGGGTATGTAAACTTTTGATCAGGGTAATTTGGGTAGTTTGTGTTGTCATTATGACTTAAAAAGAGTAAACACAGTTGAATGATGATAAATGGCTTCAGCCAAACACTAACCATGAGTGAAAGAAAAGTTTTTGTGTTATCATTCATTCTCTCTGAAAAATGGCCAAGAAATCATAAATTCTGCCAGGGTATGTAAACTTATGAGCACAAGTGTATAGTAATGTCCACAGTGTATGTGTTTTTTTTTTTTAAATAAGTCGCTGTATACCTTTTTCATAGCGATGCAGGCTCACATGACCAGCCGCCTCTCTCCTCCTCTGCTCCCCCCCAGCTGATGTCAGCGGGTGTTTATTTTCCCCTCCCGCTGTAGCTGTCAGATAGAGAGAGGAGAAATGCGGCCCGTCACATGAATGCAGAGCGGCTCTGTAAAATTAGGCATATAGTGGCTTATTTAAAAAAAAAAAAAAACACATACACTGAGGACATTATTTACTATAATAGAGGGGATTGTAGAAAAACACTATGTGGCTTAACAATTATTTTAATGCTACATTTTCCCACAGTGCCTGTAGCTACAGAGGTCAATATGGGATTTTTTTAAACTTTTTTTTACCACATGTTGGGAAAATGTACTGTAAATACTGTGGGTCCTGGTGCTTGTGCAGTTCTTGGATGTTGTGGCAAATGTCTACCCAGTTATATTGCAGTCTCTCACTTACTACAAAGTTACATGGTTGCAGTCTGATTATTAGGGGAGCGGACTACTGAATACTTCCTTCTGCCAGATGAATGATTAATATATGTCTCTATGAGAAATCATTTGACTAAAGCTCAAGGACAGATTCAGAAAGCAAAAGCTGTATAAACGGTAGAAATATTTTACACTACATTATATACTGTTGCTGCATGTTGTCAGAAAATTATTCATGCAGACTTGCAAAGTTAATGAAAGGTATATTCCATTAAAGAAAGTGTTAAGATTTTCCCACATATACTTGCATACTTGAATTTGCTCTGCCTGCTGTTATGTATGGCTGCATAGGTGATCCCTATCTGTGTCTGTGACCTATAATATCCACTTAAATTGAACAAAAATGAGAAGAGACAAAATTGTAAAAATGTAATTGCACAATAAAATATTTTAAGTCAAAAATATACAAAAAGCTGGACTTGTGCTTCTAAGAGGTTGCCATTAAACCAAAAAAATAAATAATAATTATAAAAAGCATCTTTGTCAGTCAACTAACTTGGGACAATACATGCTGAGGGATCTTAAAAGTATAAAAATAAAAAAAAAGCATGCTTTCTCCTGTGATGTCCAGGTATGCCTGGACTGACATTGGCTCCCTTCATTATCCAGGCAGAAAAGGAAACTAAGCACTGAGAACTAAGCTATAGCTCTCATTGTGAATGGATGTCAGGAGAATGCTAATCACACCAGTAACTGCTGCTGTATCTGAGACATTGTGAAAAAGCATCCTCACTACCTCTTACCATACCCGGCTGCTATTGTAATTTTCAGCTGAAAGATTGAAAATATTTTTATACATCTATATACAGTATTTCTCATTTATATTTACTTCATTGACTTATGTCTATATAATTCACAAGTATAGCATTAGCAACTAAAATATAGACAATTAACTTATTTTAAGTAATGCAGAAGACGAAAATAATAACAATAATTTGAAACAATATAAGAGCAATACAAGACTGAGTGTTACCAAACTTGATGTGCTAATAAGTATAGTTGCCAACATTTAAAAAAATTAACCAGGGATACTTTGTTTAAAGATATATTGTTTTCCAGAGAACCCCATTACACTCAGCATACTCAGCTATGACATAATACTGTGTAACTTGCTACTCAATGCACAGACTGGATCCTAAAACTGGGTACACATGGTTAATTTTTTTTTCATTCCATCTGCGAGGTGGATAAAACTCCACTCCTCCCGACTAACATCAGTGGACGATTCTCGGCCCCTTTTGCTCTAGCTGTCAGATTGGAAAGGGGAGAGATGGCCGGTCATGTGAGCACAGAGTGGCACTATAAAATCAGTTATATTTCAATATTTCTTTATTAGTATTTTCAACAAAAAAAAAGAAATTACCGAAGTATACATGTAAATAATCAAACAAGTCCGTTGTCCCAACCGGAGCATAAAAACAAAAATTATGTAGTTCAGTTCCATTGTAATGTAGGCAATCTTACAGGATATCAACAATACACAAGTTATGAATGTTAACTTGTTTAGCACCAGCAGGAAGGGGGAGGGTAAAGTGGGACTTGAGGTAGGGAGGGGTGGGGGGGGGGACACCAGCAGGATGCAAATTAACGTTATGAGGTACTAGGAAAAAGAGAAGAAGGATACCGGCAATTTGACTCTATTATATAGGCATCTCATTTTTACAGTACATTTTGGGTGAGCAAACCAAGTAGACCATTCAATAATAAATTTTGCCATATTGCAATTTTTTCTGGCAGCTAATCTCTCCATCTCGCATTGAAGGTTTAGGGTCGCAATTGTGCTGAAGATAGAAGGGACTTCTGGCGTTTTCCAGAGTTTGGTGATAGTTAGTTTTGCCGCAAGCAAGAGATGTATTATCACCACCCGTGATCCGGGTGGAAATTTTTCTATCCCAAGATGCAATAGTGCTAGGGCAGGGTCTGGAGTAGCTGTAGTATGTGATAAGGAGGATATCAAAGCAAAGATCTGTCTCCAGTACGAGCTTAGAGATCTGCAGAACCATTGGATGTGTGCTATAGTCCCAGTACTTCCACAGGACCTCCAGCAGGTAGCTGGATGTCCCGGAAAGAACTTTGAAAGTCGGAATGGTGTTAGGTACCATCTATGTATGTTTTTTTGGAAAGATTCCCAGTGATTGGAGCAGTGGGAGGCTCTGTATGTGAGTTTGAATGCCCGGGTCCACATATCAGGTGTGGGATTCACATTCAGTTCTTCAACCCATTTCAAGAGGGTGGTGATTTTGGAGAAAGGGCGGTTGTCACTGAGAGCTGAATAGATTACGGATACACCATGGTTAGGATAAGCCAAACGGGTGAAAAAATTTCAGGAATGGTGATCAGTGAGAGGATTTTAGAAGTTCTAAGGAAGTGGGAGATTCTCATGTACGTAAAAGTTTCGGTATCTGGTAGTCCATATTCAGTTTGAAGATCTCTGAAGGATTTTGGGGTGTCGTTCTTACATAGATCGGGTAGGGTCTTAATCCCATAATTCTGCCAGTGCCGTAGTTTAAGATCGGGTAGAGGGACTGTGAGTGCTTTGAGAGGTATTGGTAAGGAGCAAATAGGAGTACCGACAGGTTTGGGGTTGGTGAATTTTTTCCATGTAGCCAGTGAGGCTGCAATCGAAGGGGAAGGAGTCAGTTTGCCAGGAGGCAAACCCGCTGAAGTGAGTAGGAGGATGTCTACCATATCATTAGGCAGGTAGGAGGAAGAATCCAGGATGGACCAGGACTTATCCAGGGTTGGGTGCCACCAGTAGTAAACTTGGTCCATGATGGAAGCGTAGTAATAGTTCTGGATATGGGGTAGACCTATTCCACCTTTCTTGTGATGTCTAGTTAGGATGTGATGAGCACATCTAGGAGGTTTGGCGTCCCAGACATGCCTTGAAATAGATTTTTGTACTGAAGTAAAGAAGGAAAGGGGTATAGGGATCGTTACCGTGAGGAATAAGTAGAGAATTTTGGGTAGGAGCATCATCTTAAAGGAGGCAATTTTGCCCAATTTGGATAGGCCCGTTGTGCGCATTTGAGAAAGCAAGTTGGGGAGCTGTTTCTGGAAGGTGCGGTAGTTGAGATCATATAGGAGGCGTAAGGAGGGGCCAATTTTATCCCTAAGTACGGTATAGCTTGATTTGACCAAGTAAAGGGAAGATTATCTTTCAAGAAGGACTCTTGTTTTTTCGAGAGATGTAGAGGGAGTATTAGGGATTTGGTGGAATTGAGCTTATAAAAAGAGGTTAGACCAAATTTATTAAGGATTTCTTGGATTGCTGGTATGGATTGAATTGGGTCTGTGACCAGGAGTATGACATCGTCGGCAAAGAGACTTATTTTATGTTCTATGCCATTCTGGGTAATGCCTGAGATGTGTTTGTCCTCTCTAATTTTCGCTGCTAGGGGCTCCATAAGGAGAGCAAAGATTAGAGGGGAGAGTGGGCAACCTTGGCGAGTGCCATTGGAGATCTCGAACGGAGTGGATAGGGTTCCCTCCATCAGAATTCTGGCAGTCGGGTTGGAGTATAGGGAGAGTATCGCAGATTGGAATCGACCAGTAATGCCAAATTTAGTAAGCACTGCTTTCAGGAATCCCCAGTGCACCCTATCGAACGCCTTCTCTGCGTCCAGAGATAGGAACAGAGAAGGCGTTCGAGACTGAGTGACCTGGTGTATCAGGTTGATGACCCTTCTAGTTGCATCTGGGGCTTGTCTGCATGGCATAAAGCCAACTTGGTCTGGGTGAACCAAGGACGGGAGACACCTCAACAATCTAGATGCAATAGTTTTAGCGTAGATTTTCACATCCGTGTTTAGGAGTGATATAGGCCTATAGTTAGACGCAAAGGCAGGGTCTTTCTCTGGTTTGAGAATGGTGGTTATAATAGAGCGTAACATGTCAATTGGAAAGGAGCCAGAGGTGGCGGCAGAGTTGAAGAGGGTCGTGAGGTGAGGAGTGATAAGGGTGGTGAATTGTTTGTAAAATTCATTGATGTAGCCGTCTTCCCCAGGTGATTTGTGGAGGGGCAAGGTGTTTATGGCCTGGAGAATTTCATCGTTTGTGAAGGGTTGGGAGAGTGTACAAAGTTGATCTGGGGTGATAGATGGGAGATCAATTGAGGCTAAAAAGCCTTGAATAATTGTATCAGTTGGCTGGGGTGTGGATGGGTCCTTTGCCAGATTATAAAGCGAGGAATAGTAGGCACCGAAGGCATTTGCAATATCCTGTGGGTTAGTGAGGACCTGTTTGGAAGTTGGATGGTAGAGGGATGCTATTTTATGCTTGTGTCGCTGTGTTTTAACCTGTCGAGCCAGTAAGGCTCCCGCTTTATTTCCCAGGGCATAATACCTGGCCTTAGCCAATTTAAGATTATGTTCAAATTTGTAGAGTAAGAGTGAACGAAGTTTGTGTCTCCAGTCAAGGAGTTCGTTAGCAAGTTTATGGGAAGGGGTCTGTTTGTTTAGGTTTTCTAGTTGGGCAATATGGGAGAGGGCCTCCTCAATTTGCCTAGACCTCTGGCTCCTAACCCTACTTTGAAGCTTAATGAGTATACCACGCATGTAAGCTTTGTATGCAGACCACAGTACAAAACAATCAGTGTTTGGTTGGTCGTTCAGATGAAAGAAAGTATTGTGTTCAGTGGTTATAGTTTGGGAGTTATCAGAGTCCGAGAGGAGAGAACTATCCAGTCTCCATATAAACCGTACCTTTGAACCACGGTTCCCCACTGTTATGGAGACCGGCGCGTGGTCAGACCATGTAATGGTACCGATCGTTGATGCAGTTATATCCTGAAGAGTAATCTTGTCAGCAAGGAAGAAATCCAACCTAGAATAAGAGAGTTGAGAGGACGAAAAGTAAGAGAAGTCCCGTTCGTCACCGTGCTGGCATCTCCAAACATCGAATAGATTGTTCGACCGAAGAAAGGGATTCAAGGCAGGTCAATGTCGATAGGTAGTGGATGAGGTGTCTATAGACGGGTCGCCCGTTACGTTGAAGTCGCCTCCAATGAGCACTCTTCCTTTCCGGATATTGTTGAGTTTCTTGTAAAAACGATTGCAAAATCGTATTTGTTGCTTGTTTGGGCCATAGATGTTGACCAAAGTATAGGTGGTTTGGTTGACGTCACACAAAAGAATAATGTAGCGGCCTTAAGGATCCAAAGTGGATTGGTGCAACTTGAACTGTAAAGAGTCGCGTATCGCCAGGAGGACTCCGTTCTTTTTCTTTGGGCCCGAGGCTAAAAAGATTTGGCTAACATTTTTCAGTGTGAACTTAGGGGTTTTGTCGGCTGCAAAGTGGGTTTCCTGTACCAATAGGATGTCAGCTTTTTGGTTGTTGGCTTCCTTAAGTAACACAGATCTCTTTTGAGGGGAGTTCAGGCCCCTGGCGTTTATAGAGACTACTTTGAATGCCATTATAGGATTTGATACTCAATAAGGGATCAGCAAAGATCGGGCGTAGGAGTGCTCTGTGTTAGAAGATCTAGCTGAATCAGTGTTCAAATGTCCAGTACCGGAGGAATCAGGAACCAAGTGAGTTAAAGGGAGGTTGAAGGGTTTGCTGGTGTGGAATTCAGAGGAAAAGTTCTATATGTAAAAAGGGGAGCCCAGAACAAAACACGGGCTCAATGTGCAGAAACTTCTGCTATCAAACAATGGGGGGGATGGTCCACTGACTAACAGGTATAGTAGGGACCACTCGTAAGGTAGGCGGGGTCCAGTGAATGATGCTGCAGGTACCCAGCTATACAGCAGGATACTTGAAGGAAAGGTTATCCGTTATTTCATCAGGCGTTTTGACATGCTCCTCCTGTTTCCATGCGTGTCGCAAGGTGGTCAGAAGGGACCGACTCTTCTTCCGGTATGATGTGCCAGTTCCTCAGGAGTTTAAGGCCATCCGGTAGTGATCTTATGTATGTGTTTTATTCTGATGGGTTATCAGGAGTTTAGTGGGAAAGCCCCAATTATATGGTATTTTGTGATTTTGCAGAGCTTTGGTTATTGTCACCAGCTGCCTGCGGTTCTCCATTGTTGCCTTGGAAAGGTCAGCATAGAGAGCAATTGTAGAGTAAGGATCGGGAAGTCTCGCCATGCATTTAGCGGCGTACATGATCTTTTCTTTAACTGTAAAAAAATGAATGCGGGCCAGGACATCCCTAGGAGCAGAGGCAGGAAGGTGAGGATGTTTGTGCTCTGTCAATCTCCGTTTCACTGTCGGTTAGGTCTGATATTAGTGTGCGCATGAAGGATTGTAGGAATTGCGTCAAATCAGAATTTTGAACGGTTTCTGGGACATTACGGAACTTAATATTGTTTCGCCTGGATCGATCTTCGAGATCCGCAAGCTTTAGGTTGATCGACTGAAGCTCGTCTTCATGGTCAGCAAAGCTATCTACCAATTCATTATGGGCAGAGAAGAGATCTCCCATTTTCTTTTCTATAAAAGTAATGCTCTGTTCATGCTGCTGCACAGTAGTAGAAAGGGATGACACTGCAGTGGAAAGATCGTTATAGAGAGTCGGCCTCAGGGAGAGCAGCATATTTTTCATTATGCATTCAAATAATGGCTGATCTGTGGCAGGGAACGCATCCGGCGCTGATGCTTGTTGTGGAGGGGGAGGGAGAACACACAGGGAGCAGTGACAGTCTGTGCGCACTCAGGCTCTTCTGTCCTGAGTCTGGATTTAGCAGGGCTGGACGTGGTGGCTGAGTTAGGAGGGGAAAACTCATCAATGTCGTTAGGTGTGTAAGGGGTTCCCACGCACTGTATCAGGAGCTGTCCTGGGGGAGGAGAGGAGAACTGTGTCAGGTATTCTCGTTCGCCACCGGCGCCATCTTGGCCGCTCGCCATGCCAGAGAGGGGAAAGAAGTCGGTAAGCTTTTTAGGCTGTTTGCTGTCTTTCCTCCGCTTGGACATTGTTCTTAGTGGCTGCTGATGTGTCCGGACAGTAATGTGTGCTGGTAACACTTTCTTCTTGCCGCTGTGAAGCCGCTAAAGCTGGGGTTTCTGTGGAGCTGAGGGATTATGCAGCCATTCACTCGAGCCGCCAAGCCACGCCCCCCTATAAAATCAGTTATAGAACAGCATATTTTTAATAAAGCACATATTGTACACAGGGCACTTACTATTATGATAGACAGGGGATTGTGTGGGGTTCCAACCACTTTAATACTAACCAATAAATCAAAAAAATAAAAAAGATACTAACAACTAGACATGCTACCAAGTCTAATAAATATTTGCTTTATTTTTCAACAAAATGTATGTTGCAATGCATATGGCATCCCTCCAATTATGCATGCTTGCTCGATACATTCCCCTATTTTTTGGACATGTTCCACCATCTCTCTTATTTTTAGGGATGAGGCTGGGGTTCCATGCTACCTTGAGTTCATGGTGGTCCTGGCAAATGTTTGTGCAGATTCAGATTCATCCAAGAGAATTTTCTTAAATATTGCACTGCATAGCCTTTGAACTATGGCCATCAGGTTTAGAAGAAATAATAAGATGACTTTTGATAAAGCCAGTTTTGTCACCAAAAAGGGGGGGGCATTGAGCAGCCATAGTGTCACTAATTTGTAGGGAAAGCATAGACAAAGCTGACACACTGCAGAGGGAGGTATTAGAGTCAGTTAGGAAACTGTACTTTAATTTTAACTTATTGTTCTATGAGCAACCTCATCTGCTGCCTTTTTTTTCTCATCATTAGGGCTATTTGTTTCTGGAAGTGGCATTTTGGCGTTTTCATTTATTTAGCAGATATATTGTTTTTTATTTATTTTTTTTTTTTTTCTGTTTTTTATTTTATGTCACACCACATAAATTACATCCAAGCAGTGATGGAGTAAGTGAGTGTAAGATGTAAGAGTGTCAGTAAAAAAAAACTCTACATATTTATCTTGGTATAACTGGAAATGGGGAATCTGTCTAAGGCCACGTGCACACGATCAAATCTATCTGCTAAAAACGGTCTGACAGACCGTGTCAGCAGACAGATTCGATCGTGTGTACGGGCGAGCCGACGGATTTGGCCAGCAGACAGATTTTAAAGCCTGCTTTAAAATCTGTCTGCTGGGAACCCGTCGGACCGATATGTTTGCTGGTTAGTACGCTAACCAGCAGACATATCTGCCCGCACATGCGTCGAATGGATTTGACGCATGCGCAGAAGTGTTTTACTTCCTGGTGCGGTGACGTGGCGGCTTCAACGTCACCGCCACGTCACTGCGCTGTCTGCCGGCGAGGATTTTGGTTTGATCGTGTGTACAACGATCAAACCAAAACAGCCAGCAGACAAATCTGATCAAATCGGTCTGTCTGACCGATTTGAGCAGATTCATTTGCTCGTGTGTACAGGGCCTCACACACAGTAAAGCAAAAAGGGCACAGAGGCCTAGTGCATTATCCCAAAACCACTTTATTTGAAATTCCTATTACATGCCTTTCTGCTTTTGGCAATTTTTAAGTATGTTGTTGGCACTTTTTTATTCAAATAAAGTAGTTATTGGGTAATGCGCTAGGCATTTGTGTCTATTTTGTGTGTTTTTATTTTGTTAATAGAATCATCATTTTGGAGTAAACATTTTTGATAGGGCCTTATTTAAGGTTGTGGTGTTCAAACCAGGGTATTCAAATGTTACTGGTCATTTTTTTTTTTAAGTTATCTTTTGTTTGCAGCATGCTGCTACTGCATCATTGAAAAAAGTGCAAGAATAGTGTGCTGCTAAACCATCAAACTATTTCATCTGCATAGATAAAATACAATTTAGACATACAAAAGTTAGGCATGTTGTCCCTAATTAAAAATGTCCTGCTGCTGGTCAGTTTTACATTGTTTTATCTTCTGCAGTATCTTCTTTCTAGTAAAACCCTGGCCTGCTCTATTTGTGTCTAGCAAATTTGTGCCTAGTCTTGCTCATTAACATTGAGCTGTTGCTGACCAGTTTTACAGTACTGTTTCATCTATTTGCTTATAATTTTTGTAGTAATAATCCTGCTTGCATTCTATATCTATGAAACATTTTATCCCTTTTTAGCTTATTAAAATGTCTTGATACTGCCCATTTTTTTCACTGCTGTATCAGTGGCAGTTTCTTGTAGTAATATTCTTGTAGTAAAGCCCAGCCTGTGCTTTTGGTCTCTAGTAAGTTTCTGCCTAGCCTTGGTATTTATAATTGTCATATTGCTAGCTAACTTGCTGTGTCTTCTTTAGTCTCCTAACTCTTGTAGTAAAACATCTGCTTGTACTCTTTTTACATTTCTCTGTCAATAAAATGATGCAACTGGACAGATTTACAATATATATAATGCAACCTCCTAATTCTTAATGAGAGCTTAAAGTGATACTAAAGTCTTGATTTTTTATAACTAACAAACATGTTATACCTGCACTGTGTAGTGGCTTTGCACAGGGCAGCCCAGATCCTCCTCTTCTCAAGTCCCTTTTCAGAATTCCTGGCCACTCCCTCTTGTTGCGTGCCCCCCACAGCCAGCATCTTGCTATGGAGGCACCCAAGCCGAGCCACATGTTCCTGGGTTCATTCAGACATGGAACCGGCTTTCTCTCCTCATTGGCTAACTGGTTTTAATTGACAGCAGCATGAGCCAATGTCGGTGCACTGCTGTGCCAATGAGGAGGGTAGCCAAGACACTCCTGCAACATCGTGGACATAGATGGAGCTCAGGTAAGTATTGGGGGGGTGAGGGGGACTGCTGCTTTTGCATTAAGATAAAAATACGTCTGCCTTTACAACCAAGTTAACAGAAAGTGACCAACAGCAGGACAGATTTGCATCAGTGACAACAGAGACAGACACAGCTAAACAATGGCAATTTCTTTCTGCCAGTCAAAGTGCAGACCCACCATTATATGAAAAACATGCGTCATTGCTAAGGTTACCAACAAAAAGCCTTTTATTAAACTAAAATAATTCAGATTGGGTTCCTTTTACTGTATGTAATCCAAAATAATCTTAAAATAATCATAAAATAAATAAAATCAATTCCACAGCCATGAGATTTTACTATAAGCACACAAACAGCTTTAAGGCATCACCCAAGCATGTTATTTTGAGGATTTGTGTATTTTCAATGTTGCTCCCAAAGCCACATGAGAAGAATCTTTCCCCCACTGTACAGTTTTTTTTTTTTGCACTGTACATATCCCCCATGGCAGCACCCAGCTTGCTACTGTATGCCTTTCTTGACAGTAATTTGCCTATTGGCCCCTAAACTGCAAAAAATCAACACATTTTCAACAAAGAGATGTGTCTACCATAGATTTCAATGGGTTTCTTCTTGTTTACTGTAGATTCACTCATTTCAAATAAGATTCACTGGATCGTTGAATCAAACTTGAGCAGATTTGCCAATTACCGGTACTTATTTTTGTAGAAGTACTTAAGACAATGTTTATCATTTATGCCATGATATAAACAATTATTGGACATTCAAAATTAATGGGGGGGTTTTTGTTTGCTTTGATAATTGATTACTGTGAATACTGAATATGTCTTCATCTTTTGTATTCGCTAGGTTTTTTAATCACTAATTATCCACTTACACATGTATATCATTCTTTAATAGCAGGTAAACCATATTCTGTAGGAAGGGTCTGTTGTTTGGGCCATTTTTATAATTGTTTTTATAGGTTTTGGTTTGGTATGCATTTGCATTTTTATTAAACTTGCTATTGGTAGTCTATTTTTTTTGTCTGTCTCTCTCTGTCTTTCTCTCTCTGTCTCTCTCACTCTGTCTCTCTCTCTCTCTCTCTCTCCCTATATACCTCTCCCTATACACATATATATATATATATATATATATATATATATACACACACACACACACACACATATACAGTATATATATATATATATATATATATCTGTGAATATTTCTGCCTTTTATGCACAGAATAATAAAATAAATGCGTAAACAAAAAGTGCTAAGATGAATATTTTATATTTTCTTATATTTTCTTATCCAATCAAAAAAATTAAAACAAAAATGTACTCCAAACTATTGGGCCGCGTACACACGATCAAATTTATCTGCTAAACTGGTCCGATGGACTGTTTCAGCAGACATCTCCGATCATGTGTACGGGCGAGCAGACAGGTTTTTCCAGCACACAAGTTTTAAAGCATGCTTTAAAACTTGTCTGCTGGAAACCCGTCCGTCCGACATATCCGCTGGTTAGGCATGGATGGATTTGACGCATGCGTGGAAGTATTTTACTTCCTGGAGTGGTGACGTGGTGGCGTCAACGTCACCGCCACATCATCGCATCCTCAGCCCGAGGGGATTTTCATCCAATGGTGTGTACATGCCATCGGACCAAAATCCGATGAGACATGTCCGCTGCAAACGGTCCGTCGGACATGTTTGAGCGGACATGTCTCATCGTGTGTATGCAGCCTTAAAGGTTTTCTTTATTTTGCTGGGCATATGCATGTGCTCTTACAATGGGTACTACTGATGATTCTCATGCTGATCTGCAGCGAAAATCCTTTATAATTTATTAATCAATTTCAATCTCAAAAGTGCAAAATTAGGGACAAATATTATGCAGAGATAGGCAACAACCAGAAACTGCGCAATACATATACGGTTTTACTTTGCTTTTATAGACGAACATTTCCTCGTTATGACATGCAATACCCCCACCAAGACAGCACATAGCTGATTATTATGTCTTCACCTTGCCACAAAATAATTTTTCATGCAACGTTACACCTCTATTGCAACTTTAATGCAACATCACATGTAAAAATGTGCATATTTTTCCTAGTCATGATAAAAATCACATTTTAAATTCCAGCTTGAATTAATGTAGGAGAGCACAGGATTCTGGGACGAGTAATTGTGATACCATCAACAAAAATGAATGGTTTTGCATAACTCTCATTAGTGATGTGGATGTCATTGAAACACATTTTTGAAGTTCTGTGACTATGCCTCTGATATGAAATGTATTCTGATTCTGAGTGATTATGTAAACTTGAATGGGAAAAAACATGTCTTCCCCAATGACAAATCCTCCCCATTTCATTCTAATGAGTAAATGTTTCAAATTCAGGATCAGATCAGCAAAGGCTCACTCGGTAACCTTTAAGTCCATTTTAATTTGAAATACATGTAATAAATCAAGAGTAATATACCAAAGGTAAGCTTCTGCATTTTTCTTGTAAAGGAAGACCCATTATTCTTAACTAATTAACACCAATGTGATATATAGAGCCATATAAACAGTACTGTATAAGAGGAAATAAAAACATTTATGTTTCTAATAGTTTCCTTTCAATGACCTTAAGTATGTTAATTTGTCTTTGATGAAGTGAGGCTGTCAAGCAAAATAGTCAACAGCCTCATTATTTATGGGATTGCATTTTCCTAGTAACAATCCTTAATCTAGATGAGGCATAACCTTGCCCATTGCAGTGTTATACTTAGCATGTCTAGAATAATGTTGTCCCTGATGTACTTTGTGCATTGTAATATTCTTCTATGGTAAATAAAAAGAACCAGTTTGTGTCTTGTTGTGTGCTTGTCAATGTAAGCACACACACAAACACAGTATACAGCACAAATCTCTTTTAAGAAAACAAGAATGTACATTTTTGTGCCTTTTATGTTAAGTCATAGGCATCTTCTAATTGAGTTTTTGTTGTTCAGAATACATAGAAACAAACAACATGGCATAGTTCTAAGATCTTAACCAGCAATGTGTAAGATTCTTGGCAAATTACATATTTTAAATATTGCATATCACATTAGACACGCATTGCTCATTGACAGACCCTCAGGCATTATATAGTAATTCTCCTAGTTATAGGTCTTAATATGTAAGGTGCAGCACAGAGCGTGTGAAGAAATACAAGTTTTGAGCGATCCATTGAAAGGATTCTGCCTCTTAGCAGATGCCACACAACCTTAATAGGGTAAGCAAGAGAGGGAGGTGCGGCTTTTATTGTTGGTCGAGGCATGGCAGATGTCTGGCAGTGGTCCTTCTAGGATTAACTGTTTATACATCATGCCTCTGCAAGGTGGCATAATAGCCTTAACTCCTTTTACTGAGTGCTTCTTCAGAAAGCATAGAGAAGCTTCACAAGTCATATATTAACATTAAGTACCGGTATTTAACTGGCTCTATATAATGCTTATAATTTAATGATTGGATATGAAAATAAGTGGCAGATCATGGCTAATATTTGGGTAAGACAGATATTTGTGAGAAAACCTTTGTTGTGTTTTCAAGTTGAAAATTGATAATATAATTTATGGCTGCCTGATACATTTCACCTTCAGCCAATATAATTTTTGTGTTTAACATCTTAATTTACAAATCTTTTCTGTGTACATATAAACCCAATATACTCAATATGTATATTTACTGCCATACATATGCCTAATAACACATACTGATGTAAAATCCCCATTTCCTAGAGTATGAAGTGCTATGGAGTGACATATGCAATTTAAATCCATGGGCATGTATCTGTTTTCAGACAGGAGCTGTTCACCCACTTATACATGCACTTTTTTTAAATAATGCCTTGAAGATTGTGTCTATATACAGATACAAGACAGTAAAGTGTGAGTCTAGAAGGAGCTATATTATGGGGCAAATTTTTTAAAGCAGTGAATGTGACATCCACCAAACATTTACTACAAGCGAATCATCCTGATTCTTAAATTACAGTGATGGATTATACTGCAGCTTGGTGAATGTCACAATAATTCCTTTATAAATATGCCCCATAGTTACTATAAAGCTTAAAGTGGTAAACCCCATTCATGAATTATGACATGGGGACATAAACAGTGCTTTTGACAAAGTATTCACACCCCTTGAAATGTTCCACATTTTGTTATGTTACAACCAAACACTTAAATGTATTTTATTTGAATTGTATGTAATAGACCAACACAAAGTGGCACATATGTAATGTGAAAGGAAAATGATAAATGGTTTTCAATTTTTTTTACAAATACATATCTGAAAAATGTGGTGTGCATTTGCATTCAGCCCCCTTTACTATGATAACCCTAACTTAAATCTAGTGGAACCAATTGCATTCATAAGTTAATTTAAGCTCAGTAGAAATACAGCTGTTCTGTGAAATCCTCAGAGATTTTTAGAGAACCTTAGTGAACAAACGGCATGATGAAGGCCAAGGAACACACCAGGTGTGGGATAGAGTTGTGGAGAAGTATAAAGCAGGGTTAGGTTCTAAAAAAATATCCTAAACTTTGAACATCTCACAGAGCACTGTTCAATCCATCAACCAAAAATGGAAAAAGTATGGCACAACTGCAAACCTACCAAGACATGGCCATCCACCTAAAGTGACAGGCCGGGCAAGGAGAGCTCCGGTGGGAAAATCTGTCCACAGGACAATTATTAGTTGTGCATTCCACAAATCCGCCCTTTATGGAAGAGTGGCGAGAAGAAAGCCATTGTTGAAAGAAAGCCATAAGAAGTCCTGTTTGCAGTTTGCGAGAAGTCATGTGGGGGGACACAGCAAACATGGGGAAGAATGTGCTCTGGTCAGATGAGACCAAATTTGAACTTTTGTGCCTAAAAGCAAAATGCTTTGTGTTGCGGAAAAATAACACTGCACATCACCCTTAACACACCATCCCCACTGTGAAACATGGTGGTGGCAGCAACATGTTGTGGTGATGCTTTTCTTCAGCAGAGACAGGGAAGCTGGTCAGAGTTGATGGGAAGATAGATAGAGCCAAATGCAGGGCAATCTTAAAAGATAACCTGTTAGAGTATGTAAAAGACTTGACAAGAGAAACACATGTGCCTCTAGGTTAGAAGTGTGAACATTTTAATCGAGATACTGTCAGGGAAATGGTCGTAGAAGAACTGGCAATAGTGGCAGTACTGGTAATGGACGCTTCTGGCACATTGTCATGCACACTAGTGCAAGAAGTGCAAACAACAGGTACGCAACTGTGCTAATGTGCAAACGTGCATGCGCGAAGGCACTAATTGGTGTATACAGGCACGCACAATTTGACTGCTGCTGAACCCATCACATTGCTGGATTGTCGTCAGCTTCCCTGTGTTATTGTACTTTTGCACCTATTCCTTAGGTTTCCTGTTTTGACCCGGCTTGTTCCTGACCTGTCTGATCTGCTCTTCAGGTTTGACCCCCTGGCTTGCTTTACTGACTTTGCTGCTATCTTTAGTGTCTGATTTTGGCTTGCATCACAGACTTGCTACTGCTACCTGTTCCTTTTACCTGCCTTGGATCCTGTTGGATCTAAAGTGTTTGACCCCAGGCCTGGCTTTCGCTACCATCTCCTGCACACACCACTGCCAAGTGTTACTGAGGATTTCTAGAGACTTTGGCCAGCTGTGTATCCTGCATTATCTGGCATACTTTAGGTGACCACCAGCTCTACTCTCCTGTATCCATCTGGCAACCTGTGCTTCTTGGGGCACTACACCTTCTGTACCATCTTCAGGGGTGTACTGCACTTACCTGCAAGGTGAGCCCTCTCTGCATTTCGGCCTCCAACCAGGTACGTGACAGATACAGGTGCATTATCCACTTACATGGAGGTTAAGGAAGTAAGGCACAAGTCCATCCACACTGGCGTGGCATACACTGCAGAACGGCATTCTTAACAGCTGATTTTTCTGCCTGTGGGGGAGAAATCCTAGCCAACAGGATCTCTGGGACAACTGAAATGAAACCGAGGCTTGAATCAGGCTGATGGGCTGCAACCCACCCATGACATCATCACGCCTGGCACCACATACCAGCTCTCACCATCGGCATGATCCAAGCCTCAGTTTCATTGCAGTGGTCACAGAGACCACGCTGGATAGGATTTCTCCCCCACAGGCAGAAAAATCAGCTGTTCAGAATGCCGCTCTGCAGTGAACGCTATGCCAGTGTAGATGGACTTGTGCCTTTTCCTTCCACTTCACAATTATGTGCCACTTTGTGTTGGTCTATCACATAAAATCCCCATAAAATCCCATAAAATCCCCAAAGCTGTGCATCCAGCAGATAGTGCTGTTGTGCTGTTAGAGAACAAAAACAGGAAGTGTAGTTGAAAGAGAAGCCCGGTTGACAAGCGTGCATTGGCACATATGCATGGGCATACCAGGATGTGCACAAGGAGAAGCACGTATTGATGCATGTGTGAGTGCATGCAGGCACAAGCAGGCTTGTGTGCTCAAACATGTGCATGCACTGGCACCAGTCAGCCCATGTAAACCAAGCAATGACACACACACACACATTGCTGAGTGGTCTTTCAGCTTGTTCCTGTTAAACTGTGCCCTGATCTGTTCCAGTTACCTGTGTTTCACCACGCTTCCTTTGTACCTTCCTTTAAACTTCCGCCTGCTTACTTGTGACCTTGGCTCGTGTTTGACTCTGCTCCTGTTTCATGCTCATGTACCTCACTGCCTGATTGTGTAACGAACCCGGCCTGTATCCTGTCTCCGTTTTAGCCTCACATTCATGTACCTGCTCTGCCCGGCTGTTGATGACCCCCCCGGCTTATGTTCCAGCAACACTTATGCCTGCTGATCCAGTGACACAGTGTTCCAGTTTCCAGTATCTGTCCAGTGATCTATGGCCATCGGGTTCCTGTCAAGCCTCAGCTGCTGTCACCTATTAAACCGGCCCTCATGCCACTTTGTGTCCTTCACTCCCTGTCATCTCTGTCAGGGGTGTCGGACAGGAGGTGCAAGAGAAGCCCTCTCTACAGTTTGATCTCCACCAGGTACATGACATTGGTGTGCAGCGTGGTGTGTGTGGGAGCTGCACACCACTGCAGACTGCACTGACCAAACCTCCACTGTCAGTCGCCCCCCTCTACTGAGACCGAGAGAGGCGGCGGCTGCGGGTGACTGAGAGCGGTGACAGGCCACTGCTGTCAGGACCATCGGGATTGGAGGAGCAGGAGTGACTAAGGACCGTGCCACTCTGACAGAGCAAGTGGGACCAGAAGACTGAGGGAGACCTTGAGGTAACAGATTAACTGGTAGAGGTTGAGTGCAATCCGTGGACCGCATGGGGAGTGTGTCAGGTAGAGCAGGGAAGCGGCGGAGCAGTGACAGGCATGCTGACTGAGGGGAGACTGAGTGCTGACAGAACACAGGGGCAGCTGCTCAGGCTGAGTGACTGAGCAGGAGCAGAGGGGACACAGAGTGGCACAGCTGAAATAAGACTGACTGTGTGTAGTGGGGATGCTGGCTGAAGAGGGTGTAGTGTGAGTAATTGAGTACTGCTAAATATTGTGGTGTAGCTGAGTATTGTGGTGTAACTCAGCATTGAGTACTGTTGAGTAACTGAGTATTGTGGTATAACCAAGTACTGTGATTTAACTGAGTACTGTTGGGTAACAGAGCATTGTAACTGTGAGTACCTGTGGATGGTGAGTACCTGTTTACTGCAAGTACCAGTGTACTGTGAGTGCCCGTATACTGTGTGTGCACATGTACTGTGAGTGCTAAAGTAATGTGAGTGCCCGAGTACTGTGTGTGCCCATGTACTGTGAGTGCCCGAGTAATGTGAGTGCCCAAGTACAGTGAGTGCCCGCGTACTGTGAGTGTCCGGGTACTGTGAATGCCTGGGTACTGTGAGTGCCCAGTACTGTGAGTGCCTGTGTACTGTGAGTGCCCGTGTACTGTGTGTGCCAGAGTACTGTAAGTGCCCGAGTACTGTGTGTGCCCATGTACTGTGAGTGCCTGAGTAATGTGAGTGCCCAAGTACAGTGAGTGCCCGCGTACTGTGAGTGTCCGGGTACTGTAAGTGCCCAAATACTGTGAGTGCCTGAGTGCTGTGAGTGCCTGGGCACTGTGAGTGCCCAGTATTGTGAGTGCCTGTGTACTGTGTGTGTGTCCGTGTACTGTGTGTGCCCATGTACTGTGAGTACCCGAGTAATGTGAATGCCCAAGTACAGTGAGCGCCCGCATACTGTGAGTGTCCGGGTACTCTAAGTGCCCAAATACTGTGAGTGCCTGAGTACTGTGAGTGCCCAGTACTGTGAGTGCCCCTGTACTGTGTGTGCCCATGTACTGTGAGTGCCCAAGTAATGTGAGTGCCCAAGTACAGTGAGTGCCCGCGTACTGTAAGTGTCCGGGTACTGTAAGTGCCCAAATACTGTGAGTGCCTGAGTACTGTGAGTGCCCGAGTAGTGTGAATGCCTGGGTACTGTGACTGCCCAGTGCTGTGAGTGGCAGTACTGTGAGTGCCTGTGTACTGTGAGTGCCCGTGTACTGTGTGTGCCAGAGTACTGCAAGTTCCTGTGTACTATGAGTGCCCTTGGGCTGTATGTGCCTGAGTACTGTGAGTGCCAAAGTACTGTGAGTGCCCGAGTACTGTGTGTGCCCATGTACTGTGAGTGCCTGAGTAATGTGAGTGCCCGAGTACGGTGAGTGCCCACGTACTGTGAGTTTCCGGGTACTGTGAGTGCCCAAATACTGTGAGTGCCCGAGTACTGTGAATGCCTTTGTACTGTGAGTGCCCATGTACTGTGAGTGCCCATGTACTGTGAGTGCCCAGTACTGTGAGTGGCAGTACTGTGCGTGCCTGTGTACTGTGTGTGCCTAAGTACTGTGAGTTCCTGTGTACTATGAGTGCCCTTGGACTGTATGTGCCTGAGTACTGTGAGTGTCCGTGTACTGTGAGTGCCCATGTACTGCGAGTGCCTGTGTATTTTTGAGTGCCCGTGTATTGTTGATTATTAGAGTCAGGTAGCTGGTTGTTAGCTAATTGGACAAAGTAAAATTTCCAATCATCATTAAATTAAATTAGTGGGTACGATGCCCGGCGGGTATAGAGATGTGACTCGGTGCACATCTTGAGGCATGTGTGCATTTATTGATCATCTGATTGAGGGTGAACTGCAGTAACTGCAGCTAAGATAGATTACAAAAGGCACATAGCAGAGGAGAGAGTAAAAAAATCCCAAGAAATTCCTTAAGTATATAAATAGTAAGAAAGGGAGACTGTTAGGTACCTGTAAAAGGTAGAGTCCTGAAGTGGAACAGGTATGCTGGAGATCCAGGCAAAGAGTCGTCAGGCAGATACGGTTGGCAACGGATCAGGCAAATAGTTCACAATCGGATTCCGGAGAAGGGTCAGGCAGGCAAAGGTCATACACGATCTGGCGGTAAAGTACAAAATCAGCAGGCTGTAGAATAGTCGGGATATCAGGCAGGAGTTCAATACAATGCAGATCACTGAAGACAAAACACCCAGGAAGTAATCCAAATAAACGGGCGCTGAGTGATGACCTCACTTCCTATTTAAAGGCTGTCCAGAATGAGAATTGTCCACAGCTGGCAGCAGGTGGAGCTAGTGAGTCCGAGGTGTGTGTTGAACACAATAAGGATATTCCCAAGGCCTAGATCTCTTCTGTGGCACATCAGGTAAGGCTATGGTTTAAGACCAGGAAGACCCAGGTTCGAATACACCCCGGGACATGACAGGGCCCCCTCCCCAATGGACCCCTCCGGGGGCCTAGCGGGGTTTAGTGGGGAACGAGGCATGGAAGTCTCGTATAAGAGAAGGGGCATGTAGATCTTTGGCTGGAACCCAGGAGCGGTCTGTGACAGGATATCCCTTCCAATGAACCAGATACCGAAGGCCACGGCCATGTCTTCTGGAATCAAGAATCTTGGAGACTTCAAACTCACTTTGTCCATCAACAAGAACAGGAGGAGGTAGCTGTTGTGATCTGGAGTAGCGGTTGAAAATAGCTTTTTTGAGGAGGGAAACGTGAAACACAGGATGTATCCGGAGAGAGGAAGGTAATTTTAAGCGATAGGAAACTGGCCCAACTCGAGCAATGATCCTGTAAGGACCAATGAATCGAGGGCCCAATTTGGTAGAAGGTTGTTTCAGTCTCACATACTTGGTTGATAGCCAAACTCTGTCCCCCACCACATATGGAGGTATATGGCGTCTTCGTCTGTTGGAAAAAAGTCTGTACTTGCCTGCTGACTTTTGTAGTAATGAACGAATCTTCTTCCAATGTAGTAGAATATTCTTTACCCGCTGATCTGCTGCTGGTACACCAGAAGAAGGCTGAAGTAGAGGAAAAGTCTGAGGGTGATAGCCTAGGGCTGCGTAGAATGGTGTGGTATGAAGAGCACTGTGCCAACGGGAATTTAGGGCGAACTCAGCTAAAGGCAAGTACTCAGACCAGTTGGAGTGTAAGGCATTGACATAATGTCGAAGATAGGTTTCTAGGGTCTGGTTCATGCGTTCGGTTTGACCATCAGTTTGCGGGTGATGTGAAGTAGAGAGCGAGAGCGTTACTCCCAGTTTCTTGCAGAACGCTCTCCAGAATCGGGAAACGAACTGGGATCCGCGGTCTGAGACGACATTGGTAGGTATGCCATGATGTTTTACAATATGGGAAAGGAAAAGAGTGGACAGTGCTTTCGCTGTAGGTAATCCCGGGAGCGGCACAAAATGAGACATTTTGGAAAAACGATCCACTGTGACCCATATAGCAGTCATGCCCTCGGACTTGGGTAAGTCTACAATGAAGTCCATGGTCAAATGGGTCCAAGGCTGGCGAGGTGCCGGAAGTGGATGTAACAGTCCAGCTGGCAATGTGCGGGGTACTTTATTAGCAGCACAAGTTGGGCAGGCAGCCACATAGTCAGTAACATCCTTTTTCATATGAGGCCACCATACATGACGTTGCAAGGTCTTAAGAGTGATGGTGACACCAGGGTGACCGGATAACACGCCATTATGTGCCCAGAGGAGTACAGGTTTTCTGAGACTAGGGGCTACGTACAGGCGACCTGGTGGTATCTTCAAGCCCTGGGGAACACGATTCTGGGATTCTTGTAGCTGTTGGGAAAGAGCCGTGGAGATCTGCGCAACAATTTTGTGAGGTGGGATTATATACTGCTCGCCTGGTTGATCTTCTTCAGAGGTAGCGAACTGTCTGGAAAGAGCATCGGCTTTTTTGTTTCTATGCCCTGGAACATAAGAAAGGACAAAATTAAAACGGGAGAAAAACAGAGCCCATCGAGCCTGACGTGAGTTCAGACGTCTAGCAGTCTGAAGATACAGTAGGTTTTTATGGTCAGTGAGGATAGTAAAAGGCTTGGGAGCCCCTTCCAGAAGGTGTCGCCATTCAGACAATGCCAATTTGATGGCCAGTAGTTCTCGATTCCCAACATCATAATTCATCTCTGCAGGAGAAAACTTTCTAGAGAAAAAAGCTACTGGATGGATTCTACCAGACTTTGGCTGTCTCTGGGAGAGTACGGCACCTGCTCCAACCTCAGAGGCATCAACCTCAACAATGTACTGGAGATCAGGATTTGGATGCTGAAGAATTGGAGCTTTACTGAACGTGTCCTTTAATCGCTGGAAAGCCGATCTTGCTTCTGAAGACCACACCTTACAATTTGTACCCTTCTTAGTCATGGCAGTAAGGGGTGCCGCAATGGAGGCAAAACTTTTAATGAAGCGTCTGTAGTAATTTGCAAACCCTAAAAAGCTTTGGAGTCCTCCTAAAGTGGTCGGTTGGGGCCATTGCAAGACAGCGGAAAGTTTTTGAGGGTCCATTTGGAAACCGTCAGCACTTATGATGTACCCAAGGAAAGGAATACAGCTTTGATGAAAACTGCATTTTTCGATTTTTGCATAAAGATGGTTTTCTCTAAGTCGTTGTAATACCTGTTTCACATGCGAGATGTGCTCTAGATGAGTCTTGGAAAAGATTAAAATGTCGTCCAAGTAGATGATCACAAAGCGGTTGCTGAAATCATGGAAAATTTCATTCATGAAACGTTGAAAGACAGCAGGTGCGTTACACAACCCAAATGGCATGACCAAATATTCAAAGTGTCCATTACGAGTGTTGAATGCTGTCTTCCACTCGTCCCCCTCTTTAATTCGAATCAGGTTATATGCCCCTCGTAGGTCTAGCTTGGAGAAGATGACAGCCCCCTTAAGTACATCAAACAGTTCAAGAATGAGAGGCAAAGGGTAGGAGTCCTTTACGGTGATTTGATTTAACCCCCGATAGTCTATGCATGGTCGAAGGCCCCCATCTTTCTTTTCAACGAAGAAAAAACCTGCTCCTACTGGAGAAGAAGAGGGTCGGATAAAACCTCTTTCCAAGTTGTCTCTTACGTATTCCTCCATAGACTTTTGTTCAGGCAGAGACAAGGGGTAGGTCTTTCCTTTGGGAAGAGGTGCTCCGGGAATCAATTTAATTGTACAGTCAAAAGGACGATGTGGAGGTAACACCTCTGCCTTTTGCTTGCAAAATACATCTGCAAAGTCATGGTATTCACGAGGCAAGGTAGGTGGAATAGTCACAGGAGCCAACATGCAAGCAGAAAGTCTTTTGGGTTGAGACAAACAATTAGGGCGACAGCACGATCCCCAGGAGGTTAGTTCTCCCTTTTCCCAATCAAAAGAAGGGTTGTGAAGTTGCAACCATGGGTAACCAAGGATGATAGGCAGAAGCGGAGAATCAATGAGAGACAAGACAACTTCCTCTTTGTGGAGGAGGCCTACCTGAAGGGTGATTGTCGTAGTCTCGAATTTCACAATGCCATCTCCCAAGGGCTGTCCATTCAGGGTGGTAATATTCAGGGGTCTAGACTTTGGAACAAACGGGATGTTGTTCTTTCTTGCAAAATTGTAGTCCAAGAATATGCCAGCAGCTCCAGAATCCACAAAAGCCTCGCAGAAAACAAGCTTAGAAGGTAAATGGATAGTAGCCGGAACAGTAATCTTGGTCTTGGAGGATCTACCTGTAAGGTCTAAGCCAGCTCCTCCAACACTGGTTAGACCCTGCCTTTTACTGGACGGGAAGGGCAGACAGATACTAAATGTCCTTTAAGTCCACAGTACAGGCATAGGCCCAATGAACGCCTCCTTTGTTTCTCTGACTCAGTTAGGTGGAGACGGCTCACATCCATGGGTTCCACAGGTGCCTGGGGTTCAACAGAGGTTTCAGGTTCTGGCTGAGGTGGTGCTTGGAAGTTAGGGGCCAAACGGTAAACTGGCTTAGGAAACTTGCGGGTTCTAAGTCTCTCTTGGCACCTTTCATGGTACCGAACATCCAGACGAACACACAGCTCTATGAATTTCTCAAGGTCTTCTGGGAGATCCTTATAGACTAATTCATCCTTGATGCGATCTGTGAGACCTTTTCGGAAGGCTGCACGTAATGCCCTTGAGTCCCAATGAGTCTCAGCAGCAAGGGTACGGAACTCAATAGCATACTGTGCCACAGATCTGGTGCCTTGTTGTATGTCCAAGAGGGAGTACTCAGCTGCAGATGCTCTATCTGGCTTGTCAAATACAGTCTGGAGAGAAGCCAGAAATTTCTCAGCATCTTGAAGTATAGGATCGTTTCGTTCCAAATAAGGAGAGACCCAGGCCATGGCCTTCCCCTTTAACAAGGAAATTACAAAAGTCACTTTGGCAGATGAAGTGCTAAAAGTCACAGGGTTGTTGCGGAAATGCAAACGGCAAACATTTAAAAAGCCTCTGCAGTCCTCAGTATCACCACCAAACTTGTCAGGCAAGGGAAGTTTTGGTGGTACAGAAGAGGCGGGTTGGACCGTAGCAGAAGTAGGATCCGGCATCTGGACCGTTGCAGAGGAACCAGGCAAACAAGATTTAAGCATAGTGCAAAGTTCATCTAACTTGGCGTCCAGGGAAGAAAGATGCTGTTCATGCGCTCCGATCAGTTGTCCCTGACGTGTAATCGCCTTAACAATCTCAGCAGGGTCCACTGCCATTGTGGCCCGTTTATTATGTTAGGTACCTGTAAAAGGTAGAGTCCTGAAGTGGAACAGGTATGCTGGAGATCCAGGCAAAGAGTCGTCAGGCAGATACGGTTGGCAACGGATCAGGCAAATAGTTCACAATCGGATTCCGGAGAAGGGTCAGGCAGGCAAAGGTCATACACGATCTGGCGGTAAAGTACAAAATCAGCAGGCTGTAGAATAGTCGGGATATCAGGCAGGAGTTCAATACAATGCAGATCACTGAAGACAAAACACCCAGGAAGTAATCCAAATAAACGGGCGCTGAGTGATGACCTCACTTCCTATTTAAAGGCTGTCCAGAATGAGAATTGTCCACAGCTGGCAGCAGGTGGAGCTAGTGAGTCCGAGGTGTGTGTTGAACACAATAAGGATATTCCCAAGGCCTAGATCTCTTCTGTGGCACATCAGGTAAGGCTATGGTTTAAGACCAGGAAGACCCAGGTTCGAATACACCCCGGGACATGACAGAGACCAGAACATAATGGCCCCATATAAAATGATGATGGGAATCTGGTTAAAAAAGAGATGGCAAAGGTTCTGAGTTTTATTCTTCTCCCTAAGCCTCGTACACACAACCGGTTTTCCCGGCAGGAAAACTGCCTAGGAGAGCTTTTGGCCGGGAAAACCGGACTTGTGTATGCTTCCTGACAGGAAAACTGCCGGGAATCCCAGCGGGAATCCCCTGATGAAGTCACGTGGTGTGACGAATACGCGTCGGGATTGGAGCACTGGACCCTTTACACCTGACGGACGGTAGACGAGCTCGCCGCTCGTGGATGTATGACCGCCTCAGCTGACTCTATGTGAGTTTTTATTTTGTGCTTTGTTTATTAAATTTGTATTTTGCGGTATTATGCGATGTGCCCTCCTATTTTTGTTTCAAACACCATCGTTTGAGTATCGGCGGATCAACATCTAGCCAAACAGCGGCAGCAGAGCAGCACCTGACGAGCTCGCTGCTCATGGAGATAGGCACCCCCTTTCACCACTCTGTGTAAGTGCACATCTTTTGATTGCTAGCAGGAATCCCTTCAGTGGTGACAGGACTACTCTATGTTTGTTTCTTTTTGTACCTTCCCCTTCCATGCACCATCGGATTTGAGGCTTCCATTCACCAAGAGTTTGATGCCCTATCTGTGGGGCTGCACGTTTTGGAATCCTCCATTGCACCTTCACTCATTTGGCTGCTGGAACATCTCCTTCTGACTTCACACCAAATTTTACTTGCTGCACCGAGTTGCATGATTTAGTTGGACTTTCTTCTTCTATTTGGTTTTGTCTGCAGGACTGAGTTTGATCATGCATTTTATTATGTTCACCACACATCTTTATAGATGACACGGTCACTGTTATTTACTGTTACTTTGTTCACATTGTGCTTTATGGTATTTTATTTATATATTCATACATTTCTGTCACTCATCGTATTCACCTAGTTTACCACTCCACTTCCCCTTTCCCATCACCCTTTAGGCACTACCACCACAGCGCAAACAATATCACTTGTTGTACAAGGCATCTAATATGTCCTTCGCAGAGATGGTGTACATATTGAAATTGTCAGATTATGATGGCTAGCATGGGCCATATACCCACCCTAATCTAAGGAAGGCCAAAATAATGAGGAAAGTTGTAAAAAGTCTACAGAAACATTTTGGGATATGAAGTTCGAAAAAGCAGCTTAGAAAGAGGTGGTCTGACTTTAAACGGAGGGAGCCGGAGCAGTTAAAGAGTATCAAGAGAATGCTTGAAAAAAGTATTTCTCTTGTGTCACTATTATTTTATTATCAAAACTTGCATATTGCTCCATGTGCTTTTTTTTAATATTGGACATTTAAAAAAACGAAACTTTCAAAAGTTAGTGGGAACAGTAATCGGTCGTTATATATCAGACAGGAGGCTCATATCTTATGCATTATCTTCCTTTAATAATGCCCACAGCAGAAATACAAACTTCAGTGAATTTCAATAATAAAAAGAACTTTTCTAAGACAAACTACAAGTCCCAGCAGCCTTCAGTGTATGACTGCCAATCACGTGTTAGGACAGAGTGTATATAAGGTACTGTCTCTTTAACTTCCTCCTCTTTCTTTCTGCTCACAGCAAAGAAATCAGATAAGTAGTTTTTTCTCAGTGTTTTATTACTTGTTGTCTGTGGAGATGGCCTATTGAGGTTTTTGTGCCCGCTGCTATCTCCACAATCTTGTTATACAATCTTGTTATTCTTTTATCTTATGATATTTACTATCATTGGATATATGCTTATATATTTTAGTGCTTTCACTTATTTTATTTTATTTCATTTTAATAGTATTTTTCCGCCTATCAGGTCCTTGTGTCCCTTTTTCCGTTCCTTCCCCCTCTCAGGTGACCCCTGACCCACCGCTGACGCGCTCACTTGCACAGGCTATTCGCCCCCCACGGCAGGTCAGCGCCATTTTTGGGGCTTTCGCGCCCTCACGGCTTCCTCTTCCTCACCACCGCACACTCCCCTCAGAACAGCTCGTATCTGAGGGGCGTGGCGATACGATCGCAGCTCAGCAAACCGCGCGCTGCGGGAGGGCGGATCCGTTTACCTCACGCATCCTCCAATCACGGCCCTGGAGACGTAATCTCGCGAGATTACGCTCTCCAGGGCTAGGACACCCCAGATCTTCACCGCTGCTCCAGTGCTGAGCGAGCGGCTGATCGGGTAGGGTGTTTGCTGGCGCGGAGGAAATATTAATTATATTGATAGCTACTATTAACCTTATTGTGCCCAAAACGTAGGAAAGTTCCCCATATTCCCCACATCTAGACAGATTGCTCAGAGAGGGATTGTATCCCACCCCAACTGGGTTAAACACTATAGACAATTTTCCTTCTATCATTATGGCTGATGACAGACGCTCAGGGTCACCTCACATGTTAGATGGGGGAGAACTTAATAACCCCATATTCCTGACTGCTGCACAGATCCAGGAGCTAATCAATCACTCCGTGCAAGCAGCCATGGCTTCTGCCCCCATAACACAGCCACCTGCACCTGTCAGGCCCGATCCCTCTGGAGGTGATGAACCACCCACGAAAAAGGGAAAAGCGTCTAAGAAACGCAAAAACGTTGTCACAACACACGACTCCCCGGCAGGGGAAGTAAATAATGTGCCCCAGGCAGCACTTTACCCAGTCTGCCGACCCACTACCCTCCCAGACTCACAACGACCCCTAAGCCTCGGGGAGCAGCACTCGCAGGGGCATCGGTCCGCTAGACGGTCCAAACCAGATTCCTTTGTGGATAGCTCTGGTTCATCCGCGGAATCCGAGGCGGCAAACGCCTATGAGTCTGATGATTATGATGATGATATAGAACACGAGGGTAGTGGGCATATGGCGCTCCCAGTAGACGCCAACCCTGCAACCCAGGGTGAACCACTTCTAGACGCACGGGGAGAACCCTTCTTTGACCCAGAAGGGATTTCTCACCCCCGATCTGGAGAATGGGCCCCCCTCCCAGAGGTCGCCCAATATGTCCAATACTGGGCCCGTAGGTCCGTGGACAAAAATAATAGAAATAAATTAAGAGCTGAATGCCCCCGGCCTTGTATCCCCAAGAAGGCCGTAGTCACCCCCGAGGTGGACCCGGTACTTCTCAGGTACCTAACCAGACAGGGTAAATATTCGAAAAAGGGTATCGAACGATCCTTTCGATCCATCCAGGATCGAATCCTCGACCTGTTTGGCCCCGTCACCAAGATTTTGAATATCGCCGAGCAGGCTTCCTCCACTGACAACCCAGTGGACCTGGACCAGCTCAGAGGCTGGGCCCAGAGGACGGTTTGTCTCTTGGGGAGCGCAAATACCATTTGCTCCACTGAGCGTCGCCGCTCCATTTTGATGAGACTGGACCCTCAATTATCTCATCTTGCAGAATCAGAACCTGGCCCGGCGGCCGAGGGGATGCTCTTTGGTGATTCCCTTATTAAAGATATTAATAAAATGGTCGGACTGTACACGAGTCTTGACAAGGCCCAGACGTCACTGAAAAAGTCAGGAACCTCCAAAATTTTTCCTAGGGCCGGCAGAAACAGGGGCCGTTCTGCCGGTCGCTACTCCGCAAACAGGCCATACTATAGAGCTCCCGCTCAGTACAGCCAGGCTCCTCAGTCATATCCAGTACCGGTGGCACAACCAGCACCCTTTTTCCCACCCCGCGGACGTCCTTGGAGGGGACGGGGAGGCAGAGGCTACTCCCGCTCACGACCTACTACCGGTGAGTACTATACACACAAATTCTTTTCACACTTTCCTGGGGGGAAGACTGAGACATTTTATCCACGCCTGGTCTGCGATTACGGCAGACGCCTGGATACTCAAAACAGTGATGGGTTACCAGATAGAACTATACTCCTTACCAGAGATGAATGTAGTACCTCCACCCATCCGGTTTTCAAACCAAAACTCGTCACTTATAGACCAAGAGCTTCTTGCGCTTATCACCAAACAGGCCGTAATAGAGGTGGACCCTCTATCATCAGGGTTCCTCAGCAACCTTTTCCTGGTCAGAAAGAAGGATGGCGGTTTCCGCCCTGTCATAAACCTAAGAACCCTCAACCAACATGTCGTTTACCGACACTTCAAGATGGAGGGGATCCATTATCTGAGAGATCTCTTACGTCCCGGGGACTGGTTGGTAAAGGTAGATCTGAAAGACGCCTACCTCACAGTTCCCATTCACCCTTCCTCCCAACACCTTCTACGCTTCCTTTGGAAGGACAGGATGTGGCAATTCACTTGCCTCCCCTTCGGACTTTCGTCCGCCCCATGGTGCTTCACCAAACTGCTGAAACCTGTAGTGGCAGCGTTACGAAGCAGAGGCGTACGATTGATTATCTACCTGGACGATCTGCTCATTATCCAACCTCCAGGCGAACTTACATGCCTCCTGGACCGTCCATTTACTCCAGGAGCTGGGGTTCGTCATAAACCCCGACAAATCCATCCTAACTCCATCCCAAGAGATGGAATTTTTGGGTTTCTTGGTGGACACCAAACGATCTGTACTTCGCCTACCCAAAGCCAAACTGACAACCATCCGCAAGGAGATTCGAGCCGTGTTAAACAAACGTCGGGTATCCTTGCGCGGTCTGGCACGATTAGTGGGTCTTTTATCGGCCTCCATACAGGCCATTTTCCCGGCCCCTCTTCATTATCGGGCCCTTCAAAGGCTCAAAGCGCTCCATCTACGCCAGGGACTGCGCTATGCAGACGAAGTTCCTCTGGATACAGAAACCGTGATGGAGTTGCGCTGGTGGTTACGTCATGCCGTCGAATGGAACGGCAAAACCATTTTCTGCTCCAATCCGGATTACATCGTGGAATCGGATGCGAGCCGTCACGGCTGGGGTGCTCGGTGCGGACCCTCCTCCACAGGAGGGACCTGGTCCGCAGAGGAATCTCTGCTTCACATAAATACGTTGGAACTCTTGGCGGCCTTTTTCGCCGTCAAGAGTCTCCTTCCAACCGTATCCAACTGCTGTGTGTTGTTGCGTATGGACAACGTGACCGCAGTCCAGTATGTCAATCGCCTAGGAGGCTCCAGATCCAAGGTCTTAGCGGATCTTGCGAAAGACTTTTGGCATTTCTGCCTGGAACGCAACATCGTTCCCTTGGCGGAATACATTCCAGGCACCTCGAACTTGATCGCGGATTGGAACTCCCGATACCTCTCCGACTCCAGCGATTGGCGTCTGGACCGCTCGGTTTTCCTCTCCCTAGTGCGAATCTGGGGCCCATTTTCTATGGACCTGTTCGCCTCCCGCCTCAATCGGCAACTCCCACGTTTTTACAGCTGGAGGCCGGACCCCGAGGCTCAGGCGATAGACGCTCTTCGCCAAACCTGGCCGCAGGGGACGCACTATGCGTTCCCTCCCTTCGCGATGATCCTCAGGGTTCTTTTACACATTGCGAACCTGGGAGCTTCAGTGGTGCTGGTCACTCCGTGGTGGCCAACGCAACCGTGGTTTCCCCTTCTTTTGGGAATGACTGTCGATCTCCCCAGACTGCTCCCTCGTTTTCCTCATCTCCTATCCAATCCAATCGGAGAACTCCATCCCTTGATGGTGGACCACAACCTTCAACTCCTAGCATGGCTGGTATCGGGGTGCCGGACGCGGACGATGACCTTTCACAGACAGCTAGAGACCTCATTACCCTGGCCTGGGCCCCCGGGACTAGATCGGCATACCGATCAGCCTGGCAGACCTGGGTGCGTTGGTGTGATCAACGGCAAATTGATCCCATTCACGCACCTGTAGCAACGATAGCTAACTACCTGGCGGACTCTTTTGCATCCGGTAGATCGTATAGTTCCATTAACGTGTACCGCTCTGCGATCTCTGCCTATCATTCTCCCGTAGATTCTCTTCCCGTGGGTAGACATCCCTTAGTGTGCCGCCTTTTGAAAGGTGTTAAATTCCAACGACCGCCACGTCCCAAATATCAAAACACTTGGGACGTTTCTACAGTATTGAACATGTTTAATAGCTGGGAAGACAATGACTCTCTCCCACTTAGATTACTTTCCTTTAAACTGACGGTTCTACTATGCCTGATCTCCATCAAACGCGTTTCCGACGTCAGAGCCTTAGACATATCTAGACGTCAATCTTCCCCTCATGGTGTTCAGTTCTCGGTTGTACGTAGAACAAAGACGAGAATTCAATCGGTCTTCTACCCATTCTTTCCCGCACACCCACGCTTATGTGTGGTGCGCTGTTTACAGACTTACGAGTCGCAAACAGCGTTGTTGCGGCCGTCGTGCTCTTCCCAACTCCTTATTTCCTATGTTCATCCGCATCGCCCGGTTTCTTCAGCGACATTAGCCCGATGGGTGAGATCCACCATGGACATGGCAGGCATTGACGTTTCCCTGTTCGGGGCCCATTCTTCTAGGGGTGCCATGGCCACCAAGGTGATCACCTCTGGAGGCTCACTCTTGGATCTCTTGATGGCGGCAGACTGGTCTTCCGAGACCACCTTCCGCCAATTTTATTTTAGAGCGGAGGAACACGTATCTATGTCAGTTCTGTGATTTGGTTACTATAGACTTGTCATTGTTATTTTGTGTTTATATACATGTATGACTTTGAACTTGCATAAGATATGAGCCTCCTGTCTGATATATAAATTGAGATTTTCCTAGCTTGTGACGGAAAATATTAGTTATATGAAGACAGGAGGCGAGTATCTTCCCACCCAACCCAACCCTGTCACGGTTTTATCTTATCTTGTTCCAGGTTACTGATGACCACAACACACGAGTCAAGGGCTGAAATCCTTTCCGGAGTTGGTCTCCTTTATCCCCCGTTGGGATGTTCCCCGTTGGGAGGTTTCCCCGTTGGGATGTTACCCGCTCGACCTATCGGGTCCGGATCGTTGACGGTTAGAAGAAGAGTTACATCTGAAGACCCAGTTACCAGTCCATACAGTTCGCTCCAAGAAAGAGGAGGAAGTTAAAGAGACAGTACCTTATATACACTCTGTCCTAACACGTGATTGGCAGTCATACACTGAAGGCTGCTGGGACTTGTAGTTTGTCTTAGAAAAGTTCTTTTTATTATTGAAATTCACTGAAGTTTGTATTTCTGCTGTGGGCATTATTAAAGGAAGATAATGCATAAGATACTAGCCTCCTGTCTTCATATAACTAATATTTTCCGTCACAAGCTAGGAAAATCTCAATTTATAGACACATCGTTCACCCACTACATACAATGTTTTTGGAAGCACAGGGTTAACTTCATTTTGACATGCCTGTTTTGTATTCCCAAAATGTTATTACATTGTTGTCTAGATGATGTGTTTGTAACTAGAATGAAATGCAAACTTGATTCAATGTAAGTAGAGGACACTCGGCAGCTGTTTACACATCTGCACTTTGGAGCACTATAGTGAGGGACACCAGAAAAACTTTTTTAGGGTGTCCCACACAGGTGCTCCAGTGGATACTTGGGGTGTCTACATGTGTGAAACTTGACAAAAAAAAGTAAGTAGTCAAGATTTGGGAAGTGAAAAATAATGGGCCAGATTCAGAGAGCCGTAACTCCTGTCTAACTGGTGTTAGACTGGAGTAATTTCAAATTACGCGCGTTTTTTAGCTAGTCGAAAACTTCAAACCATGAATAGACGGCTGCGGGCTTCAATTCGACTGGATTACGTGTTCGTACGCCTTCGGATCTACGCTGCAATAAAATTGCGGCCACTGGGTTGACTTCCCGTCGTTTTCCGCGTCGGGGTATGCAAATGAGCTTTTGCCGGCGATACCCGAAATTACGATCTTCATTCGCAATCTCTTACAGCACCTTTAGTCATCTTTTTTTTGCGTAACACTATACCAGCTTTTTGCTGCTCTAATATTAGACAGCCCATGTTAAGTATGGCCGTTGTTCCCGCGTCGAATTTCTACGTTTTCCGACGTCTTTTATTATTTTTTACGTAAGTCGTCCGGGAATAGGAATGTTCGTAAACGACGCTACTCAAACAATGAATGACGTAACAACGTGATTTCGCGCAATGCACGGCGGGAAATTTCTGAACGGAGCATGCGCAGTTCGATCGCCGCGGGGACGCGCTTAATTTAAATGCTTCACGCCCCCTAATCGCGTATTTCGATTACGCGGCGAGAAATAGACTACGCCGCCGTAGCGTACGGGCAAAAATCTACCAGAATTCGGTGTAGAGCCTGTTAAAATACGGCAACGTAGAGTATTTCGTTTACGCAGCGCAATATTAAGTGTATCTGAATCTGGCCCAATGTCTTTAGCTTTGAACTCTGCCAACACAATTGTATCCCACTTCCAAGCAATGTATCATATTCCTATTTTTGCCCTCAAATATCTGTGTGCTAAGTATACCATTTGTTTCATTCTCATAGGGGAGAGAAGACTGGGAGGACACCACTCCAAGGAGCACAGGAACCCCACATATCAGCAAGAACCCCAAACCCAGGTTGTGGAGGAAGAAGAAGTGGAGGAAGGAGAGGTGGATGCCGTGGTGGAACTTGTCACCACAACAGGTCAGTGTCTGTCACCACAGCTTCAGATAAGAGCTGTAGGCCTGCATATTTATAATACCTTTTTTTAAATTTTAAGGGGATGAACATGTTGGTGAGGAAGAAAGTCCTTGTTTCTCAAGTGCTAGTGCACAAAGAATTGTATCCAGCAAGTAATGGCATGTAGTTGTGAACTCGACTTCATGAAGAATAAGATCAATGTTATGGAGCAAACATTTAAGGACATCATTGATGTTTGTGGGCGTATTGAATAAAAAAAGTCCCCCTTTTTATATTTTTGTACTTTCCCCCCAAAAAATAGCACTTTCTTCAACAAGCCAAATTTTGAAGATGCACACAGTGTGTCATCATTGGCTATCTGCCATCATGGGATCTCAATGTACATGTTTTGTGGGTGCAACCCCTTCCTCGCAACTCAAGTAGGTGAAAGGAAGAAGGGATTGCACCCCCAAAACATGTCCATTGATCCCCTATGATGGCAGATAGCACATGTTGACAATAGGCATGGGATCAGGAGGGAAATAAAATAAAATTAACCCCAAAAATGGTGTGCATCTTTAAAAGTTGGCTTGTTCAGGGGTGACAACACCCCATCTTATGAAGGGCAGATAGAGACATTTTTAACATACTATAATGTCTGATATTGCCTAGAGGTTTTCAATGTTGAAGTTGGTACGTTAATAAGAGTTATAAAAAATGGCCAAGATATATCCCTGGGAACTACAGGCCAGTTATCCTAACATCAATAGTTTGTAAACTCTTGGAGGGGATGTTAAGGGACTATATAAAAGATTTTAGTAATAAAAACGATTATTAGCAGTAATCAGTAAGGATGAGCTCAGGCTTGTTTGTGGCCACACATGCAGAGCCTGCCAGGACGTCGGCACTGCGCTGCGCTAATCACAGGCAATGTGACATTTCCCGAACTGTGTAGCTGCAGATCGGGAAAATCTCTTACTCCCTTGATTAGCGCTGTGCAGTGCCAACTTTCTGGCGGGCTCTGCACGTGTGGCTTATGAACATGCCCGAGCTCATCCTTAGTAATCAGCATGGATTCATAAAGAATCGTTCTTGCCAGACCGATCTATTAACCTTCTATAAGAAGGTGAGCTCCCCTCTAGATAAATAAAGGCCTGTAGATATGGTGTATCTGGATTTTGCAAAGTCATTTCAAACAGTTCCCCATAAACGTTTACTGCTCAAATTAAGGTTGGTCGGCATAGACCAAAGGGTGAGTAGACACGTGCACACTGAAATATTTTGTTTCGGAATTTAGTTTTCGTCTGAAAAAATAATTTATTTAGTTACTCCCGAAATTCATTTTTATTTATTTTGTTTTTATAAAAAAATCGAAATGACTTAAAGGGTCACTAAAGGAAAACATTTTTTTTGCTGAAATGACTGTTTACAGGGTATAGAGACATAAAAGTTAACTGATTCCTTTTCAAAATGATTACAAATAGATAAAAAATCAATCATATAATGTGCCTCTAGTTTCACTTTTGTTTTTAAAATGATTTAATGTTTCTGTGAAGTAGAGAAGACACACAGAACAAAAACAAACAAATCCAGGGCAGTGTTTTGTTTTTAAAATGAATCTGATTGGTTCTGAGGAGTTTTAGACACACAGCTTAGGCCGCGTACACACCACTAAATAAATCCGATCAAATCGGCTTGACAGACTGTTTTGATCGGATTTGTCTGCTGGGATATATTGGTTTGATCGTGTACACATGATCAAACCAAAATCCCCGCCGGCAGACAGCGCGGTGACGTGGCGGTGACGTTGACGCCGCCACGTCACTGAGCCAGGAAGTAAAATACTTCCACGCATGCGTCAAATCCATTCGACGCATGTGCGGACAGATATGTCCGCTGGTTAGTGTACTAACCAGCAGACATGTCGGACAGACGGGTTCCCAGCATGCTTTAAAATTTGTCTGCTGGAAAAACCTGTCTGCTCGCCCGTACACACGATCGAATCCGTCGGACCGTTTTCAGCAGATAAATTTGATCGTGTGTACGCGGCCTTAGACCACAGTGAAAACCTGCCATGAGTTTTTTCATAAGGAGCCAGACAACCAGGAAGTGTGGAGATCAGAGAAGTATTACAGCTACTTCAAAGCAAAAACGAACAATGAGAACATGAAAACAGCACTGCATTAAGGTAAAGGAAGCTATTTAGCTAAAAAAAAAAATCCTTTAGTGATCCTTTAAGGTCAAATCTGTCATTGAAGGCTTATGGTGTCTGTTGAATGTTCTAAGAATATTCAAAGGAGCAGCTAAATTATTATTACTAGTCAACCAACATTTGAATTCTTCTATTGCTTATGGGCCGAGCATTTGACCAGAAATGTACGATTGCAGCGTCGTACAGTTTAGCTGCTTGTCGAATCATCTTAGAACTTTCGACAGACACCATAAGCCTTCAATGACAAATTCGATGTTTGTATGTTTTTGACTGTTTCATTGAATCTCGGTTAATGACGGTTGGGGAGTTTTAGACACACAGCTTAGGCCGCGTACACACCACTAAATAAATCCGATCAAATCGGCTTGACAGACTGTTTTGATCAGATTTGTCTGCTGGGATATATTGGTTTGATCGTGTACACATGATCAAACCAAAATCCCCGCCGGCAGACAGCGCGGTGACGTGGCGGTGACGTTGACGCCGCCACGTCACTGAGCCAGGAAGTAAAATACTTCCACGCATGCGTCAAATCCATTCGACGCATGTGCGGACAGATATGTCCGCTGGTTAGTGTACTAACCAGCAGACATGTCGGACAGACGGGTTCCCAGCATGCTTTAAAATTTGTCTGCTGGAAAAACCTGTCTGCTCGCCCGTACACACAATCGAATCCGTCGGACCGTTTTCAGCAGATAAATTTGATCGTGTGTACGCGGCCTTAGACCACAGTGAAAACCTGCCATGAGTTTTTTCATAAGGAGCCAGACAACCAGGAAGTGTGGAGATCAGAGAAGTATTACAGCTACTTCAAAGCAAAAACGAACAATGAGAACATGAAAACAGCACTGCATTAAGGTAAAGGAAGCTTTTTAGCTAATAAAAAAAAAAAATCCTTTAGTGATCCTTTAAGGTCAAATCTGTCATTGAAGGCTTATGGTGTCTGTTGAATGTTCTAAGAATATTCAAAGGAGCAGCTAAATTATTATTACTAGTCAACCAACATTTGAATTCTTCTATTGCTTATGGGCCGAGCATTTGACCAGAAATGTACGATTGCAGCGTCGTACAGTTTAGCTGCTTGTCGAATCATCTTAGAACTTTCGACAGACACCATAAGCCTTCAATGAAAAATTCGATGTTTGTATGTTTTTGACTGTTTCATTGAATCTTCGTTAATGACGGTTGGTCTACCCCAACACCGTCTCTATAATGACAAAAAACCAAGAGGTTGACGCTGCGCTAATGTGCAAATGAATAAAACCAGTGAACAGTGAACAATAAGCTGCCAGCACTAAATTGTGTACAACAATTTAAAAGACATAAAAAATACAGGAGGTGCAGCGCTATCAAAGATTGATAAAGAACATACAAATTAAATTATTAAATATGTGAACATAAGCTCATTAAGAATGAACAGGAGGAGAGCTTAAAAAAAAAAGAAAATAAAAATTGAATTAAAATAAAATAAATCTCCAATGCTGAACAGTTGTGAGATCTAGTAGAAAAGTCCAGTGTGAATCTTGTGATGAGAAAACTGTGAAGAAAGTAACCACGTAGACTCCAAGGTGCTGAAAGATGAAGAAGAATATCCACCCTGCACTCGTGAGATAAGACTGCCTGCTAACCACAATTAAAGACTGCTTTGCATCAGTCTCATGAAGCATAGGGACGTGCGGTCTCCCTGCAACCAATCCACTTGTAAACAAGGTAAAGCTCAGCAATGGGTCCGGGACAAGCACATGTACGATAAAAAGAGAAGGACTCTCATAGCGTATTATGTGTAACAAAGAATGGATTTAATAAGTATTGCACTTACAATTGTTCGATGGAAAAAGGCATGTAACAATCAGATCATAACCTCTCCAATCCGATACCTCTCGCTACTCGAATGGAAAACACCGCCTTCGTTCAGGACGGAACGCGATGACGACACGGCACCCTACAATCATTTCATCACGACAGGACTTCAACGGGGGTTTGGCCGGATGTTAGCGTCAGCGCGTATAGTGTTTAAATACCCGCGGACTCCATTTTGAAACAGGGAAAGCCAGGAAGAGCTCTCATATTAACTGAGGGCTAATCATACGCGGTTTTAAAGGAAGCGAGAGAACATGGAAAATAATGGGAAAAATAAATCAATTAACATAAAAGATGAAATTGAAGTTAAAATTGATGATAGGAACGTGGAGAAGTTTTCCATTGGTAGGAAGGCATCGAATTATATACCAACAATTGTATTCCGCAAATACATCAATAAATAATAATTATATATCAGACAGGAGGCTCATATCTTATGCATTAATCTTTCTTTATTAATGCTCACAGCAGAATATTTCTAATACTCAATGTAAAAAACAAAACTTTTAAAACAGACTACCACTCTCAGCAGTCCATGTAACCTCTAGCCCCGCCCCTGACAGTGACCTCCATAAAAGGGGCTGCCTGTGAAGGTTCCTCCTCTTTCTTTCTGCTCACAGACAGATAAGTACCTTACTTGTAGTGTTCACACTGTTAGGGAGTACAGGGGTTTTTTCTGCCCCCTGTTACTTCTTTATGCTTTAGTTTCTGTGTTCTTCTGTATTTCATTATTCCCCTCTATTTTGTCTGCATTGCAGTACTTCTGTTTTTTCCCTTCAGCCCTCCAGCTGTTGTCTTGGGCGCCAACACTATCTCTTTTCTAGTTCTACTGTCACTTACCACATAGCGCGGAGGTCGGGGGGCTTACTCCCCCCGTTCTGTATGCTCTTTACCGAGCGCTCTGCCCATCGCCGCCATTTTCCCCCCTTCTCCCTCTCCTCAGACATTCGTGCGCGTACGGGGGGCGGAGCTTCCGACGCTCGCTCGTTCAGCCAATCAGCGCCCAGCGGCCGTAGTCTCGCGAGACTTCGTTCCCGGGCCGCTGGAAGTCTCAGGCTCTCCCCCTCTCCGTTACCATTCGGCGCCGACGGTGGGGAGGATAGGATCGGAGCCTGCTGACCCTTAAACCTTCAGTTTTATAGGTAATCGGGTACATACCCGCGGCCTATATATATATAAATATTGTCCCTAGCGGTGCTGTCACTTATATCCTGTCTCTGCCCAAGTTACAGTTTACACACTGTCAGTCTGCATAGAACCCCTGCTGTCATTTCCTCATCACCTTGCTGCATTTATTGTTTACACAAGCTAGCATGGCTGAACTTAACCAATTATCCCCCAGTGGGGAGATCCCCTCAGTAGGCATTTCCCACACCTTAAGTGCTACACAACTTCAGGACATCATCCACATGTCCATCCAAGCTGCCCTGGCCTCTAGTACCCCATCGGCCTGGGCTCAGCAACCCTTAAATACCCCACCACTACCGCCCCAGAGCGGTGAACCGCCCACAAAAAAAGGGTAAGGCCTCGCACAAGAGGAAACACACCCTGGTGGTGCATGACTCCCCGGCAGGGGAAGTAAACAATTTGCTACAGGTAGCCCCCACCACGGTCTACCACCCCCAGCATCAATCAGATATTTCTCGACCCCTGGACCCAAGGGAGATTCAACAAAAGGGGTATAAAGCCGGACTCATATGTTGACTCCTCAGAAGAGGACTCGGCCGACCCTTCTGATGGGTCGGACGTATCAGAGTCCGGGTCATATATCGAAGATGCTGGGGCTACGGCGCTCAACACAGCCGCCACTCCTGCCACGCAGGACGAGGTCCTCCTGGACGCTCTTGGAGAACCCTTTTTCCACCCAGACGCAATTACCCACCCGCGTTCTGGGAAATGGACGCCTCTGCCACACGTTTCACAGTACGTGGAACTTTGGGCTAGGAAGTCCTTGGATAGAAATGGCCGTAACAAATTAAGGGCTGAATGCCCCAGACCCTCCATACCTAAGAGGGTTGTGGCCACCCCAGAGGTGGACCCGGTCTTAACAAAATATCTCCTAAAGACGGGAAAATTTCAGAGGAAGGGCATCCATACAGGACCGCGTCCTGGACCTTATGGGCCCACTGACTAAAATCCTGAACCTGTCCGAACAAGCTGCGGCCTCTGGACAACCAGTTGACCTCCCGAAACTTAGGGGTTGGGCACAAAGAGCCCTATGCCTGGCTGGCACAGCCAACACGGCATGTTCTGTGGAAAGACGCAGGTCGATCCTCATGCGCCTAGATCCCCAGTTATCACACCTGGCGGAATCCGAGCCCGGCCCGTCGGCCGAGGGCATGCTCTTTGGTGACATGGTGATCAAGGACATAAACAAGTTTGTAGGACTGTTCACCAGTCTAGACAAGGCCCAAAACTCCCTAAGGAGAACCGGGACCAACAAGGTTTTTAACAGGGCCGGCAGAAATAAAGGCCGTTCTGCCGGCCGTTCCACTTCCTACAGGCCGCACGGCAGACCCCTTGCTGAATACCAATACCAGGCTCCATCCTATGCCGCCTCGGTGGGGCAACCTGCACCCTTCTTTCCTCCCCGAGGCAGACCCTGGCGCAGACGTGGTGGACGTGGTTACCCACGATCCCGACCTCCTACTGGTGAGTATGCCTTACACCACATTCAATCACATTCCTGTGGGAGGACGTCTGAGGTATTTTACCCAAGCCTGGTCTGCGATTACGGCAGACACATGGATTTTACACTCCGTAGCGGGTTTTGCTATAGACATACAATCCCCACCGCTTCTCAACATAATTCCTCCCCCCATTCGGTTTGCAAGACGAAACGGTCTTCTCATAGACAAAGAAATACGAGACCTGCTGACCAAACAGGCAATTGTAGAAGTAGACCCCTTTTCCCCGGGCTTCATAAGCAACTTGTTTCTGGTACGCAAGAAAGGGGGAGGTTACCGTCTGGTGATAAACCTCAGGGACCTAAACCAATATGTCGAGTATCGACATTTCAAGATGGAGGGAATTCACTTCCTCCGAGACCTTCTCCACCCTGGAGACTGGCTCGTGAAGGTGGATCTACAAGACGCATACCTTACGGTCCCTATACACCCGGAATCACAACACCTACTTCGTTTCCTGTGGAAAGGCAGGATGTGGCAATTTACTTGCCTTCCGTTCGGCCTGTCTTCCACCCCATGGTGCTTTACCAAACTCATGAAACCAGTGGTGGCAGCACTGAGAAGCAGAGGAGTACGTCTGATTATCTATCTAGACGACATCCTCATCATGGCCTGTTCCAAGAGTCAAGCCCTCCTCCACATGTCTTGGACAATATCCCTAATACAAAAGCTGGGCTTTATAATCAATCACGAAAAGTCCATTTTGGTCCCATCCCAACAGATGGAGTTCTTGGGCTTTACGGTAAACACTGTTCAATCCACCCTCACTCTCCCCAAAGCCAAACTTGCCCTTATCCGCAAGGAGATTCGTGCAGCACTACGTAGAGGCCACCTATCCCTCCGTACACTAGCGCGTATAGTGGGCTTGCTTGCGGCCTCCATCCAGGCCATCTTCCCGGCCCCGCTGCATTACAGAGCCCTTCAGAGGCTCAAAATTATGCACTTGAGACAAGGCCTCAAATACTCAGACGAGATCCCTCTCTACCAAGAGACTACCGAGGAACTGAGATGGTGGCTTCACCACGCCGTCGAATGGAACGGCAAAGCCATCTTCAACCCCAGCCCGGACGTCGTCATAGAATCGGACGCCAGTCGCCAGGGCTGGGGCGCCCGGTGCGGTACAGCCTCCACAGGAGGGACGTGGTCCGCAGCGGAAATCTCCCTTCATATCAATGCGCTGGAACTTTTGGCAGCCCTATTCGCTGTCAAGAGTTTCATGCCTCGTACTTCCACATGCTGTATTCTGTTTCACATGGACAATGTGGCGGCGGTGCAATATGTCAACCGTCTGGGAGGCACCAAATCCAAAACTCTGGCGTATATTGCAAAGGATTTCTGGCACTTTTGCCTAGCCCACGACATTACCCCTATAGCGGAATACATTCCGGGAGTCTCCAACTCGGTAGATGACTGGAACTCTCGATATCTTCGCGACTCCAGTGACTGGAGACTGGATCGGTCAATATTTCTTTGCTTGCAGCGGCTCTGGGGACCGCTGTCTACAGATCTCTTCGCTTCCCGCCTCAACCACCAACTGCCTCGCTTCTTCAGCTGGAGGCCGGTTCCGGAGGCATATGCGGTGGATGCTCTCTGCCAACCTTGGCCGGAGGGAACACATTATGCGTTTCCCCCTTTCCAAATAATCCCCAGACTTCTCCTACGGATAACCAACCTGGGAGCGACTGTGGTGTTGATTACGCCATGGTGGCCGACCCAACCATGGTTCCCTCTGCTACTGGGGATGACTGTAGACCTCCCCAGGCTGATTCCTCATTTCCCTCACCTCCTCACCAGTCCGAGCGGGGATTTTCACCCCCTGGTCCTGGAGAACAACCTGCCACTTCTGGCATGGTTGGTTTCGGGATCCCGACCCCAGATAGAGACCTTTCGGAATCAGCTCAGAATCTCCTCACCATGGCCTGGGCCCCCGGGACTAGATCGGCATATCGATCAGCCTGGAGGCTCTGGGTTCGTTGGTGTGATCAACGACAGGTTGATCCCGTACAGGCCGTTGTATCACTAGTAGCGAATTACCTGGCGGATTCTTATGACTCTGGTAAATCGTACAGCTCTATTAACATCTATCGATCAGCTATCTCAGCCTATCACTGCCCCGTGGATTCTTTGCCAATTGGCAGATATCCGCTGGTATGTCGACTTTTAAGAGGCGTTAAGTTTCAACGTCCCCCTAGGCCTAGATACCAAGCGACCTGGGATGTATCCAAGGTGCTTGATATGTTCGCCAGTTGGGGGGACAACGCGGACCTGTCTCTGAGACTTTTATCCATAAAACTAACGGTCCTCCTATGCCTTATTTCCATCAAGAGAGTGTCAGACGTTAGGGCTCTAGACATCTCCAGGCGACAATTTTCGCCGCAAGGTGTTGAATTTTCCATAGTACGCAGGACCAAAACCGGTATTCACTCTGTTTTCTATCCTTCCTTTCCTGCTCATCCACTCCTCTGTGTCGTTCGTTGCCTCCAAACATACGAAATCTCAGACCGCTACCCTACGTTCTGCGGGCTCTTCTCAGCTTCTTGTGTCCTACGTCAAACCTCACCTTCCTGTCTCGTCTGCCTCCCTGGCACGCTGGGTTAGAGCCGCCATGGAAATGGCGGGGATCGACGTTACCCTATTCGGAGCTCATTCCACCAGGGGTGCTATGGCTACCAAGGTAGTCGTATCAGGAGTCTCTCTTTAAGATCTCTTGAGGGCGGCGGATTGGTCTTCTGAGACCACGTTCCGTCAATTTTACTTCAGACCACAGGACCACATCTCCTTGTCGGTCCTCTCTTAGGGTTACTGTGTATTGTGCTTAGTCATATCTACATGCTTAATATTCTAGCTTTGAACTTGCATAAGATATGAGCCTCCTGTCTGATATATAATTTGAGATTTTCTTAGCTTGTGACGGAAAATATTGATTATATGATGACTGGAGGCGAGTATCTTCCCTCCCGACCCTCCCTATTACGATTGTTTTCATTTTTCGCAGGTTACTGAGTGCCGACCTGGGTCTTACAGACGGATAATCCAGTTTGGAGATTGATTTAATCCTGCCTTCGCGTTGGAACGCAGCTCACTTGAGAACCCTCGTTGGGAATCAGTTTGTTCCTGGTTCCCCTGTTGGGTCATGGTTGGTGGTTGGCTTCCCGTCGGAAGCTGTCGGATGTCGACCGGCCGGTCTGAACTCCGAAGACACGCTTAGATCCTCTGTTTTGGTACCGTTGCTATCTTAGGAAGTCATCGCATCAAGAAAGAGGAGGAACCTTCACAGGCAGCCCCTTTTATGGAGGTCACTGTCAGGGGCGGGGCTAGAGGTTACATGGACTGCTGAGAGTGGTAGTCTGTTTTAAAAGTTTTGTTTTTTACATTGAGTATTAGAAATATTCTGCTGTGAGCATTAATAAAGAAAGATTAATGCATAAGATACTCGCCTCCTGTCATCATATAATCAATATTTTCCGTCACAAGCTAGGAAAATCTCGAATTATATTAAAATTATTACATATCTTTAATAATTTAAAAAATATTAATTAAAAAAAAAGATGATTTCAATATTTAAAAACTGGTTATCAATTGAGATATCCAAAATTAAACCGATAAAAAATATTGAATATAAAAATAAATTAGGAATTATTTAAAAAACAGTTGATATCCCAGTCAACGTTAAGGCCGAATGGAATAAAAGATTTCATACATGAAATCCAACGGGTTTCAAGTCTAGATATGGCTCGGACCATATTAGTACCACGCCAATGTGGACGAATGTTATCTATAGCAAAGAAGCTGGTACCTTTGATTTGCCTATTATGATGTTTATCATAATGCCTAGAGAGGTTATGTTTTGGAAAACCACTCTTAATCTTTTTCTACGGCCTATATATTGCTTTGAGCATGGACACTGTATCATGTAGACTACGTACTTAGTTGAGCAAGTGATAAATGATTCAATTTCAAAGGTTTTGGCAGTAACTGAGGATTGGAAAGTGGTACATTTCCGATCCTTAAACGGATTTAACTTACAGATACTGCACTTGCGACAAGGGAAAAAGCCTTTGAGGGATTGAAAAAAAACTAGAGATTTGGGCGGATCAATAACGTTCTGTGCTACACTATGTGGCAAAGCTGGTGCTCCTTTAAATATCAGAACCGTATTTTCAGGGATATGAGCTCCTAGAATTGTATCACTTCTCAGAATACCCCAGTGTTTCTTTAGAATTTTTTTGATAGAGAAATGTTGGTTAGAATATCTTGTGGTCATGGACCAACTGTATTTCTCTGAAGAGGTGGCGTTGGTTTTGCTGCCTCTTGTAAACAAAGACTCTCTATCCATTTGCACAACCTTGCTGATCGTCTCATTGATAGTATCCTCATGGTAACCCTTATTTAGAAATCTCTGCTTGAGAGTATTTGATTGATCCAAGAAATCTGTTAATTCTGAACAATTTCGTCTTATGCGTTGGAATTGGCCTTTCGTTACAGCTGCTAGCCAGGAACTGTGATGACAGCTTGTGACGGGAATAAATGCATTACGATCCGTTTCTTTAAAAAAGGTATTAGTAATCAGTTTCCCATCTCGAACAACAATATTTAGCTCTAAAAAATGGATGTGGAAAGTACTAGTTTCGTACTCTCTGGTGTTGTCATTAAGTTCAGAAAAAAATGTCTCTAATGACGTGGCATCTCCGTCCCATATAAGTATCACGTCATCAATGTAGCGTTTCCAGAATCGCAATTCTGTGGGGGTCTGAGTATCGATGACTTCACGTTCCCAGTAAGCCATAAATAAATTGGCTAAACTGGGGGCAAATTTAGCCCCCATAGCTACTCCGAATATTTGTAAGAAAAAGGTACCCCCAAACCAGAAATAATTATGTGAGGTAGCAAAACTCTCTCTGTAGGGACGGTAGGTCAGGGTCTTTCTGAAGGTAAAAGTCAACTGCTTGCAGGCCATGTTGATGGGAGATCATAGTATAGAGGGAGGCCACATCCGCCGTGGCAAGGATGAAGCCTTCCCTCCATTGAAAATCTTTTAATAAATTCAAAACCTCAGTAGTGTCACGTAAAAAAGCAGGAGTGGAAGAAACCAAGGGTTGTAAAAAAATATCTACATATTTACCGATCCTAGATGTAACAGAATATATTCCGCTAATAATCAGGCGGCCTGGTGGTTTAGTCAAACTCTTGTGCAATTTCGGTAAATAGTAGATCACCGGTACACGTGGTGTGATGGGTATGAGATGGGCATGCTTTTTTTATTGAGTATCCCTTTCTGCAACCCCTGATCAACAATGGTGGAGAGTAACTTCCTATACTTAACTGTAGGGTTGGAAGGTAAGGTGGTATATGTTGATTGATCAGACAGCTGCCGGTTCATTTCCTCTACATACTGTGCTTTATCCAAGATGACGATGCCACCCCCTTTGTCTGCTGGTCGAATTACTATGTCTTTACGCTGAAAAATCATTTTGACATTGGTTTGAATTGGAAAAGATCCTCTGGATTTGGAAATTTTTAAAGATAAAAGATCTTTAGTGACAAGTTCTTTAAATACCTGAATCGCAGGAGCTACAAACCCAGGGGGGTTGAATAATGATGCATTTCTTAAATTAGTGTGTTGAATAGGGGCAATATTTACTGATGAATAGACATCAGAGTTGGCTCCAGATCGACGTATAGATGAGGGAGGGATCCTATGTATAATCTGGGTTCCATTACCAATCGGGTTCAGGATGAAATGTCGCTTTATGTTCATCTTACGAACAAATTTATTCACATCAATAAAGGTCTCAAATTTATTGAGTTGGCGTGGCGGGGGAAACTTGAGACCTCGACTTAAAATATTCTGTTCGCCTACTGTTAAGGAGACTGAACTCAGATTAAAAATCCCTGTTAGATCCGTTGTTTTCTTATTTTTGGCCCTAGCTCGCCTCCCCCCTCTGGTGCCTCTCTGTCGTCGTGATCTTTCTTGCTTTTGTTGCGTGTTAAGGGAAAAAAACGTGGTGGACTAATATCACATGGTGAATCTGTATAGTAATCCCCTTGTGATGCTTGGACATTTGGATAATTGGGGTGCTGTGTAATGACATAGTTATCCTCATAAGTATCTGATTGAAAGCTAGATAGAGGAGCAAAGCGGTTTCAAGAGGGATGTGCCCCAGAGTTTGAATCCTAGGATCTCCTCTATAATCCCCATGACCTTGTATTATTGGTTTGAGATTCCAGCGGTCCCGTGGGTCATTGCGAGAATCCCGAGGATCGCTAGCATTATGATTCCAGCGATCCCGTGAATCACGCTGGGAATCACGGGGGTCATTGGCATAATTGGTAATTAGAAGAGTATGGTCTAAAATGCCATGTGCCTTTGACATCACCCCTTTGTTCAGAAAAACTCATAAGTGGCTGAGGTTCTCTAGGGATATAGTACCCATTATGGACATTATCCCGATATGGGGGATCCCTTCCAAAAGGCCCTCCTTTAGAACGAGTCCCAGTAGGGGGGGCATGAGAATGGGTTTTCTTTGATGGTTTGGAGGGTTTGGATGGAAGAGGGGCATTGCCAGTAGGCTGATTCCTATTGTTTGCTGGGCCCTGTGATTGCAAATGGAGAGGTGCGGGGTTAATATTTGAAGAAGTAGACGGTAGTTGAGAAGGAGGAGCTGTGATGACAGCTCTACTGCTCTCAGTATTCTCTAGGACTGTCTGCCATTTGAAGACGACTTTATTTGAGTAGTCAGAGAGATCACGATTACATTTTTTCTTTTTCTTATTTTTTTTTGATCTAATCCTTCTTTCTCAATTAATTCCCTCAGATGGTCTGATTTAGATAAACAAAGTTCTTGATCCTTAAATATATTGAGTTTGGCCCTCACTAGAACAATTTCATCATTTAGGGATTGCAGTTTGGCCTGCTTTTTTTCCACAAGAAACTGTAGAAACTTGACCCCTATATCATTAAAATAAAGATACCACCCCTCAATATCAGTTTCACCCTTCTGGGGGGCCACTTCCCACATGAGACTGCGAGGTACCATTTTTTTCACAACATAATGTTCTAAATATGCTATGTCCCAGTTGGTGTGTAATTCAGATATCAGAAGGTTTTTGAGCCTAAGGAATAAACCTCCTAAAGCATCAGTGTGTTCTGTATTGCCATCAAAAACACCATCTAAATTAATATTATATTGTGATCTGAAATCAAAAATATCCATAATAAAATGGTAAGCAGCAACGTCTCAGTACAGAAACAAATAAAGACAAAAAACCAAGAGGTTGACGCTGCGCTAATGTGCAAATGAATAAAACCAGTGAACAGTCTCTATAATGTCTAATCTTTTCTCTCTATGTAGAATAATCTTGGACTAATAGAGTTAAGGTTAGGTACATTCGACCAAAGGTTCGATAGACACAGATTGCTATTGTCATTGTCATGTCGAATCTCCTATCTATATCGAACTGTTGTAGCAACGAAAACAAAAATAAAGCATTTTTTTTATGTCGGATCTTTTAAATTTCGGATTCTGTGCGTTCGTTTTCGTTTGTTAAAACGATAATGAAAATACCAGAATTTCGGACGAAAATGCATTAAAACGAAAACGAATGTACATGTCTAGTGAGTACATGGATTGAAAACTGCCTACAGGGGCAAGTCAAGAGGGTGGTAAAAAATGGGGAGTACTCCAGAATAATCTGGTGTGGAAAGTGGGGTCCCCCGGGGTTCTGACCTGGGATCATATTTAATATATTCATAAATGATCTGGAGGACGGGATAAACAGCTCAATCTCAGTTTTTGTGGATGGTACTTATCTAAGCAGGCCAATAAATTATACGCAGGATGTAGAAACCTTGCAAGAAGATCTGAACAAATTTATGGGGTAGACAACCACATGGCAAAAGCAGTTTATTGTTGATTTTTTTTTTTAAATTGCATTTCGGTGCCCAAAATATGAATGCAATTTACTCGCTAGGGGGAGAACGTAGGATGGAAAAGGACCTGTGGGTCCTAGTAGATGACAGGCTCAGCAATGGCATGCAATGCCAGGCTGCTGCAAACAAGGCCAACAGAATATTGGTATGCATTAAAAAGGAGATTAACTCCAGAGATAAAACAATAATTCTCCCACTCTACAAGACTCTGGTTCGGCCGCATCCAGAGTATGCCATCCAGTTCTGGGTACCAGTCCTCCGGAGGAATGTGCTGGAACTGGAGAGGGTCCAGAGAAGGGCAACAAATCTAATAAAGGGACTAGAGGATCTCAACTATGGGGAAAGACTGCAAGAATTGAACTTATTCTCTCTGGAGAAGAGCCGCTTGAGAGGGTATGGGATTTCAATGTACAAATATCGTACTGGAGACCCCACAATAGGGACAAAACCTTTCTGCGCAAGGAAATTTAATAAGACACGTGGCCATTCACTAAAATTACAAGAGAAGCGGTTTAACCTTAACTTAAACTGCGTAGAGGGGTCTCTATTGTAAGAGCAGTAAGGATGTGGGATTCTCTTCCACAAGCAGTGGTTTTAGCAGGGAGCACCATTAATTTCAAAAAACTATTAGATGGGCATCTGAACAACCAAAACATAAAGGGGTATACAATGTACTATTAACATAAAAACACACAGGTTGGACTTGATGGTCGTTTTTCAAACTCACCAGCTATGTAACTATGGTTGTAACATGACAAAACCTGGAAAATCTCAAGGGGTAGAAATGCTTTTTTAAGGCACTGTATCTGTAGTGTTTACTTATCTCTCTCTCTGAAGTTCTAAGTGTAATTTTTGCTGGTGTTCCTTTCCTTATCAGCAGAGTCACTTCTGACAAGTTCTCAGACACACAAAAAAACATCAGCTGAAAATTTGTGTTGGGGAGGGAGCTTAGATGTAGATAGGCAGAGAGCTTGTCTATTCAATGTACAGCTCTGCATGTTCCTTCATTCCTCTGACTATGTGGAGGGGTGTGTGTGTGTGTGCTTTTCCGCTAATCAGCTCAAACACAGTGTAAGCCCAGACTCCACACCCACTGCTGAGGAAACAAGATTTGTAACACGATCTGCACTCTATAAAGAATGTAGAAAGAAAAAGACAGCAGATATACATGTACAATTTGTGTAGGGAGATGTCAGTACTAGGATCCCTTTAGGATCCAGCACAACTCACCTGACACAGCCTTTGTTTGGGAAACAACAGTGATTGGCCAGCTCACCTTTAAATCACCTGTATGATCATCCAATCAGTGCTCGTGATAGAGTTACCTTTGTGTGCCACTGTTTGAAACAGCCTGACATTCTGCTCTGTGTATTTTGTGTATGACCTGGCTCGTTTGACCCTGTTTGTTAGTTTCTGATTCGGTTCTGTTTGAACTCTGATCTACCTGTGTATGACCCAGCTTGCCTGGACTACGCTTTGCCTGATTCTACTGTAGTACATCCATCTGCAGCGGTGAACTACAAGCACCAGTTAACATCCACCTTCATCTGCAGCAGTGAACTACAAGGTTCAGCCAACTTTTACCCTTATCTGCAGTGGTGAACTACAAGTCCCAGCTGACCTGCTCATATCAGACCTGCTTGTGCTATGTGCTCTTGTTCTTGAACTGTTTACATAGTTAGCACACCTGAACTGTTATCTGCTCCTAGCCTGACAGGAGATTTGTTTAACCTCTGTGTATCATCTGAGGCTGTTCACTTCACTGGGTGTTGTAGAGGGTTTACAACTACTTTAACATACTGTATATGATCATATATGTTTTATCAGCTGCAGGTGGCACAGTCTGCAATACCTTTGTGCAAATATAGGTAGAGCCAAACCTGACGAGTACAAATATTCAACCTCTATTCCACCTATGTTTGTATCATGCATATGACACAGAAAACTATATATAAGAAGTACTTGAACGCCCCTTTGTGGTCCCTCTATAACCACAATTTGATTTGTGGCCATATGATATCTTAAGCGTGTATCCGTTGACCTTTAAAGTGATTGTAAATTCTTATTTAAAAAAAAATAAGCACAATGCTATCTACCACAGCCAGTAGCTTGCTATGGGGGCACCTGAGCCGAGTCACAGCTCCGTGTGTCGATTCAGACATGGAGCCCCATCTCGGCTAGACATGTGAATTCATTTTCGCCCGAATGCATTTTCGTCTGAATTTCTGGTATTTTCGTTATCATTTTAACAAACAAAAACAAATGCGCAGAATCCTAAATCCAAAAGATCCGACGTAAAAAATGCTTTATTTTCGTTTTCGTTGCTACAACAGTCCGATATAGATATGAGATTTGACATGATGCTGACAATAGCAATCTTTGTCTATCGAATCCGCGGTCGAATGTGCCTAACCTTAACTCTATTAGTCCAAGATTATTCTATATAGAGAGGAAATATTTGACATAGATAGAAAAGATTCAACATTATAAAGACAGTGTTGGGGTAGACCAATCAACATGAACGACGAAGAATCCATGAAGCAGCGAAAAACATACAGACGTCAAATATGTCATTGATTCTTATGGTGTCTGTCGAAAGTTCTAATAAAATTTGACACACAGCTAAACTGTACGATGCCGCAATCGTACATTTCCTCCTGATTAGCTAACTGACTTTGATTGACAGCCGTGGGAGATAATGCCCCACTGCTGTGTCTCAGCCAATCAGAAGTATGCTGGGGAGGCTGCTACACAGAGAAGTTTTTTTATCCTAATGCATAGGACGCATTAAGATAAGAAAAAAACCTTCAGCCTTACAACTCCTTTAAATATGGGCATACCTATTTATGAACCTATTTGAAAAGATGACCTAAAACAACTTTTGAGAGAGTCCTTGTCTCTGCATGGGCCATATTTTTTTAACTTCAGTTGTATCTTGTGTCAGTACAGATAAAGCATGTTGAAGTCCTGCTGTGTGAAGTTGATATATTTACTATAATAGAAAATGACTCAACATTGGCTTTATACTGTCTTTGGCTTTGGGGTGTCATAAAATACTTGATAAACAAGTGAAAGGCCAGTATAAGACTTGGTCATCCTCATTGTGACATCAGACCAAGCCATTACTTTACTGAGTGCCTCAGGCGCTAAGGACCTGGTCATCTCTCGGGTGACTATAGGCATGCCACAAGTCTGCCTATGCCTCAGGCATTATATATTAGATCGGAAGCTTCAAGGGGCAAAGATTCCCTGTGTATGAATAATTCTGTATACAGATCTGCTTAGTCTGTCACAGCTATATAAAGACATAACAATCGCTGGCTTGGTCTCTAAGGCTTTTTATCCTACTCAACAAATTGTTCCTAATTATTAAATAACAAAAAAATCTCTCTGTAGGATTGCCTCTTTCCAAGCTGAAATTGAACTCTAAAACTGACTGAATTTTCAGGAGTTTGAAAAACAAGGACTGCTTGTGTGAGTTGTTTTCGAATGATGCTTTCTACAAAATCAGGATTAACAAAAGATAAAATACTAATTATACTAATTATATTAACATTTGCTTAAACATACACACACACACACACACACACATACAAAAAACTTATAAAAGGGGATTCAGCCTGAGCCTGAAGACATCAAACAGTATGTGAGTGTTAAAGTTACAAAACTGGAATCTACCAGTTGATGATGCCACCTGTGATAACTGGCAGAGGCGTAACTAGAAGTTTCAGGACCCTGGTGCAAGCGAACCGTGACCCTCAGGCAGGGCCCTTCCCTCAGTTATAAATGAACAGAGTCAGTGATCGATACGATCACTAACTCTGTCAATTCAGAAAAGGAAGAGGCCGGTAGATTACATATTTATTTATACCCTGCTTTAAATTCTGACACATCCTCTGCGGCAGCCAGTGGTAGAGCGGATGGGGGAAGCTGGCAGTGCTTTGGGATGTTGCGGGTGGGGAAAAGAGAGTACAGAGGGGCCCGGGGGCAGCAGGATCTGTATAGGAGGTATGACAGGGGCTGAATGCCTTTGAGAGGGAGAGGTGGAGAACCAGGCTTTCAACAGCTGCGTAGAGGGCATTGATTCCTCTAAATGCTACCATCCCTTCTATCACCTTCTATCAATCACATCCAACAACCATTTTTTAGCAAATGCAGAGGAGGTAGCTGCATAATGATTTTGACTCTCCCTCCCTGTCTGTGCTTGGGAGCTGGGCAAACTACTCAAGCTTGTCTGCCGCTGTCTCCTTCACCTTCGTTATAGTTCATCGGCCACAATGAGGAATCTGCAGCGCACTGCTAACTTGTGTGCCCTGCTCAGCAGTGTTGGAGCCACCCTTCCTCCTGGTCATGGTGGAAGATCGAGCACCGGAGGCTGCTGATGGGTAAAGGAAGAGCTATAGAGGCAGGAGAGCTGGGTAGTAAGGCAGAGGAGCAGAGTTGCGGTGAAGGAAGGAAAATCTACAGGATGGGTTGCCGCAGCTCTGAGGAGTGCGTCTACTCACATGGACCACTGATCACGTCCTGCACCTCCTATCCAGGTGTACAGGGGAGCCGCACGGGCCCTCTGAAGCAAGGGGATGGTCGCAAATTACGACCCCTGCAGCTATGCCTCTTAAAACTGGCATTAAGCCTAATTCACAAAACTAACACATTAGGATAATAATACTTATTTTCAGAAACATGACAGTGATTTTCAGTCCAATGAAACTTGAAAATAAGGCGGCGTAAACACGAGGAGACATATCCGATGAAAACGGTCCGACAGGCTGTTTTCATCGGACATGTCTCCTGGGATGTTTTGGTTTGATCTGTGTACACACGATCAAACCAAAATCCCCACGGACAGACAGCACGGTGATGTGGCGGTGACGTTGACGCCGCCACGTCACCGATCCAGGAAGTAAAATACTTCCACGCATGCGTCGAATCCATTCGATGCATGCGGGAGATTTCGGTCCGCTGGTTAGGCGTACTAACCAGCGGACATATCCGACAGATGGCTTTCCAGCAGACAAGTTTTAAAGCATGCTTTAAAACTTTTGTCTGCTGGAAACCTGTCTGCTAGCCCGTACACACGATCGAATCTGTCTGCTGAAACTGGTCTGCGGACCAGTTTCAGCAGATATGTTCGGTCGTGTGTACCCGGTCTAAGGGTCAAACTGACTGAAAAGTGAGTGTGATAAATGATAGGATAAATTATCATAATTTACCATTGGTTCAGAACATATAAACTTCAAGCAGATAGCATTGCACATAGCATAGTAACACAGAACCCAGAGATACTAACCACTTAGCCACCTTTAATTTAAGATTACAAAACAAATTCATCTAGCAGCATTGACCATAAAGAAATTAGCTTTATTGGCTCAATTGCTCAATTTCCCATGCATGATGTCATCTTAAAAGTTTTAAATTCTTTCATAAAAGTAAAAGATCTTGTTCCATATCTACACTTTTTAACTTTCTGGTTGTAATGGCAAGAAATATTTCTGCAGTGCCTTAGTCAATAACAGTGGCAAGAAAGTACCGGTATGTACTGTAAACTCCCTTGGAGTTAAATGATTTTCTGCAGTAATTTGCCATAAAATGTGATCTGATCCTCACAATAGTCAAAACAATAGTTGGAAAGGCAACAAAGCAATCTCAAAGTGTTTGGACATCCATCAGTCAACAGACAAATTGTCTAAAAATGTAGATATCTTCCTAGATATGGGCATCCAGCCAATGATGACTCCCAAGGCACAACGCATAATCCTTAATGAGGTAAAGAAGAACCCACAAGTAACAGCTAAAGGCTTGAATACATCACTGGAACTGGCAAACATCCCAGTTCATGAGTCTACCATATGCACTGTAAGTCTTTGAACAGACAGAACACCATGGAAGAAGACGCTGTTCTCCAAAAAAAAACATAGCTGGGAGCCTGAATTTTGCCAAAGAGCATCTAGGCAAACCACAATGCTACTTGAAAAATGATTTGTGAAGAATACCAAGCACTTTGTATGGTGCAAAAATGACACAGCTTATCAACATCAGAAACATTATCCCAACTGTGAAGTATGGTGGAGGAGATATCATGATTTGGGCTTGATTTGCCGCGTCGGGACCTGGACTATTTGACATCAGTGAAGGTAAAATGAATTCTCAAGCTTAAGTAAATACCCTACAGGATAATGCCAGGGTGGCTGTTCACCTGATGAAGCTTAGTAGAAGTTGGGTGCTGCAGCAGAATGACTCTATGCATGGAAGTATATCCCAAGGCTGGCTTCAGTAAAAAAAATGCACCTTTTGGAGTGGCCTAGTCAGAGCCCAGAACTTAGCCTTATAGAGATGCTGTTGATCACCTCAAAAGAGACATTCAAACCAGAAATCATGAAAAAGGTTCATAAAGAAGAATGGTCAAAAAATCCTCCTGCATGTTGTGCTACCAAATGCGCTTGATTGAAGTCATTGCTGCCAAAGGAGGTTTGACCAGCTATCAACGCCTTTTTCTTCCACCAGTGTGAATGTTTAAGGCATGTGTTATCAGCTTAAAGGGGTGGTAAAGACAAAAAAATGTCCTCTTAAGTTAAAGTCTGACAGTAGCTGATAAAGTAAAAAGTAATGTTTTGCATTATAACTAGTTTGATACCTGTTGAAATCGAGCTGTTTTATTCACCTCCATCACTCTTGAATCGTTATTCTCACTAACTTCCTGGTTTGCGGTTTGCGGTGGTTTGCGGTGCGCATTCATTCTTGCTACATCACGGCCTAATGGGAACTACAGTTCCCATTAGGCTTAGCCTCCATGCCTGTGAGGGATAAGAGAGCATCTTCACGCAGGGCTGTAGTCATAGGGAGGGGGTTAGCACATTCTGCTTTCCACCATGCAAAACGGCTCAGATGCTGGTGTAAAGCAAGAAGAAGAGAGACAGGAAATGGCATTTTCAAACCTGGATTACTGTATTTTTGGAGGTCAAAAGGAAAAACGAGGTAAGTGATATTTAAATGCTCTAGCTTACAGCAATTAATTGATCTAATAAAAAAACAAACCTTTAGTGTTCCTTTAAGCACATTGTGTTTGTCTATTGTTGTAACATGAGGACCAGATCACCTTGTACTTGGTACTGTATATGAGATTTCCCTTGCACTGGAGACTGCCTGAACTACAGTAGATTAGGTATCATAATGTGGGGGTGACGGTCATGGCTGATATCCAAATTTTATATGGGCAACTCAGGGAAATGTTTAAAGAAATATATCCTAAATAGTCTGTGCTTAGCTTTAGCTTTCCTTTGCATAGCTGAATTATTTATTCACCTATATATAAATGCATTTGTACTATTATTTGTCACATTGTCTAACCTTCTGGACACTAAAGTTGTTCACTGAAAAAAACAATAAAAAAAAACAACAATCCCTACAACACTCTAGTAGTAGCTATGTCTAAATGCCATTCACAACCACCTTTGTTTTCTGCCGTCAAGCCATCTGCCTAGTGACACTTGAATACTTTAGAATTTGTGGGTAGCTGCCATCTAGACAAGGTGATTATCTAGTGTCATCTTTTGTAAATACACAAGAGAAAAATATGACTAAGAGGTCTTTTTTTCTCGCAGACATATCATTTCACAAACCAATTATTTAGTAATCCAAATGTATGGTCTTTAATCATATACCAACTGCTATATATATCATATACCAACGGCTATTTATCCACCATTGTAGACAGTATTAGGCAAGCAAATAACAACTTGGCTTACATTCTGCCCTAGCATATGGGCAATCAAAAGCTCCCATCTCGTCTATAGCGGTAAATCAATAACTTTCTAATATAATTTAATCAAAGTGTAACCAGCAGGTTTTTTTTTTTTTTTTTTACACTGGGTAATGATTAGAACCAATGTCATGTTTCAGTTGTCTGTGTCCTTGTTAGGTACATGATTCCACATTATCTGTTCTGAGGATTATAGCCATAAGGAAGATAAGTCAAAGGAAATCTAACACTTTACCTCTGTTGCCAGAATAGGAATAGAGGTGAAATCTTTCAACTGGAACACTTGTTCTGGTCATACCTGTCAAAGGTGAAATTTCAGCTAATTATGAGGAGACGTCCTCTTTCTTCTTGTATCCTTTGACAGGGAAAACTGCCCAATAAAAATCTCACAGAGGTTCTAACCATTTCCCACCTTACCCAAAACTCTCAAATGCCTATTATTAAGACAGTAGACCTTCTTTACATTGCAGTGATGTTTGTATTCTTGACTGTACTTGGGGGGTGCTCAATGTTTCTTGTATATGCATTATTGGGGTTGTCTGTATCTCTGCAAGTTCGTTCGTCCTATTGCATTGCTAAACTTTCCCCAGTGATGCCTATTTTTTTTACATTCATTTCAAATCTCATGCTGGGCTAAGTTGCCTTTAACCTTATAGATAACACAGGTGTTCATTACTCATACTGAAACGATTGTATGGGGTCTAGTTGTAGGCATTATGTGAAGGAACCTTAATCCCTACATCTTCAAAGAGCCTTGGTGCCCAACCTGCATCCTGAGGGCCACCTGCGTCCCTTTGGTCCCTGCTGTGGGGCCCTTTGTAGATCTCAGTGCTTTCAAGGGCCACATCTGAGGACTTTTTGCTCATAAGTTGGCAACCACTGTATTAAATGATACTGAATAAAACTGAGAGCTATTTGCTCTCCAATCATGATCACTGGCACAATAGAGCTTTTTGCAATCTTAACATTAAAAAAAAATGTCTTTATGTGCCATAAGGGTGCACTACATGCTGCCTGGTGTATGAGCACTGTTCTGAACCAACTGCATTGAGATTGCAGTAGCCAACAAGGCCCGGCTAACATCAAACTTATGTGTAACCTTTTCTTGGAAGATTTGCAAGCAAATACCTGTCTGTTAAAGACCTCTTGTTATGCTATTACAAATGTTCACTTGAATGGTGTGTTTTGAGCTTTTCAGATACCTTTGGTTTTGACTGAAAAATTAGCACTTTTATTGTCAGATCAAAACCTGCAGTTACCAAGAAACAAAGCGATTTTCTTTTTCCTGCAGCTGCGAAATCAAGTGCTTTAGCTGAGTTAATGCTTTTCATTTCTTTTGCATGTGTCAGCATTAATAGAGGGAAGCTTCAATACAGACTACCATGTGAAGATGGTGCTGAGTAGTCTAGATTCTATTCTGTTGAAAGCGTTTTGCATTTTTTGGAATACCTCACAAAGGGAGACTTCAAATCAGGCTGAACTTCAAGCAAAGGTTAATGCTATTCTCTTTTGGGTTCAACCACCCACTTTGCTTTAGGTCACTGGTTGAGGCTAATGCATTACACAAGGGCTACTGCAAACTTGGCATCTACTTGATTAGGCTCCCTGCTGATCTAATACACATACCAGCTCCCTTGCCAAGTCAAATAACACATTTAGTGAATTGGAAATCAGATTTAAGTGGGCTAGCACAATGCAGCTTACTCTCTTATCTTTTACTGAATTCTTTGCTTTGAATTGAAGACTGTGAAAACGCCTCTTGTTAAAGGACTTAATCTTCATTTTTGCTGTACATTATTTGGAAACAGGTCAATTGAATGGTGGAGCTACTCACTCTGCCTAGCTCTGAAAAATACTGTGAGTAAGTTCTTACAGGGACTGAATTAAGAGCTTAGGAAAAGGAATATCTTTCCTTGAAACATTTCATTTATTTTTATTAACATATATCTATTCTCAGGTTCAGCACAAATTTTCAGGTGGATGGCTCCTGGACAGCTGTTACTTGGGGCTTGTAATAGACTTCCCAACTTTGAATCATCCGCAGATGATGAATGATACAGTCATTTTTAGAGGAGAGAGCTGCCCTGCTTAATGTACTCCATAAATAACCATAACCAACTTTCCTTCCTTCCTTCCTTCCTTCCTTCCTTCCTTCCTTCCTTCCTTCCTTCCTTCCTTCCTTCCTTCCTTCCTTCCTTCCTTCCTTCCTTCCTTCCTTCCTTCCTTCCTTCCTTCCTTCCTTCCTTCCTTCCTCCCTCCCTTCCTTCTTTTTCCCATCATACATGTTTTTGTTTCCACTAGACAGTTCTTCATGGTTTGAAACTTCATTTATGAGAATCTCAGAGGAAAAGTAATTTTTTATGGAAATAGTGCCCTAAAATTGAAGCTATGTGCCTTCCTCTCCACCTCTATTTACAAATCCCTGCGTTTTCTAGCGCTCTAGTTTCAGATATTATCTGCAGACCAATATTTTGGGTTTGATTTACTAAAACGGAAGAGTTCAAAACCTGGTGCAGCTGTGCATGGTACCCAACCAAAAAACAATAGGGAAACCTCTCAAAATAGTGCTCAAAAAATACAAGCTGCAAACTCAAAAGGTATCCCAAACATCTGTTGCACTCAAAATAGCTATAATGTGAATGAATATACCTATAAATTGCAATATAATAAAAATATTAAAATAGTGTAAAAAAAATGGTGCAATTGTGATAATTCAAAAAGTGAAACAAATAGTGTCCATCAAGTCCAAAAGTAGTGCCCCAAGATCAAAAATGACCACTTAAATGTGCAAAATCGAATTTCTTCCTTCCTCAACTGGTGTGCCAACAATATCCACCATCACCAAGAGTTAATTCAAGATGCAGGCTTACCAGATCAACATGACTCCCTTATTTAGAGTGGTCATAACAGGCTCAATAAGTAAAACCAGGCATCAATGACATCTCTCAACTAGGGATGAGCTTGATGTTTGAGTCCAACTTAACAATGTTTAAAATGTGTGCACCATATTATGACAATCTGCCAATACAGATTAGGCAAAGGAAAACATATGTAGGGACAGATCTATGCCTGTTGGTTTCTCCTATCCTTTCGTAACCTACACCCGTAATCTTTGGTGTTGGTACACAAAGGCAAGAAAAGAATAAAGATTAGCAATGTTTACACGAAAATGAAAAATGTAATATATATATACAGTTGCAATAAAAAGTATGTGAACCCTTTTGGAATGATATGGATTTCTGCACAAATTGGTCATAAACTGTGATCTGATCTTCATCTAAGTCCCAACAATAGACAATCACAGTCTGCTTAAACTAATAACACATAGGGCCAGATTCAGGTAGATGGGAGAATCTTTAAGTTGGAGTAACGTTTCTCATTTTCGTTACTCCGGCGAAATTTTAGGAGCAAGTACTGTTATTCACATAGCACTTGCTCCTAAAGTTGCGGCGGCATAGCGAAAATGAGCCGGCGGAATTCAAATTGGGCGGGTAGGGGGCGTGTATTATTATAACTAGGCGCGATCCCGCGGCGAACGTACTGCGCATGCGTCGACTGTCAGTGCGCATGCTCCAAATTCTGTCAGTGAACGTCAATGACGTCAATGCCCATTCACGGACGTTTTACGCAAACGACTCAATTTTTTTTTTTTCGACGCGATGACGACGGCTATACTTAACATAGGATACTCCACTAGGGGGCTGCTTTATCTTTACGCCGCATATCTCTTATGGAAACGTCGGAAAGTCACTGCGTCGCGCCCGAATACGATCGTGAATTTCCGATTCCCGCTGATTAACATATTCTCGGCGTTAATCAGCGGGAACGCCCCACGCGCCATTTTTGAAATTGAAGTTACGATACGACGGCGAAATACAATTACGCCGCTCGTATAGGAACTCCAACCCGGCGTTTCTTGTTTTCTGACTACAGAAAACAGAAACGCCGGCTCAAAGTGAGAGTTAGGCTGGAGTATCACTGATACTCCAGCCTAACTCTACCTGAATCTGGCCCATAGTTGCATAGTTACATAGTTAGTCAGGTTGAAAAAAGACACAAGTCCACCTAGTTCAACCATAAAAAAATAAACAAACAAACAAAATAAAAAACACAGTACAATCCCATACACCCAACTTCATACCCATAGTTGATCCAGAGGAAGGCAAAAAACCCCAGCAGAGCATGATCCAATATGCTACAGGAGGGCAAAAAATTCCTTCCTGATCCCCCGAGAGGCAATCGGATTTACCCTGGATCAACTTTACCTACAAACCTTAGTACTCAGTTATATTATGTGCATTTGGGAAAGAATCCAGGCCTTTCTTAAAGCAATATACTGAGCTGGCCAGAACCACCTCTAGAGGGAGTCTGTTCCACATCTTCACAGCTCTTACTGTGAAAAAACCTTTCCGTATTTGGAGGTGAAATCTCTTTTCCTCCAGACGTAAAGAGTGCCCCCTGACCTAAAAGTGAATAAAGCCCCGTACACACGTCCGAGGTTCTCGGCAGAAACCAGCGAGAACCTCGCTGGGAGCCGCATTCTGCCGAGAACTTCGGCCGTGTGTACGCTCTCGGCGAGCCCCGCCCGTCGGGAAACCCATCGAGCAAATAGAGAACAGGTTCTCTATTTGCTCGACGGCTCGTCGGGATGAATGGCTGGTTGCCTTTCCCGACGGGCGGGTCGCCGATTCTGACGGCCAGCAGAGAACCTCGACGGGCGGAACGATGTGTTCCGCCCGTCGAGGTTCTCTGCCGTGTGTACGGGGCCTAACTCAACACCAAGTTCACTATACGGACCTCTTATATATTTGTACATGTTGATCATATCCCCCCTTATTCTCCTCTTCTCAAGAGTGAATAAATTCAGTTCATCTAATCTTTCCTCATAGCTGAGCTCCTCCATGACTCTTATCAGTTTGGTTGCCCTCCTCTGCACTTTCTCCAGTTCTCTGATATCCTTTTTGAGAACTGGTGCCCAAAACTGGACTGCATATTCCAGATGAGGTCTTACTAATGATTTGTACAGGGGCAAAATTATATCTGTCTCTCTCTGGAGTCCATACCTCTCTTAATACAAGAAAGAACTTTGCTCGCTTTGGAAACCGCAGCTTGGCATTGCATGCCATTATTGAGCTTATGATCCACTAATCAACTAGATCAACTAGATCCCTCTCCACTACAGATCCCCTAGCATGTATGATGCATGCATATTCTTAGCCCCCAAGTGCATAACTTTACATTTATCAACATTAAACCTCATCTGCCACTTAGTCGCCCAATTAGACAGAGCATTGAGGTTGGCTTGTAAATTGGAGACATCCTGCAAGGACATTATTCCACTGTATAGCTTGGTGTCATCTGCAAAGACAGAAATGTTACTTTTGATCTCAGACCCAATATCATTTATAAATATATTGAAAAGTAAGGGTCCCAGCACTGAACCTCGGGGGAAAACCGCTGATAACCTTGGACCATTCAGAGTATGAATCATTAACCACAACTCTCTGAATTCTGTCTTTCAGACAGTTTTCTATCCATTTACAAACTGATATATCCAATCCTGTAGACCTTACCTTACACATGAGCCGTATGTAGAACTGCATCGAACGCTTTTGCAAAATCCAAGTATACCACATCCACTGCCACGCCTCTACCCAGGGTTTTACTTACCTCTTCATAAAAGGAAATCAGGTTTGTCTGACAACTTCTGTCTTTCATGAATCCATGCTGTCTGCTGCTTAAATAGTTTGTTTCCAGCAAGAACTTATCCATGTGGTCTTTTATTAAACTTTCCAGTATCTTCCCAACTATAGAAGTTAAACTAACAGGTCTATAGTTACTTGGTAAAGACTTTGTTCCCTTTTTAAATATAGGCACCACATTGGCTCTACGCCAATCCAGTGGTACTATTCCTGTCATTAATGAGTCCCTAAATATTAGATACAGTGGCTTTGAAATTACAGAGCTCAATTCTTTTAGGATCCGTGGGTGGATGCCATCTGGTCCAGGTGCTTTATCCACCTTTATTCTGTCTAAATATTTCTGGACCATATCACTTTTGAGCCATTTTGGATTTGGGGCTGTGTCACTCCCACCCCCATTATGGACATGAGCTCCCCCATGTTTCATTGTATAACACACAAATAATTAAATGTTACCATGTTTTTATTGAACACACCATGTAAACACCATGGATTTGGGGCTGTGTCCATGGATTTGGGGCTGTGTCACTCCCACCCCCATTATGGACATGAGCTCCCCCATGTTTCATTGTATAACACACAAATAATTAAATGTTACCATGTTTTTATTGAACACACCATGTAAACATTCACAGTGCATTTGGAAAAAGTATGCAAACCCTTGGATTTAATAAATGGTTGAACCTCCTTTGGCAGCAATAACTTCAACCAAACGTTTCCTGTAGTTGCAGATCAGACGTGCACAACGGTCAGGAGTAATTCTTGACCATTCCTCTTTACAGAACTCTTTCAGTTCAGCAATATTCTTGGGATGTCTGGTGTGAATTGCTTTATTGAGTTCATGCCACAGCATCTCAATCAGGTTGAGGTCAGGACTCTGACTGGGCCACTCCAGAAGGCGTATTTTCTTCTGTTTAAGCCATTCTGTTGTTGATTTACTTCTATGCTTTGGGTCGTTGTCCTGTTGCAACATCCATCTTCTGTTGAGCTTCAGCTGATGGACAGATGGCCTTAAGTCCTCCTGCAAAATGTCTTGATAAACTTGGGAATTCATTTTTCTTTCGATGATAGCAATCTGTCCAGGCCCTGACGCAGCAAAGCAGCCCCAAACCATGATGCCCCCCTGTAGCGGAGTACAATATTAAACTCCACGATCTCCGCTGGTAACCAGGGTAAATCCACAGTCAGCATTGAAAAGTAAGGCAATGTCCCAAATCTCCCCAGTAACCGGACGACACACAGCTCTGAGAGTCAACTGACTTTTTATTCACAGGCTTCCATATTTATAGAATTCCCCATGCAAGGGGTTTCCAAACAGCCAAATAGATTTAACAGGGGTAATACAGGGAGGACCAGATGGGGAACTTAACATTTTGGATAATTCTCCCATCAGGCATTGCTGCACGAGGGAAAAGTCGGTTGAAAGCTGGGGTCTGGGGTTATGTGTTGTGGGAGTTCGGTTTAAAACTGCCGAACACCGATTGGGCAACATAAAACGAAGTACTTGAATGCTAGTGGCTTACGGCTGCCAGCATACCAATTACTATGCCGACATAAGACCCAGCAGAATACATAGCCTATAATACAGACAACCTTTCGACATGTAAAGTCCAGCTTTCCAGAAGTGGCTAGGTTTGCCACACCCCCCCACCACCATACTTCACAAATGCGATGAGGATTTGATGTTGGTGTGCTGTGCCTCTTTTTATCCACACATAATTTTGTGTGTTTCTTCCAAACAATTTAACTTTGGTTTCATCTGTATACAGAATATTTTGCCAGTACTGCTGTGGAACATCCAGGTGCTCTTGTGCAAACTGTAAACGTGCAGCAATGGGTTTTTTTTTTGGACAGCAGTGGCTTCCTCTGTGGTATCCTCCCATGAAATACATTCTTGTTTAGTGTTTTACGTATCGTAGATTCGCTAACAGGGATGTTAGAATATGCCAGAGACATTTGTAAGTCTTTAGCTGACACTCTAGGATTCTTCTTCACCTCATTGAGCAGTCTGCACTGTGCTCTTGCAGTCATCTTTACAGGACGGCCACTCCTAGGGAGAGTAGCAGCAGTGCTAAACTTTCTCCATTTATAGACAATTTGTCTGACCGTGGAATGATGAACAGCAAGGCTTTTGTAGATACTTTTATAACCCTTTCCAGCTTTAACAATTCTTAATCGTAGGTCTTCTGAGAGCTCTTTTGTGCGAGGCATCATTCACATCAGGCAATGCTTCTTGTGAAAAGCAAACCCAGAACTGGTGTGTGTTTTTTATAGGACAGGGCTGCTGTAACCAACACCTCCAATCTCATCTCATTGATTGTACTCCAGTTGGCTGACACCTCACTCCAATTAGCTCTTGGAGATGTCATTAGTCTAGGGGTTCACATACCTTTTCCACCTGCACTGAGATTGTTTACATGGTGTGTTCAATAAAAACATGTTAAAATTTAATTATTTGTGTGTTATTAGTTTAAGCAGACTGTGATTCTCTATTGTTGTGACTTAGATGAAGATCAGATCACCTTTTATGACCAATATGTACAGAAATCCATATCATTCAAAAAGGGTTCACATACTTTTAATTGCAACTGTGTATGTATATGTATTTAATTGCAACTGTGTATCAAATAATAAAAATGCTAGGGTGCACAGAAAAAACATATCCTGATACATAGAGGGATGTTAATTCTAGAACTGAACACCTGTGCACCTCCAATGGAGCGGACTACTACACCTATTATCTATTTAATGTCCCCTTCCATGTTGAGGCCCAAAGGACTGTAACACTGGATGTCAAAAATCCTTTGGGTTTCTCTACGTGAAATGTGTCCCTTTAGATTATTCCCCCTCCAATGGGGAATAGATCTTTCTATGGCTATGAACTCAAGTAGGGAAGGATCCCTATTGTTGTGCTGACGAAAATGCCATGAGATTCTATAGCCCATTAAAACCCCTGTGTATATTAGAGAGGTGTTCCCTATTCAAACTTTAAGTGCCCTTGTGGTTCTTCCCACTTTTTGGAAGCCACATGGACACCTGAGGAGGCTATTTTTACTTGAAAGTAAGAATAGAGTTTTTGTTCGGCAGTATTTAATCACTTCTGCATTTTTAATTGTTTGCGCTATAAAAAAAAAAATAGCGTCAATTAAAAAAAATATATATACCGTATTTATCGGCGTATAACACGCACAGGTGTATAACACGTACCCTAATTTTAAGAGGGGAGTTTAAGGAAAAATGTTTTCACAGACACCTCCCCAGTACACAGCCCCCCATCCATTATACATCCCCCCATCCATTATACAGCCCCCTTCCCCAGTATACAGCCCCGTCCATTATACATCCCCCCATCCACTACACAGCCCCTCATCCAGTACACATCCCCCTATCCAGTACACAGCCCCCCATCCACTATACATTCCCCCACATCCACTATACATCCCCCCCATTCAGTACACAGCCTTCCCATCCATTATACATCCTTCCATCCATTATACAGCCCCCATCCATTATACATTCCCCCATCCAGTACACAGCCACACTGCACTCCCATGAGACCCCCAGTCTCTTGGGACAGTGCTGCCAGCATTCTCTACAGTTAAGTAATAAAAAAAAATCACTGTCAGCCCCTTCCACACTGCTCCTCCTGTGTCACTCCTATTGCAAACTGAAGCTTCCATCTACCTCAATAGCTCAGTTTTTTTTCACTGACCTGGTCACATGACTGCTCTCCTCTGATGTTACACAGTAGGTCATGTGACTGCTCTCCTCCTCCAATCAAAGCTACACTCAGAGGAGGAGGAGGAAAGCAGCCTGAAAAAACTAAGCTATAAAGATATTTAAAAGCTTTGTTTTACAATGACACAGAAAGAGCGGTGTAGAAGGGGCTGCCAAGTGATTTTTTTTTCTTAACTTTAGACTATGCAGAGAGCATTGTTTCAGGGCCAGGGGATTCGGGACAGCCAGCCTGACACCCCCCAATGGGTGGCTCCTGGGGCGGACTGCCCGATTCCCGTCCCCTATTGGTAAAACATGATATCGGCGTATAACACGCAGGTTTACCCTCTGTTTTCAGAGGAAAAAAGTGTGTGTTATACGCCGATAAATACGGTATACATTTTTTACTTTCTGCTATAAAACACATTAAATAAAAAAAAATGTAAAAAATTCAAACTTCTTAACCACTTAAGGACCTCCGCACGCACATTTACGGCCACAGAATGGCACAGATGGGCACAAGGGCGTAAATTTACGTCCTCGCCCAGTAGCGGGTCGGGGGTCCGATCGGGACCCCCTCCGCGGCGTGCGGAGGTCCCCGTGTCTCCGGGAGCGATCCGGGACGAGCGGGCGGATGTCGGTGTTTACCCGCCCCCCCGCGATCACTCCCAGCCAATCGCTGCTCTCCCAGTCTCCTGTCACTTCCTCCTCCTGTGTAGACACAGGAAGGGGGAAGTGATGTAATCTCTCATCGCATCGGTATTTCTAACTGCTGCGATGAGAGGAACACCTCACAGTAAGTGTGCACCAACATTACACTGACACACACAGACATAGGCACACTTAACCCCTTGCGATCTGCCCCCCCACCCCCCCTGTCACAGTGTCACTGAATGCAGTGATCTAATCACTGCATTTAGTGTCAGTGTGACAGGCAGTGTAAAATCAGTTAGTGTTAGGTTCAGGATAGCCCCCCCACCCCCCCTAATAAAGTTTTAACCCCCTGATCACCGCCCTAGTTAACCCTTTCACTCCCTATTGCCAGCGTCACTAAGCGATCATTTTTCTGATCGCTGTATTAGTGTCGCTGTTCCCGCTAGGTAGCTATTTTTTTTTATTGCGATTTTTTTTTTTTACTAAAGACATGTGGCTAAATAAATTTTGGCCTAAATGTTTGACTAAAATTTAGTTTATTTGATTTTTTTTAACAAAAAGTAAAAAATTGTGTTTTTTTTTTCAAAAATGTCGCTCTATTTTTGTATATAGCGCAAAAAATAAAAATTGCAGAGGTGATCAAATACCACCAAAAGAAAGCTCTATTTGTGGGAAGAAAAGGACGCAAATTTTGTTTGGGAGCCACGTCGCACAACCGCGCAATTGTCTGTTAAAGCGACGCAGTGCCGAATCGCAAAAACACCTTGGGTCATTTACCAGCGTATTGGTCCGGGTCTTAAGTGGTTAATCAATCTAGGCCAATATGTATTCTGTAAGTATATCTAGGCCAATATGTAAGTGTATCGACGGAGTCCACCTTGTGTGTAACTGGCCTAAGGCTTTGACAAAAAAAACAACAACTGGAAGGTGATTGGTTACTATGCAGAGCTGCACCAGATTTTGCAGAGTTTTAGTAAATCAGCCCCTAAGGCTGCATTCACACCTGAGTGTTTTCAGCTCGTAAAATTCTTGTAAGCACCAGACAAACTCATGGAAAATGCCCAACAAGCAAAATCCCATTCATTTCAATGGAGCCTGTTCACATCTGAGCCCTTTTTCACCTGAAAAGCGCCTTAAGCTCAAAAAAATATGAGCTTTTTTGGGGCAAATTACAGGCATTTCTACTTTTTACATTGGTGACCTGTACAAAATCTCAGCAAAAACACAGCAAGAAACAGTAAAAACGCACAACTTTGAAGTGCTCAGGTGTAAATGCAGTCTAAAGGTTTAAACATAGAGAAAATAATGACAAATGTGATTTTAATTGCAACACAATTCAAGAATAAACATTCCATAAATTGAGATTTTCCTAGCTTGTGACGGAAAATATTAGTTATATGAAGACAGGAGGCGAGTATCTTATGCATTATCTTTCTTTACTAATGCTCATAGCAGAAATACAGTGAAACGTTCAAATAACCTAAAAACTTAAAAACTACAACTCCCAGCAGGCCCTGGGCTCAGTTAGCCCCTCCCCGATCATAGATTGCATATAAGGGCCTGCCTGAGGTAAACTAGTCCTCTTTCTTGATGCTAAGCACCATAACCAGGAGCAGGAACTCCACCCGGACATCTCCGTCGTCGTCTGGAACTCCTCGGCCGGAACCAGGCATCCGAGTCTGGGGAAAACCAACAGGGAACATATCCGAACGCGGATCAACTTCATCCCAACGGGGACTATAGGAACTTCAAACCTCCGCAGCCGTCCGATCAGCCGTCTTCAGGACCATGATCGTAGCGTTCAGTATCCTGAAAGAAACCAGAATGGTAATAGGGTAGGGAAGGGAGGGAAGATACTCGCCTCCTGTCTTCATATAACTAATATTTTCCGTCACAAGCAAGGAAAATCTCAATTTATATATCAGACAGGAGGCTCATATCTTATGCAAGTTCAAAGCTAACAGAGCAGTGTTAACGTTATATACAGTACAGATAATAATCACAGAATTGACATGGATATGTGGTCCCCCGGTCTGAAATAAAAATGGCGGAAGGTTGTCTCGGAAGACCAATCAGCCGCCAGGAGCAAGTCAGAGAGAGAGCCTCCAGAGGAGACGATTTTTGTGGCCATAGCACCCCTAGAAGAGTGAGCCCCGAACAGGGAGGTGTCTATGCCCGCCATCTCCATGGCTGATCGTACCCATCGCGCTAATGTAGCGGAAGAGACTGGATGATGAGGTTTTACATACGAGATTAGGAGCTGAGAGAAGTTCGGAGAACGGAGGGTAGTTGTCCGCGCTTCGTATGCCTGTAGGCAGCGTACCACGCAGAGTTGGGGATGTGTGGGAAAGAATGGGTAAAAGACCGAGTGGATACCCGTTTTGGTCCTACGGACCACCGAGAAGTTGACCCCTTGAGGTGAGAATTGTCGTCTAGAAATGTCTAACGCTCTCACATCTGAGACGCGCTTGATGGAAACTAGACAAAGTAGCACAGTCAATTTGTATGACAATAGTTTAAGGGGGAGGGCGTCGTTGTCCTCCCATGATGCAAAAATGCCGAGTAACTTGGAGACGTCCCAGGTTGTCTGATATCTAGGCCTAGGTGGGCGATTGAATCTAATACCCCTTAGCAGCCTACATACCAGAGGGTGTTTCCCCACAGGTAGGGAGTCTATCGGGACATGATACGCCGAGATAGCCGAACGGTAAATGTTGATGGAACTATAAGACTTGCCGGACTCAAAGGAATCCGCCAAATAGTTCACCACTATGGACACAGGGGCATGTATGGGATCGACCTGCCGTTGATCACACCAACGCACCCAGAGGTGCCAGGCGTATCGGTAAGCTGATCTAGTCCCAGGGGCCCAGGCCACGGCGAGGAGATCCTTAGCTGTTCTTGAAAGGCTGCTATCCGTGTCCGGGACCCCGAGATCAACCATGCCAGAAGGTGGAGGTTGCCTTCCGTGATCAGGGGATGAGGGCCCCTGGTGGGGTTGGTCAGCAGGTGTGGGAAGTGGGGAATCAGCCTGGGGAAATCCACGGCCATTCCCAGGAGGAGAGGGAACCAAGGTTGTGTCGGCCACCAAGGTGTGACTAGCACGACCGTCGCTCGTTGGTTCGCCGCCTGGAGGAGAACTCTGGAGATCATTTGGAAGGGGGGAAATGCGTAGTGCGTTCCTCCCGGCCAAATGAGACGGAAAGCGTCTACCACGGAGGCTTCCGGGTCCGGCCTCCAGCTGAAGAAGCGGGGTAACTGATGGTTGAGACGGGAAGCAAAGAGATCCACAGATAAAGGGCCCCAAAGCCGACTTAAGCGAAGGAATACAGAACGGTCCAGTCGCCAGTCGCTGGAATCGGCAAGGTGACGTGAATTCCAGTCGGCCACCGTGTTGGAGACCCCCGGAATATACTCCGCGATAGGGACAATGTTGCGTGTAAGGCAGAAGTGCCAGAATTCCTTCGCAAGGTCTGCCAGGATCCTGGATCTGGTGCCACCCAAGCGGTTGACGTATTGAACCGCTGCCACATTGTCCATGCGGAACAACACACAACAGTTGGATGCGTGTGGTAAGAAGCTCTTGACTGCAAAGTAAGCCGCCAGAAGTTCCAAGGCATTGATGTGTAGATCTGCTTCTGAGGTGGACCATGTCCCACCCGTGGAAGCCTCCCCGCAGCGAGCGCCCCAGCCGCGACGACTCGCGTCCGACTCTATGATGATGTCGGGACCGGAATTGAAAATGGTCTTGCCGTTCCATTCGACGGCGTGTCGGAGCCACCAATGTAGCTCCTCCGTGGCCTCCGGGCAAAGTTGAATCTCGTCCGCGTACCTGAGGCCCTGACGCAAGTGCATAATCTTGAGTCTCTGAAGGGCCCTGTAGTGAAGAGGTGCCGGGAAGATGGCCTGGATGGAGGACGCTAGCAGTCCCACTAAGCGGGCCAGAACTCTTAAGGATAAGGAACCCTTGCGGAGAACCGCTCTGATTTCCTTGCGTATGAGGGCCAACTTGGATTTTGGGAGACGGAGGACAGATAGATTGGTGTCTACCAGGAAACCTAAGAACTCCATCTCCTGGGCCGGGACCAGGATCGACTTCTCTAGGTTGATTAAGAAGCCCAGGTTCTGTAACAATGAGACCGCCCATGACATATGAAGGGAGGCTAGATTTTTGGAGTGGGCCATGATGAGGAGGTCGTCTAGATAAATGATCAGACGTACCCCTCTGCTCCGAAGTGATGCCACCACGGGTTTCATCAGTTTGGTGAAACACCAAGGTGCTGATGACAGGCCGAATGGGAGGCAGGTAAACTGCCACGTTCGATCTCTCCATAGGAAGCGGAGGAGGTGTTGTGACTCTGGGTGGATCGGAACGGTGAGGTAGGCGTCTTTCAGGTCTACCTTCACCAACCAGTCTCCCGGTTGCAAGAGATCTCGGAGGAAGTGAATACCCTCCATCTTGAAATGTCTGTAGCAGACATGTTGATTTAGGTCCCTGAGGTTTATCACGGGACGGAAACCACCCCCTTTTTTCTGTACCAGGAAGAGATTGCTCAAGAACCCCGGGGATGAGTTTTCTACCTCTAGGATTGCATGCTTGGCCCTGAGTTCTGACATCTCGTTGTCTATGAGGACAACGTTTTGGTAAGCAAATCTGATAGGAGGAGGTAAGGTGTCTAGGACTGGTGGTGATAGGAGCTCTATTAGAAACCCTGTGACAGTCTGTAGTATCCACGGGTCTGCCGTAATCGCAGACCAGGCATGGGTAAAATACCTCAGGCGACCCCCCACAGGAATGTGTGAGTGCGGAGTGTAAGGTATACTCACCGGTAGGGGGACGGGAACGGGGATAGCCGCGTCCGCCACGTCCACGCCAGGGTCTGCCTCGGGGTGGGAAAAACGGTGCTGGTTGCGCCACCGGGGCGGAGTAGGAAGGAGGAGCCTGTTGGTATTGGGTATATCTGCCCTGTGGCCTATAGGAGGGTAGGCGGCCGGCAGATCGGCCTCTACTTCTGCCGGCCCTGGAAAAAACTCTATTCGCCCCTGATCTTTTTAGGGAAGTCTGTGCTTTGTCGAGTCCTGTGAACAGGCCCACAAATCTATTAATGTCTTTCATTAAGTTGTCCCCAAACAACATGCCCACTGCTGAGGGACCGGGTTCGGTTTCGGCTAGGTGGGAGAGTTGGGGGTCTAGCCGCATCAGGATGGAGCGGCGTCTCTCCACTGAACAGGAGGTGTTGGCTGTGCCTGCTAGGCAGATAGCCCTCTGGGCCCATCCGCGTAGCTGGATTAAGTCCACAGATTGGCCTGAGGCGGCCGCCTGTTCGGATAGGTTGAGAATTTTTGTCAAAGGGCCTATCAGGTCTAAAATGCGTTCCTGGATTAGTTTAAAGGAACGTTCGATCCCTTTTTTGGGGAGTTTGCCTGACTTCGCCAGATATTTGGCGAGGATGGGGTCTACTTCTGGAGTAGCCACCACCTTATTGGGGATGAAGGGTCTAGGGCATTCAGATCGTAGTTTATTTCGGGCTGATCTGTCTAGGGATTTCCTGACCCAAAGTTCCACGTATTGGGAAACTTGAGGGAGGGGGGACCATTCGCCTGATCTCGGGTGGGAGATGGCGTCAGGGTGGAAAAAAGGTTCCCCCAGGGCGTCAAGGACCACTTCACCCTGCGTGGCAGGGGTGGCGTTGGGAATAAACGCCGTATCCCCAGCATCTTTGTTACTGTCATCGGACTCATAGCCGTCAGACTCTTTATCCTCTAACATGTCTGGTGAGTCCTCGTCGGAGGAGTCAATGTAAGAGTCGGGTTTGTTCCTTTTAGAGGATTTATGCCTCTCGTTTGTTAACTCCCTGAGGCCCAGGGGTCGATCAGAGTCTGTTAGATGCTGGGGTTGGCAGACCGAGGAAGGAACTGCCTGCAATATATTATTTACTTCCCCTGTCGGGGAGTCGGGTGCCGCCAAACTATGTTTCAGTTTACGTGTAACTTTCCCCCTTTTACTTGGTGGTTCGCCACTTTGGGGTGGGGGGGCGGGCTGGTTAGGCATTGCAAGGTGTGAACCTGCGGGCGGGATGGCCGAGGCCAGAGCCGTCTGAACTGACCTATTGATCAAGTCTTGTATTTGTTTGGCTGACATGAATTGAACAGATTCAAGAGAAAAGCCCTCTCCTCTAGGGGGGGTAGTTAGATGTTCCTCAGCCATTATTACACAGTAATGCTATATGGCAGTGTGATGTAGGAAAGGGAAAACCCCCAGCCGGAATAAATTCCGCAGTGCTGGAGAAGACAGGGACAAGGATTGTAAAGATTGCGATGTAAATCGCGATCCGAGCGCACTAATAGTACCCTAAAGTGTCCAGAAGGAAAAAACCTGAGGGAGATGGTGGACAGGCTCCTCTCCTTTCTCAGTCAGCGTCGCACTGGCCGCCGTGAGGAAGAAAGCCCGCGATCCCTGTGCTCTGGGACGAAGTCTCGCGAGACTACGTCCTGTTGAGCTGTGATTGGCTGTCCTCGAGGGAGCCGAAAGGCTCCGCCCCCGGAGCGCGCCGAGGTAATGGGGAAGAAGGGAAGATGGCAGCGTCTAAGCGACGGCGCTTGATACGCGGGGAGGACACAGGCGCAAAGAGAGAGAGGAGAGAGAGGAGGGAATGCGGCGTCGGCAGCAGGCGTCCGCACAACAGGAGGCACAGTGAGGTGCCCAAACGACCATACGCACAAACGGAAGTAATGTACCAAAAGCAGGTATAAAATGGTATTTCAGCTAGAAATGAATACAAATGAATACAAATGAATATGTCACCATGTGACGCCAGCAGGAGAGGGGGTGAGGAGTCCCCCCTCACTCCCACCGCCTCACACAGAGACAGCTGCACTCCAATAAAAAACAATAGTAAAAGGTACTCATCTGAAAGCTGCCATGAGCAGAAAGAAAGAGGACTAGTTTACCTCAGGCAGGCCCTTATATGCAATCTATGATCGGGGAGGGGCTAACTGAGCCCAGGGCCTGCTGGGAGTTGTAGTTTTTAAGTTTTTAGGTTATTTGAACGTTTCACTGTATTTCTGCTATGAGCATTAGTAAAGAAAGATAATGCATAAGATATGAGCCTCCTGTCTGATATATAATTAGTATTTATTGCCTAACAAGAAATTATGACATTTTGTTTATTGCCACAATGATCTGTTACCTTCAGTGGACTGGACTATGTTATTATTACATAGTCACAACATTCAATTTTGTCTACATGTCCCCATGCAACAATGGAAATATTAAAATGTCTCACCTGGCACAAAAGATATATCAGGAGGTTGTAGAAACATAAAGTTCCAAGATCAATAGCAATAAAAAAATAATGAACAAAGCTATTATTTTTCCTTATCTCATAATATGAAAATAGCTTAGAAAGTTTGAACAGAAGAGTTATGCTTGATATAGAAAGGCCTGCTTTGCCATGTACCAAGCATATGACTAGTAGTTTGTAACATTTCTTGCAGTCCAGGTCTTTTTTTTATGGATTACCACGGTAAGGCATTCCATGCCAAAATCCATGGGTCCCATCTTGCCTTCCTTTAGAGACTGGGAAAATGAAATCAATACTGCAAATCATAAAAAATATACCTATTAACCACTTGACGACCGCCGCATGCCTATTTATGTCGACAGAATGGCATGGGCAGGCAGATTGGCGTACAGGTATGTCCATTTGAATCTGCCGCCCAGTGGGCGCACGCGCGCCGACCGCATGCCTCGCAAGAGCGGCCGCGGGTCCCGGGAACTCGATGGGGGCGATTGCGGTCGGCAAGAGCAGAACAGGGGAATGCCTTTGTAAACAAGGCATTCTCCTATTCTGCCTAGTGACACTGTCACTGATGACCGTTGCCCCTTTTATAGATTTTGTGATCACTTTTAATGTACTTTTAATGTATACTCTGGTTTTATTCAAATAAAACCTATATTTTTTTTGACCTGCACCATTGGGGCTGCGTTTTTCTTCTCTCCCCTACATGTTGTTTGGAGTCTTCTATTTCCACCCATCTCACCCCTCAAGGGGTTCATTATTATCCCTCCACATCCTTTGTGAGCGGACATCTTGGGATAATCAGGACATCATTCCGGGACATCATGCATCCATGGCCCTCCACTGATAATCCATCCCATCTTTGATCCAGTCCGAGGAAGCCGAGCATATTGTGCCCCGTGAGTGTTCATGCCTTAGTGATCTGTTGGCGCTGACAGGCAAATCCACGCTTTCTGGTAAGCGCATTTCTATCTTCATTTAGAAAGTGATATTCTGTCTTTGAGGATCCACGTGGTCATTCTACCATCTATTAATCTCACCAGTTTTGGATGGACTTTCTAATGTTATATTTTTTTGTTGGTGTTTATTTCAGCACCAAGTTCATTCACCTACTTCACCATTATTTGTTAGTTTTTTGGCACTTTATCACTGTTTCAGTACAGTGATTATTGATTTAGCACCCACCAAGAGAAATCATTGTCTCTATGGTATCACAGCGCTACATTTTTTTCCCACACACTGTGCCATGGTATGGCATGCTATGCCCTCACTCGTATCCCAGGCAAGCAGCATTAAGGACCCGATCGCCTCCGCTGCTGCCAACGGCTCCGATAAGTGGAAGAGGGCATTGGAGAGCGGCGGGAGGGGGAAGGGCCCTCTCCTGCCGTCGATAACAGTGATCTCACTGCGAATCCGCTCCGGAGACCACCATTATCGTTTACAGGACCTGCCACGTTAAAGATGGATATCGCGGTTGTGGCAGCAGCTGCTAAAGTGATGACGTATATGTACGTGAGCTGGTCCTTAAGTGGTTAAATAACCCCATACCGAGGTCCTGATAAAACTCTTCATTATTTGTATTTGTTGTGATTTATTTGATGATTAATATGAGTAATCATAGAGTGTTTATGTCACAATGTTAAACAACTAGGTCCTGAGAATACTGAGTGGTGGTATAAAATGTATTTGCCAAGTTAATTCCTATAATTAATTTCATCTAAGGCTGGGTTCACACTACGATTTTCCCGTCCGTCAGCCGCATACGATTTCAGTTTTGAAAACGTACGGGCCCGTACGGGAAAACGCATACATAGACAATGCATTGCAAATCGTATGCACTCAGATGCATCCGGGTGCGTACGATTTGCTGGCAAAACATTTTTTAACAGTACACAAAACCGTGTTCGACCACGGTTTTGAGTCAGTTTTTGAAACCGTATGGCAAACGCATACGTTTTTTTTTAACATTAAAGTCAATGGAAAACGCACATATGTGCGGTTCCATACGTATAAACCGTATGCGTTTTTCGTCTGCGCATGAGCATTTTCAAAACAAGAAAATCTTTTTTTATTAAATGACACTAATTCCAAAAACGTATGCGTTTTTTTAATCAAAACCGGATGGAACCGTACGCACTTTTTGAAACCGTATACGTTTTATAAACGCGTACGTTTACGTACGGTTCAATCCGTTTCAGCCGCATACGTTTTTTCATATAAATCTTATGCGGCTGACGGATGGGAAAATCGTAGTGTGAACCCAGCCTTAGTTCTTCAAAGAGAGTGAATAGCCATAGGACTTGGTTGCTATTAGCGCAGCCTTCAATCATGAATGGGAGATTGGGAATCATACAGAAGCACTAATTCCTCAATCTATTGAAAGCACTTAACGTGTCACTAAACCCACATCATAAAAAACTATCAATAAATAGTGTATTACATGCTTTTCATACTCACTCAGTTCTGCAAAAAACCTGGTTGATCCTGCTGCTCTCTATCTTTACCTTCTGTTCATGTCCCCAATTCAACTAATGATTTTGAAGTTGTCGTGGCAACTCTGCACATGCTCAGTTTTCAGTGAGTTTCTATGCTGAGCATTTCCTCCCTATCACATTATTTTGAACATGTGACCAGCAGCAGAGGACTAGCAGCTCCTCCTGCTTAGTGTTTCTTGGCAGACAGGCTGGGAAAGAGCTGGGTCATGTGACAGCTGTATTAAAATTTGACATGTGCACTGCCAAAAAATGTTTTTGTTTTCATTTCATTTGTTTCTCGTCATTCGTTATGATCGAAATTAGTTATTTTGAATAATTTTGTAACTTCGCAAAAATTTGAATTAGTTATGTTCCATTCGTTTAGATGCAGTATTTGTAAATCTGTAAATTTGTAAATTAATAAATTAAAAATTCTGAAATTATAAAATTATAAAATTATAAAATCCAAAAATTCTAAATTCTAAAACTAATAATAACTAACTATTAAATAATAAGTATTGGAATTTCCTTTCAAATGTGGCTGTTTATAAACGTAACAAATATGATTTTATCTTAAGTTACGAATTATCATAAATAACAAATGCTGCATCTAAATGAATGGGATGCAACAAATTAATAATAATAAATAATAATAATAAAAAGTTTATATTATTATTTATTATTGTTATTAATTTGTTACATTCCATTTATTTAGACGTGGTATTTGTTATTTCAGATAATTCGTAACTTTGGATAAATTGGTATTTGTTATGTTCACTAACAGCCAAATTTGAAAGGAAATTCCAATACCTATAATTTATAAGTAAGTTAGTAATAGTTATTATTAGAGCTGCACGATTCTGGCTAAAATTAGAATTTTTTTGCTTAGAATAAAGATCATGATTCTCTCAAGATTCTCATGCGGTAACATCATCTTTCACAATATACAAATAAATTGGGCTAACTTTACTGTTTATTTTTATTTTTTTACTTCATTAAAGTGTATTTTTCCCCAAATAAATCGTTTGAAAGGCCGCTGCGCAAATACAGTTTGACATAAAATATTGCAACAACTGCCATTTTATTCTCTAGGGTCTATGCTAAAAAAATATAGGGCCAGATTCACGTACATCGGCGCATTTTTGGACCGGCGTAGTGCAACTCCTTTAAGTTAGACCGGCTTAATTTCGAGGCGCAAGTACCGTATCCTCGTAGTATTTTCGGCCAAATTTGCACCGGTGCAATGTAAATTCCGAGGCACAAGGCGGTGTAATTCAAAGTGGGAAGGACGTGGGCGTGTTCCATTGAAATGAGCCGTGACCCCATGCAAATGAAGGGCCGGCCAGACTGGGCATGTGCACATGAAGCAGACTATGGTCAGCACCTCTCTGAGAATCCTCAGAACTCGGCACGGCGCAATCAGTTAGATAGGACAGTGCTTAAATAGACCGAGAGAAATGCCCTTCCATTGCAAAAGTACATCCAATTTTTTTCCCTTCTTGAAGCACGGTGCTTTTATTCCGTTGTCTGTTGCTGTTTGGAGGTTTGTGTCGTGTCGGGGGTGTGTATATATATATATATATATATATATATATATATATATATATATATATATATATATATATATATATATATATATAAATAAGATAATTATAATAATATTAAAATTAGTAAATTTATATTAGTTAAAAAAATAAAAATATATATTTATTACCGTATTTTTCGCTCTATAAGACGCATCTGACCATAAGACGCACATAGGTTTTAGAAGAGAAAAACAAGAAAAAAATATTCTTAACCAAATGGTGTACTAAAATATTTACCAGTGCCAATGAAATGCAGCCTGACCTGTGCCAAAGAAATGCAGCCTGCTGTGGATGGGTCACAGTGGCTGGCTGGCTGCTATGTGTTGGTGAGTCATCCTGTGTGGATGGCTGGCACCCTGGCTCTGCTGTGGGTCACTGTAGGTGGATGGCCTGGCTCTCTGCTGTGGGTCAGTGGGTGGGTGGCTGGCATGGTGCACCCTGCTGTGGGTGGCTGGTCTGGCATGGTGCACCCTGCTGTGGGTGGCTGGTTTGCATGGTACACTCTGCTGCGGGTGGCTGGCTCCCTACTCACTGACAGAGAGGGGGCACTGATAGAGGTGGTGTGGCTGACAGTGGTGGGGGGGCTTACAGTGGTGGGGTGGCTGACAGTGGTGGGTTGGCTGACAGTGGTGGGGTGGCTGACAGTGGTGGGGTGGCTGACAGGGGCGGGGTGGCTGACAGGGGTGGGGTGGTTGGCTGACTGAGGTGGGGTGGTTGGCTGACTGAGGTGGGGTGGGGTGGCTGGCTGAGGTGGGGTGGGGTAGTTGGCTGACAGTGGTGGGGTGGCTGACAGTGGTGGGGTGGCTGACAGGGGCGGGGTGGTTGGCTGACAGGGGTGGGGTGGGGTGGCTGACTGAGGTGGGGTGGGATGGCTGACTGGGGTGGCTGACTGAGGTGGGGAGGGGTGGGGTGGCTGACTGAGGTGGGGTGTGGTGGCTGACTGGGGTGGGGTGGCTGACAGACAGAGGGGGAAGGGTGCTGACAGAGGGGTGAGCTGAAAGAGATAAGTGGGCTGACAGAGTGATCAGAGGGAGACCTCAGGAGACACACAGCACGCCAGGCAGAGAGGCGGGACTCACACATGCAGCTGGTCCGGTCGCCAAATCTGACGGAACAGCACGATCCCTCAGACCAGCCCCGCCTCCACATGTTAAACGCTCTGCCGCGGCCAATCACAAATGACATCTATCGGCCAATCACAGGGCGCTCGTCGCCCATCGCTAAGCACGGTTCGCAGTGAAACATTTCCAACAGAGCAAGTGTTCTACAGCTTCTGGTCAATCCGGCAATTGTCACTACACCGAGAGGCTGTGAGAGAACGGGTGGGGGGCTCTGCAACTTTCTTATGCAGGGGAAAAACACAGCACCGAGCGGGTTGCTGGTAGTGGTGGAGGATGTTGTGGGGGACGGCAGTGACAGGAGGCATTGCCAGCGGCGGCGGGGGGCGGTGTCTAATGTACATTCGCGCTATAAGACGCATAGAGGTATTTCCCCATATTTTTAAGGGAAAAAAGTGCGTCTTATAGTCCGAAAAATACGGTATGTATTTACATTTATTGCTTTTGATCATTTCTAATATGGTGGATGGAATTTCTTTAGCCCCGCACTGTTTTCTGTTTGGAGTGTGTATCTTGACTCTGAGTGCTGGCAGCTCTTTCTTCTACTCAAGCGCAGTGTTTTTTCTTATCTCTTGATTATATATTGATCCATGTATCTGTTGTAGAGATTCGTGTTAACCACCAACCAACGTCAACCCCCTGAGGAAGACTATGATCAGTTGAAACACATTGTGGTGTATCAATTTAACTTATCCTATACATGTTTGCTCTAATTGTGCACACATGTGTGTTTATATGCTTCACAATACCACTTCATGTTCATTGGTTGTTTTTATACACTGTGTGGTCCCTGTGATTTCAGGACTCATTTTAAAGTTGTGCAATACAATTTAGCAATTTTATTGTTTTTTTTTTCTTATATTTACACCCTTGTCTAACAATATATTTTTTGTGGTATTGCAAAGTCCCAAATCCTCACTTTTCCCCACGGTAGTTGTTTTTTTCTTCAAAATATAGGGATGATACCTTGTTGAGAGGGTACAGACACACTGCACAATTATGTCTGCATAGGATCATGGTATGGCCCAATTACTAATTGCTAACCATTACTACACAGCAGGTACCTGTAATGACCCAGCAGTTGATACCATTTCCCCGAAGGAGGCCTGCAGTATTAGCCCTAACCCGAAAATAAGCCCTAGTTTAAAATGCTTGTAAAAATCCTATAATACACTATATTAAAGTAGTAATAATGTACAATGTGTATGTTTCTGTAATATAATTGCGGGGAAGAGAGCTCTACAGGTCACAGAAGTGTGCAGCGACGCTATAACGAAGGTATTTGGCACAATTATATAACAGAAGTACACACATTGTCCATTATATACTACTGTAATAAAGTGGATTATAGGATTTTACAAGTTTTTTTAACTCAGTTCACGCTGGGGATTCCTGTCAAGCAGGAAGAGAGAGGGGACAGAAGACAGCACATTACATTGTAAGACCTACCCCCAAAAAAACCCTACTGTGTCTTTTGTTGCCAAAATTAATATAAGACCCAGGCTTATTTTCGGGTGGAACACGGTAGTAGGGACCAGAGCACACAAAGGGGGATCTGACACTCCTACAAATCTGTTGGTTGCTGAAGGTTGTAGCTATTGGAGAGAGAGAAGATCTGTGGCAAGGGTGGCAGGACAGGTAAACATTAAAACTTTTTTAATAATAATTTCTAGGTGGCCATAGGGTTGCCAATATAAAAAATGATAATCGTAGTAGATTCTCACAGCCTGCACTCTCAGGCCCAGATTCACAGAGCGATTACGCGTGCGCAACTGCTGTTGCGCGTGCGTAAGTCTAAATGTGCGCGTGCGTATAGTTGGACGCGATTCACAAAACAATATACGCCAGAAATCTACGTTTTTTGGTCCGGCGTAATTGAGTTAGACATTCGCTTCCCTTCGCGCAAAACTGCGCTAGACACACCATTGATTTGCTAGTCAAATATGCTAATGAGGGAGTTACGGGGATCCACAAAAAAACGCAGTTGCTGCGCAGGCTACGCGATGTGCGCAACTGCAAAATGTCCTGTCTAAAGTTAGAGCACATAAAAGCTGATCTAACTTTTGAAAAAAAGTCTAATTGTCAGATAAAGCAACACCGTTACTGAGGAGCAGACCACACACACGTGTTGCACTACAATTTGACTGCCAACATGCTAGGGGCATCGTCGCTCATAGCTGCACTAGTGAATATAGATGACCAAAGAAGGAGGAGGGCACGGAGGATGGCACGGGAGAGGGTATACCGCACCCGCATACACCTGTTTGGCATGAATGATTCAGAGGTCTTTCGCATCTTCAGATTCCCCCCTCATGCCATCCTGGAATTAACCACAACCTTGCAGGAGGACATCACCAGCCCAACACAACGCTCACATGCAGTGCAGCCACTGGTCAAGGTACTGGCAACACTCCATTTCCTTGCCAGTGGCTCTTTTCAGCGTACAAGTGGAGTGGTGGCTGGGATGTCACAATCCTCCATGAGCAGATGTGTGCACCAGGTTGTCCCTGCAATCCTCACACGCTTGGCCAACCAAATCATCAAACCCACCACTGAGGAGCTTCGAATCAAGGCAATGGCAGATTTCTACCGAATTGCCAGATTCCCACGCACCATCGGGGCCATAGATTGCACACATGTGGCACTCCAGCCCCCCCATGAGACCGAGCACATGTACCGCAATCGGAAGAATTGGCACTCCATCAACGTACAGGTGATAGTTGATGCCCAAGGCCTCATATGGCACGTCCGTGCCAAACACCCAGGGTCCAGCCATGACAGCTACATCTACAATCAAAGCCACATCCGAACAGAATTCGAACAGAACGTGTATGGGAACACCTGGCTGGTTGGTGAGTGACATGGGAGTCAGGCATGACTATCCCCTCCCGTGATGCACAACAGAAGTGGCACATGCATGACTAACATTCTCCTGTCTTTTCCTTTACAGGTGACTCTGCATATGCACTGGGACCCCATCTCATGACTCCTATCCGGAACCCCCAAACCCCAGGAGAGGAACGATACAATGAAGCACACATCAAAACCCGTGCAGTGGTGGAGCGCACCTTTGGCCTCCTGAAGTCACGTTTCCGATGCCTGGATAAGTCTGGGGGTACACTGTTGTATTCCCCAAACTTCGTGTGCCATATCATCGCTGCATGTTGCATGCTACACAATCTCGCAGTGAGGAAGGGCCTGCAGGTTGAGCTACGTGATGATCTGACCCCCCAACCAGAAAATCAACCCCTAACCGAGGATACCCCGTCTTCTGAGGGAAGAGCAGTCAGGAGGCAGCTCATATTGGGCATCTTTGCACGTTAAACACACACATTAATCATGGCACAATGAGAATGCATGCATGCACACCACTATGGTCCCTAGCACACACACCCCACATCCTCATCAAATTGGATTGGCACCAGTCCACCATGCAAGACTGGTGAGCAGTAACGCCACGTCAAGGCTCCAATTATGTCACTGTACATTCATACACCATTCACACGGACCTGGGAATCACTTCTCCCTGGTCCTGGGGAACCCTTCTCCACCAAAATTGAGGGTGACACCCCTTTTCCAGCAGGAATGTCACCCCCACATTCAAACATCATTCACAACCCAAAATATGCCAAAAAAGTCAAACAAACAAAAATGCATAGAAACAAAAAATGCATAGGAAAAAAAAATTGCTTAGAACAAAAAAAAAAAAGCAGAGAACAAAAATCAAAAAGCTTTCAAAACAAACAAAAGGGGGAAAAAAAAATTATTGCCCTCTGCCTGAGCCACGCCTGGGGCGCCCCCGGCCACGGCCCCGGACCCTCAGGGGAGACGCATGGGGGAGGGGAAAAGCCGGGGAAGGAGGAGCAGCCCCTGAGATCTGCCCACCTGGCGGCCTGCCCTCCAAGGCCACGGCTATTCTGTCCAGGGCAGCACCAAGTGTTGCCGTGTTGCCCTGGATAGCCTGGGTAAGGGCCCTCACATCCTGCCCAACGCCTGCTGCTGTAGTTTGCAGGTCATTTAGGCAGGTTGTGGAGGCCCGGGAGTGGGAGTCCAGGTTACCCAGCCTATCATTAATGGAGGACAGGCTCTGATCCACCCGCCCCATAGTCTGGCAGAGCTGTCTCAGAAGGCGGGTCTGGGTGGCCAGGTTCCTTCTCAGACAGGCGGGCATGAGATTGGGCGCCCCCCTGGTGCTTTGTGATGACCTCCTGGCTCCAGCTGATGGTTGTGGCCGGGGAGAAGGGGAGGCCCTTGTGAGGGGAGCCATGTTGGGGGAGGAGGGGGGGGGGCTGACCCTTAGGGAGGGCAGGCTTCTTGCAGCCAGAGGGGAAGAGTCCGCAGAAACCAAAGGGCCAGTGCCTTCCATGGACTCCTCCTCCTCATGATTCTGCTCCTCCTCATGATCGTCCTCCGCATGATCCTCCCCCTCCTCTTGTTCCTCCTCTGCGGACTCTGGCCTTGTTGGGGGGGCCTCATTAGGCTGCTGTCCTGGGGTTGGAGCGGTCAGTCCAGATGGCCCTGCACCCTCCTGCACAGCTGTGGATGACACAAAACATTCACAGGTTGGAGGATCCACACACTTGCCACATATTCCCTTTCACCCCCTCCCCCACACATGCTACACACCTGAGAGAAATAAAAACCTTACCTGGCACCGCGGGGACCGGACTTGTGTCAAAGCCTGGCAGGCCCTCCACTTCATGCCGGTGAAAGGTCAGGGCCACCACACGCTCCGTCGCTGAAAATCTAACCCGGCATGGTGGGCCCCCTCCTGTGCCCCTGGCATGGGCATTTATTGCGGCCAGTTTTTTTTTCACCTCACGCCGGAGGTCATTTATTTTCTTTTCTATCCCAGAGCGGGTCCGTGTCTCCCCCTCCCCCGATGAATTGACCTGCTCTGTGATCATATCCAAGATCTCCCTCCTCCTGGCCGGGGTGGTGGTGGCACTCTGCGGGCCGTGGAGAAAACGCCCATAGTCGGTAATGGCCCGGGCAAGAATTCTTTTTTCCCCCACAGTAAAATTGAGCTTTCTTTTTCTCTCAGTCATACTTCCAAACAAACTCACTAGCAGTCACCAAAAATCTGTCACAAATACAAGCACAACCAATCAGACAAGAACACACACAAAGAGAAAAAGAACAGCCAAAAATCACACTAGCACTCAGCAAGAAACACACACAAAAAAATCAGATGAAAAAATAAAGCAAGAAAACAAACGCTCAGAAATCTATCAATCAAACAAACAGTCTCAAACACTTATCAAAATACACTTTCACAAAACTACCAACAAGCACTAGATCACACAGAACACTAATCTCACAACTACAAAACACACTCTAACGAACAACAGAGCAAAAGCACTTGATTCAATGGGAAGGGACACAAAGGGATGTACTTTTGCAATGGAAGGGCGTTTGTGTGTGTCTATTTATGCTGTCTGCGTAGTTCACAACGTTGCCCTAGTCCATTTCCAATTTCAATGATTGCGCCGCTCCCGAGTTGTGAGCATGCGCACAACGGAGCTGACATGGTTTCCTTCACGCGCGCATGCGCGAGTCGGCCGGCCCTTCATTTGCATGGGGTCACGGCTCATTTCAATGTAACACGCCCACGTCCCTCCCAATTTGTATTACTCCTCCTTACGCCTCCGGAAAAAACCTTACGTTTGCGCAAGCTCTTGCGTAAAAGCTACGTGAATCGCCGGATTACGCGGCTAGATTGCGCAAGTCTAACGGAAAAGTGGTGCGCTACGCCGGAATGATAATGCGCCGATCTACGTGAATCTGCCCCTCAATATTTAATTCCCATTTTCTGACACAATTCATTAATGGCAGCATACCCATTCTGGGAATGTTTTCATTTTACATACTTTGAACAAGATTGCAAGTATAGTAGACTAGTTTCATAAACTGCAGTGGGATTTAAATTTCTTTACACCGCTTGATAAATCAGGCCTTTTTAATATTCTGTACACTGAAATTCAAGTTAAACCATGGAGATTCTGCTGGAATGCATAAATGAGTCTTAATTGCATGTACAAAAAGCCAGATCCCTGAATTAGTGTGGATTAAAACATCATTTCACAGCCAAACAGAAACATGTTCCCAATCGCTGCACTTGAATTATTGTTATGTAGCTTGGGGCCTGTATTAAAATCACTGAATAATTGCAATCAGATTACTATAATCAAGTACTGGAACAGTAATTATAGGTTACAATCAGTTTAAGCTGCCCTGGAAGTCCAATATACTGATCATATGCATATTAAAAGTTTATGTTAGTGATAAAATTAATGAACAGGATTATAAGCTCCTGTCTGTGAGATATGTTACACATGTCTCACTCTACACAATTTGCCATTTGCATAGACAGGGCATCTAATGTGTTTACACGTTTTAAAGCTCCTGTACAACCAATCAATTTCTAGGAGCGTTGAAGTAGGACATCAGTGAATCACCTGAATATAATTACATTTCTCCTTAACCCATTATTTACTACCTTCTGAGTTAATAATGTGTGAAAATAGGCATTCTTAACCTTGGCTATCTTCTAATGCACATTTTCAAGAAGCACAAATGTGTACAGTATATAAGTCCACTTTAAAAAATAGTCTTGGAGAGCTATTACAAGAAGAAATACAAAGAGAATTATAAAGAGAAAAAAAGCAACATGATTTTTGTCTTTAATTGCAGGTATATTATAGTAAATATGTTAAAGTATCATACCTAAAGCTAACGATTTTATGGGACTTTCAGGTACAGCACTCACAGAGCTACACAACATATCTAACAATAAAAAAACAATATTATTTATTGATATAAAATAAAATTACATATATATATATCAGCACAATAGACATACTCAACCCAACCCAACACCCAAAATAATTTATTCAGGTCACAAGTTAGAATAAAAACATTGGTCCAGATTCACATACATCGGCGCATTTTTGGACCGGCGTAGTGCAACTCCTTTAAGTTAGACCAGCTTAATTTCGAGGCGCAAGTACCGTATCCTCGTAGTATTTTCAGCCAAATTTGCACCGGTGCAATGTAAATTCCGAGGCGTAAGGCGGTGTAATTCAAAGTGGGAAGGACGTGGGCATGTTCATTTGAAATGAGCCGTCTTATTCTCATCCTGTATGTTTATAATATGGAAATACGAATAAAAAAATATTTGGAAAAAAAAAAGAAATGAGCCGTGACACCATGCAAATGAAGGGCCGGCCAGACTGGGCATGTGCACATGAAGCAGACTATGGTCAGCACCTCTCTGAGCACGGCGCAATCAGTTGGATAGGAACTAGGCCCGTCAGACTTAGTGAGCTATGCACAGTGCTTAAATAGACCGAGAGAAATGCCCTTCCATTGCAAAAGTACATCCAATTTTTTTCCCTTCCTGAAGCAAGGTGCTTGTATTCTGTTGTCTGTTGCTGTTTGGAGGTTTGTGTCGTGTCGGTGTGTGTATATAATATATATATATATATATATATATATATATATATATATATATATATATATATATATATAATATTAAATAAGATAATTATAATAATATTAAAATTAGTAAATTTATATTAGTTAAAAAAATATATATATATTTATTATATTAACAGAAAAAAATCTATATAAAATATATATTTACCCATTAGGGTGAAAAGAGCCACTGGCAAGGAAATAGAGTGTTGCCAGTACCTTGCCCAGTGGTGGTCGGCAGATCCTCTCCCGTGTAAGAACAGGGGAGTCCGCGCTATGGTGAATAAAGTAGCTTCTGCCTCCCAGTAGGATCCCTATGTGGGGAGCTAATATAAATATGAATAGTAGAAAGGGAAATGGCGCTGCTAAATTAATACCTTTGTCGGGTATATCCGTGGGGTGAGCCCAATGGTAATAGGCCCCCCTTTTGGCTGGAATTAGGGTGCAATTGGAGAGATACCCTGTGTTAATAGGAGGGTAGATGTTGGTTCCTCAGCTTCCACTAATTTCAGTGAAATTGAGTAAAGGTGGATTAATTAGGTCAGGAGCCTGTGCAGGCCAGCAGGCCCAAAGATTGCTAAAGTAAAATGATCCTATGCTGCTATAAGGATGCCAGTTGTGACCGATGCACCCTAAACCATATAAAACAAAGAAAAAAATGTGTCTCTAGAGTCTAATAGGTAGGAATCCCTACTAGTGTGGTTACTAGTGTAATCAACCACACTAGTAGGGATTCCTACCTATTAGACTCTAGAGCCTGCACAGGCTCCTGACCTAATTAATCCACCTTTCCTTTACTCAATTTCACTGAAATTAGTGAAAGCTGAGGAACCAACATCTACCCTCCTATCAACACAAGGTATCTCTCCAATTGCACCCTAATTCCAGCCAAAAGGGGGGCCTATTACCATTGGGCTCACCCCACGGATATACCCGACAAAGATCCTCTCCCGTGCCCTCCTCCGTGCCCTCCTCCGTGCCCTCCTCCTTCTGCGCTCATCTAAAGTCAGTAGTATAGCTATTAGCAAGGATGCCCCTGGCATGTTGGCATACAGATTAATGTCCTGCAAGTGTGGCTGCTCAGCTCGGCCCTAATGGTGTTGCTTTTGCTGACATGTAGACGAATTGTCTAATTTTAAACCTGCTTTTATATGGTCTAATTTTAGACCGGCCGTGCAGCTGATAAGCACATCGTGTAGACTGCACCGCGCAAACTTACTTTTGTGGATCGGCGTATCTCCCTCATTTGCATATTTTCATAGCAAATCAATGGTGTGTCTGGTGCAGTTTTGCACGCACGCTGCGCCGGTCTATCCAAATTATGTCGGTCTAAAAAATGTGGATTTCAGGCGTATATCGTTTTGGGGATACGGTGCATAGATAAGCGTGTGCATTTTTAGACTTACGCGTGTCTAACTCGTGATACTCCAAAGTAAGTGCTTTGTGAATCTGGCCCATTGTTTTTGCACAATTTTACCCGATAAAACATGGTCAATGTATTCTGCACAATTGTATATGCTTTACCAGGACTGAAGGCAAAATAGAAGATATAAAGTACATCATAGGGGTTTTATTGGTCTTATTCTTGGTCTGCAATAATAAGGATATAAAAGCAATTACTTAATATATTAGTTCCAAAAATGACAGAGAACATTTTATTTAGCCTGGGGGCAGTTTCTGTTTCCCTAGATGCAAATAACTATTTTGTAAGTAAGCAAAATAAAAAGATATATAGGGGCCATATTTACACTGGATATACCTAGGGGGTGTCTATCCCTGTGACTGTCTTCTCTGTCCATTTTGGAAGTAATATATTCAGTTATTGATTACAGTATATACGCTTATTATTTTAGACAAAGAACAAGACCACCAAAACTTCTGGTATGACCAACTATATTGTATATCTTCCATTTCACCTTCTATCCTAATGAGGTATATAATTGTGAGAAACGTGTAAGAGAGTAGTGTTGCTCACGAATATTCGCATTGCGAATATTCGTTACGAATATTGCATATTCGAGTATTCGCGAAAAACTCGAATATCGCGGTGAATATTCGCTATTGCGAATATTCGTATTTTTTCAATTTTTTTTTTAAAACAGATCACATCCTAGTGATCTCCATCGACGTCTTAAAGCATTGCTGGTATGATTAGAGACCCTGGGCCGAGTAGCTGAGGCGATCCTTTTATGTTGCCGAATATTCGCAATGCGAATATTCATATTACCAATATTCGCGAATGCGTTCTCTGCCCTTCTGTGTTTTGTGTATAAAAAAAAAAAAAATTTGCTTTAGTTTAGTCATATAAGTTTGTGTAAGTAGAGTTAGTGTTTAGTGCCTATTAGTTTAGTAATCCAGGAAATGATCTCCGTTTTCGCGTGTTGACGAGAATTTCGCAATCAATTTCGCATTTTTTGATAAAATATCACGAATATTCGATATTAACGAATATTCGCAAATATTCTTCTATATATTCGCGCAATATCACGAAATCGAATATGGCGTATTCCGCTCATCACTATAAGAGAGGAGTTCCCCAGGTAGGGCTTTTAGGCAGCGGGGTAAAAAAGTAGGTTAAGTCGTTTCAGTAAAAAATGACATTTATTTGCTGATGAAATCGGATAACACAGTGAATAATGGTGGAAAATATACAAATATAGTACAAAAGTAAATATCACAATCCTGTTTGTTCGGTCTCTTCAGGGGAAGAAGGGTTCTAAAACGTTTATTAGAAAATTAAAAATTAAAAAGAGAGAACATGTCAACATACATCACATAGAGTATACCAGGGTGATATATTTACTGCTAAAACATGGAATCCAGGATATTGGGAGCCGCTGGACTGTCCGGGAGGGGTTATGGCTGCCCCCACCCCCCCCCCCCAAAAACAAAAGGAGAAAAGGCCCGTCCAGAAGGGCTTGCAAGGAGCCAAAGCGTGGACACCCTCTCTGCGGTGGAGGAGCAGGCACCTGCAAAGAACACCCACAATGTTGTAGTTGGTTGGGGAGAATTGAATAAATAAATCAACGCAAAGTTGCCAAAATGACAGTTAGAGTCTGGGTATAGAGGTATGGGGGCTGAAGGCAGGTACTAATTGCCAATTAAGTAATTAATGGCAGGGCAACTTTAGGGGTCCATTAGGGTTAGTAAGTAAGTAGGGGATGTAAATAGATAATTGAAGTAAGGTAATGATGATAGTGAATTGGTGGGTGGTGTAGGTGATTGAAGAAAAAATAGGTGACTGGCAGATAGGTAGTCCAGTGATGGAAGTGTGAGAGTGTGATAGTAATTGAATCAGAAGAAAAAAGTGAGGAGAAAAGTCAGGGAATACCTAGTGTGCCCCACTTAATGTGGTGGTGGTGGAATGGGTGGAGGGGTAATAATGAGTAAAATAGTGCCTGGGTGGTGAAGTGGTTACCTGGTGCAATAATTGTTGAGAAGTTCTTTGTTGTGAGAAACGTGTCAACCATCTTTTATTGGGTGAACAACTCATTTTATATCCTGACTGGTGCCATAGATAAGATACACTATATTACCAAAAGTATTGGGATGCCTGACCGTACACCTACATGAACTTTAATGGCATTCCAGTCTTAGTCCATAGGGTCCAATATTGTGTTTTTGGCTTCCATGTGCTGCTTGCTCTGTGTGCTACGTCTGATTCCAGTTACCGATCTTGGCTTGTTCTTGACTAATCTTACCTGCTTGTTAATCCGACCTTTGGCTATCTCCTGACTATCCTTATCTAATGTTGCCCCAACATTTGGCTATCTCCTGACTATCTTTTGTTGTCGCAGTCTGTTGCTTCCTCTCTACGTCTCTGTAGTCTACCGTGGGCGTGAGCTGGGAGGCCCTAGGGGTCGCCAGACTGCAGATAAATCCACCCCACCACTAAGGGCCTCTGGTGAACACCCACTGGCTTTTTTACATGGCCTCTCTGACCGAGTGAAAGACGAATTAGCGGGAAGAGCCATCCCACCGGTCTGGACGATGTAATTTCCTTGTTTAACCAGATCGATATTTGTTTTCAGGAGCGGTCCCTATAAAATCCTGTGGAGCATCTTCTGCCTGCTGAGGAACCTATGCAGCTGAACCAGACCAGGCTAATCCCCTAAAATGTGCTAGGCACAGAACTCTGGGCTTGTGTCTCTATTGTGGGGGGAAGTGTCATTTTCGACTCATGCTCACTTCGTCCGGGAAACGCTCAGGTCTAATACATCTGAAAGGTGGAGTATTGGACCCAGAAATATCATCTTCTCGTCTTCTTCCATCATGTAGGCGCTTCTCCTGAATTAATCTTTGCATATCTGGATTCCAGTGCTGCTGGCAATTTTATGGACTGGAGAACTGCCTCTTCCATTAAGCTTACCCTTTTGTCCCTCACTACGCCATTGATAGTCTCAGAATTGATGGCACTGTTCACCCAGGGGGCCTTATCCACTTCCAGACTCTACAAATACCTGGTTATGCCTTTTGGATTGTGTAATGCCCCAGCTGTGTTCCAAAATGTTGTCAATACAATTTTCAGGGATCTGCTGTACCAGTTTGTTGTCATCTATCTGGATGACATTCTCATAATTTCGGAAATTTTGCTTGTTCACAGAAACCATGTCCGCACTGTACTTCAGCGCCTTAGAGAGAATAATTTGTATACCAAGCTGGAGAAATGTTCTTTTGAATGTTCTGAGGTCCTGTTTCTGGGATGCTTTGTCTCAAGTTTGGGCTTTCATATGGATCCTGGAAAGGTCTAATGCATTACCAACTGGCCTCTTCCTGCTAGCCTCAAAGCCACACAGCGCCTTTTTGGGTTAACAAATTATTATAGGCAGTTCATAAGGAATTACTCTTCCATTGCTGCGCCTATTATCGCTTTGACCAAGAGTGCGAATGCCTAGGACTGGCCCCCTGAAGCTGTCTCTGCATTTCACGACCTGAAACAGGCCTTTGTTTCTAGATCTCTCTTGAGGAGACCTAATCCTGAGGATGCATTTTTTATTGAAGTGGACGCATCTATAATGGGAGTGGGAGCTGTGCTTCTTCAACCCTTTGAGACGTCAACCATGTGCGTTCTTCTCCAAAAATTATTCTCAAGCAGAGATAAATTATGCTATCGGTGATCAGAAACATCTTGCAATTAAATTGGCGTTATAGCAGAGGTGTCGTCTCTTGGAGGGTTCCCCTCACTCCATAAAGATTTTTACTGATCACAAGAATCTACAGTATCTACAAAATGCTAAACATCAGAATCCCAGACAGGCCAGGTGGAGTCTATTCTTTCCTGTTTTAATTTCACAATTATGTACAGACCTGATCCCTGCAATGGTCGGGCTGATGCACGCTCTAGGTCATTTGACACTTTGGACGAGGAGTCCATCTCTGAATCTAATGAAGGGTTATGTTTATGCTGTTTGCATAGAAGTAAGAATTCCTTCTCTAACCATTCAATATCTACTTTGCCGGCTTTATGTAGCCTTGAGGACATTTGTGTGCTGACTATAAAGTGATTGGGGAAATGTTATTTATATCATTCAATAGAAAATATGGATAACCCATTATCTGGATTTGTGGAGTGGAGCGCTCCCTTATCATGACTTCTCTTTAACATTATAATAGTGTGGCTTGACCATAATGTCACAAGGAAGTCCATCAGGTCGTGGGGGGGGGGGGGGTCCCAGGGCTCTATGGGCCTGATCAAGCTCCATTTTGTGGACTTGGATGTCTGGAATAAAGCTATTAATGAGGCAGTTCACTGCTTCCGGGCATATCCGTAATGGTCTCAAGGTCATCAAATTTGGCCATGTAAATCTTGGATATGGTCTGTGTTCTGGTTAACATGGTCTATTGTGAGATTTACTCTGTTTCCCATGGTTTTAATGCGAGAGCCTAAAAGTTGGAGATCCATTTTAATGTCAGAAGTAATTCTGGTTGCAGGCTGAGCTAGGCGGTCCAGCATCTATGCAAATTTAGTGAACATGAGGGAGATATCATGTGGCTGTGAGGTATTTAGCCCCATATCCTAATAAGTCACATTAGGCTTTGGTGAAGCCACAGCTGAGGGGGACATGAGCATGTCATCTAGTGTGTGGTTCGTTTAGAGGTACCATGGAAGCTGATGATGTCGGGCCCCAGAGTGATGAGATAATAGGCACCCCTCCATATACCTCCTCTTGCAATGAGTCCCAGGGAGATGAGACAGGGATCCCTGTGTGAACTGCCTCATGAAGCAGCCGTTCCGCCACCATCTTGGATTCTTCTTCCACCCCTGGAAGTGCTTTAAATCATGCTCGTAAGCCATGTTTAGCTTACCCCACGGCATAAAACGGCTCCTGCGGGTGTCTAGGTTGTCCCAGTTCCGTGCTGGCTTCTCTGGGGTGATGTTGAGAGCGCTAGAAGTATGGAGCGGGACGGAGCTCTAGGATTAAGTGTCCATATCAAAGAGCGCCGCGCATAACAGTCATGGGCCCAGATTCTGATAGAATTGGATTCTCGTAGCGTATCAGAAATACACTATGCCGCCGTTTTTTACCTGGCTCTATGTGGAATCCAGGTAGATTTTGTCCAGTAAACGACGGCGGCGTAGTGTATTTCTCCCGTCGCAATCCATCTAGACGAGTAGGGGGCGTGAAGGATTTAAAATAGGCGCGTTCCCGCGGCGATCGAACTGCGCATGCTCCGTCCGCTGTGCATTGCGCGAAATCACGTCGTTACGTCATTCGTTGTTTGAGTAGCGTCGTTTGCGGACATTTCTATTCCCGAACGAGTTACGCAAAAAAAAAAAAATAATTAAATTCGACGCGGGAACGACGGCCATACTTAACATGGGCTACGCACCGTTAGACCAGCAAAAAGCTGGTCTAACAGTACGTAAAAAAAAACAGACGTAAGCGATTGCGAAGACCGCTCGTATCTTCGTGGATCGCCTATTGCATATCCCGACGCATGAAAACGACGCGAACTCCTCCCAGCGGCCGCAAAAATATTGCAGCGTAGATCCGAAGGCTTACGAAGACGTAAGCCTCTCGAATCGAAGCCCGAAGCCGCCGTATCATGGTTTGAGGATTCAAACTAGTGATACGGCGCGCGAAATTTGAAATTACTCCTATCTAACACCAGTTAGACAGGCGTAATTGCTTTATGAATCTGGGCCATGGTTTTTACAAAGAATTGGGTATATGTTTATATATGAGGATTGGATAGGTCTATTGGCATTCAAAATGTAATATCTGTGATACCCAATTTGTGATTTCAATACACAGAGACAAAATAAAAAAAAAGCTATTTTTTGGTTCAAGTGCAGAATTTTGTGGGATATATTTTTGGATTTCTAAACAGCAAAAGCGACTGTCATGCAGAGGTAAATAGCTATTACATATTTTCTACTGAAATTTATGTTTCATTTGGTGTTCCCTTTTAACATGTCACCAGTCAGTATTACAACAGTTGGCATACCACAACCTACACAATTATAATTTTGTACAATGCAACAGAACAAGAAAAGTAAAAAAAATCAGACGACAGTTCATATGGGTTTTTTATTAAGTTGTGTTGCAAAGTAAGCATAAGTTGCTTGAGAAACTGAATAATTATCTCTACGCCATGTGTCACAATAAATAATTTTAATTGGTTTAACTTCGGGGACTATTACTGGCCTAATTAGATACATGAAAATACTACAAGTATTAAGAAATATCCTGAAGGGAAAAAACATTAGTAATTCTGTCAAGTGCATTTTTAGAGAGCGCAGAGAAGCTGTAGACACTTTTTAGTGAGAGATCTGAAAGGTCCTTTTGGAAACTGGTATGATTATGTTAATAATGTTAGAGTTTTAGATAAGTCTTGAAAGTCATTCTATAGGACACGTGATTAAAGTGAGAAATAAAACCAAACACAAATGACCCTGCCGTGACTTAATTAGAATTCTCTACCCATGTTCTAACACATTTTCCCCCAGATTCACTATGTTTAGTTTGTTATGAGTTATCAAAACACAATTGAAACTCAGTTATGATATGGTACAGAAATACATAAAAAATATTAGAATAAACAAAACTTTTTCCAAGCATGTTATAGGAAATTAATTTAAAATTAATTTAAAAGATTGTCGGTGCTGGTCTAGACCCCCAAAAAGGCTTCCAATATTAAACTTCCTCCTGATATTCCCACCCATATTAAAGGTTTACTAAGCCAAATAGATTGGTAGCACTCCTACTGCTGACTTGGAATGGCTTTGGGGCAAATAATATGGTGATTATAAATTGGAGTGAAATTTACTGTTTTGTTAAAGGATATTTACTGGTTAATTGATTTATTTTTAGTACATGCATGTACATGCTAGTACATGCTAGCTATGGTTATTTGATCCTACAGCTATTTAATCTTTTAGGAATCCCAGCAGCAATATACTTCTATTTAAGGTTCAATGGGTTCTCACCTCTTGCAGTCATTACCAGGGAGATTTCAGCAAAAGCATTCCTTTTTTTTTTTTGTAGTAGTGTGAATTTAAAGATGTGGGAATTACAATGGAGATATGTGGGGTTATTAACAAAAGGCAAATCCAATATGCACTACACGTGCACTGAAAGTGCACTTGGAAGTGCAGTCACTGTAGATCTGAAGGGAAGATCTGAAATGAGGGGGAGCTCTGCTGATTTTATCATCCAATAATATGCAAGCCAAAATGCAATTTTTTTCACTCCACTTTCATGTGCAGGGCAAAGTGGATTTGCCTTTTTGTAAATACCCCCCCCCCCCCCCAGGGGTGGACTGACAACCCATGGGGCCCCCGGCAATAGAAGATTATGGGGCCCCTGGGCTTACAGATGGTCACCACGCCAGGAGGCAGTGCATAGGCAGGGCAGCTAAAATCTCAGGATTTTCACATCAAAAGCATGTCGGTTTAAGACATAGCAGGGACAGATGTAAAAAAAAAACAGATTTTTACATACTGTCCCTGGTTTTATTGTCCCTGACGGGGCCCCCTAGTGGCATGGGGCCCTTGGGCAGTGCCCGAAAGTCCCAATGGTCAGTCCGCCCCTGGCCCCCCCCCCCCAGTGTCCATTTAAGGATGTCCTTCCAATGTATTCCTATTAAATATCAGTTGTCTCCAAAAAAATTCTCCCTCCTTATAAAACACGTATCTGCTAAGATAGCTTTCCTAATCAATATTCCTTTCTTCCTGCCTACCTGTTTTATACCCAGTTCTTCCCGTTTCTTACTTCCTTTAGAGATAGGAAGCATTTAGAACATGCTCTGTACTTTTTGGAAAATAGGTCATATAGTTCTAATTATATGATTATAGGAGTGTCCTAGTTTATACATAGTTATTTCTTGCATTTGAATAAATTATACAATCGAAAGGAAACCTAAAACAAAATACATTACAGGCAACAGGCTGTTACAACTTGTACATGAGAAAAACTGTTGTGAACCAATAAGTCCATAAACCAGCGTGCGTTAGCCAATCTCTCTGTCAATAAAAATGACGAAATATATACCGTAGGTGACCGTTTCGTTTTTCCACACCCAAAGAAAATTGTGCCCCACCACATGCCAACAACCACTGCACTCATTAGGGCAATATGGCTGATAAGCAGCCAAAATGCCTCTTTTCCATGCAACTCAGGGATATCCGAAAAGCACACTCTGGTCTTTTTCTACTGCTTTTCCACTGTTCTCATAGCCAAGGTATATGGAATATGTAAAGGAAAAAGGAAGCCCCCAACGATAGAAGTAGCATATAGTGTAGTTGTTTATTTCCATAAAGTGGTTGAAATCAGAAGTATTCCACTCACTTTTACAAGTGCCTTTGGAGAGGCACCGACCCCAAACAGCTCACTGGGTAATTGTGCCACACACCACCACTCACATCCACCAAAGCCGGCATGTGTTCCACAGACCCAGAAGTAACGTCAGGGGGAACAGGAGATGGCGTCAGTTTCTCAGCCTCTATGCATTTCGCGCCATCAAGAATTACTTTTGACTTGAACAATTTTGTGGAAATAAACTACTACACTATATGATTTAAAGTAGAGCCTCTAGGATAGTTATAGATAGATATAGAAATAAAAAGTACCATCATCCTGGAAATTCGATATAGAAACATTGGGTCTAAGGTCCCCAAACCTAGGACCAAACAAAAAAGGGGGGGGCACAGTTGGACTATTGCGGTACATGTAGAATTGGATAACAAGATTACTAAATAAGGGTAAAATAATTTTATTAAATACACAGAAGAAAAAACACAATACAGAGCTTAAAATGGTGACGACCATACATAACGCCAGTATAATAATCCCGGTGGGGAACAAAATAATGCGTTGGGGGTCATGACAATCTTGACCGGTTTCGCGGTATTGACCGCTTCATCAGAAGTATGTCTACAATTAGGTTAAAAAACAATTGGTTATACATAAATTAGGAATACAAGATTTAAATGGGGAGAGGGGGCTCAGCTGCTTACCTAGATGTATCCCGCAGAGGAGAATCACCGAACGAGGTCCCATGTGGAGGCCAGAGGGCAAGAACATGGGGATGGATCTACTAGACAGGTATGTAGAGTGAAAGATATTAATAATTAATATAGGGAGGGCCTGGTCTTGGTCTTTCACTCTACATACCTGTCTAGTAGATCCATCCCCATGTTCTTGCCCTCTGGCCTCCACATGGGACCTCGTTCAGTGATTCTCCTCTGCGGGATACATCTAGGTAAGCAGCTGAGCCCCCTCTCCCCATTTAAATCTTGTATTCCTAATTTATGTATAACCAATTGTTTTTTAACCTAATTGTAGACATACTTCTGATGAAGCGGTCAATACCGCGAAACCGGTCAAGATTGTCATGACCCCCAACGCATTATTTTGTTCCCCACCGGGATTATTATACTGGCGTTATTTATGGTCGTCACCATTTTAAGCTCTGTATTGTGTTTTTTCTTCTGTGTATTTAATAAAATTATTTTACCCTTATTTAGTAATCTTGTTATCCAATTCTACATGTACCGCAATAGTCCAACTGTGCCCCCCCCCCTTTTTTGTTTGGTCCTAGGTTTGGGGACCTTAGACCCAATGTTTCTATACTACACTATATGCTCCTTCTATCTGTGGTGGCTTAATTTATCCCCTATATATTCCATATACCTTGGCTATGAGAATGGTGGAAAATCAATAGAAAAAGGCCAGAGGATGTATTTTGGGTATCCCTGAGTTGGATGGAAAAGGGATATTTTGGCTGCTGGTTGGCTGTATTGCTCTGGTGAGTGCAGTGGTTTTTGGCACGTGGTAGAGGAATAAAAGAGTCACCTATATATTTCTGCATTTTTTTTTTTGACAAAGAGATTGGCTAACGTGTGCTGGTTTATGAGCTTAATGGTTCACAACAGTATTTCTCCTGTACAAGTTGTAACACACTGTTGCACTATATTTATTTATTTTATTTTAGGTTTCCTTTTTCTTGTATCATTTATTCACATGCAAGAAATTGTGGATTTATATATGGAACACTTTCACTAATTCATCTTATGTTTGCACTAGGATTTTTTTTAAAGAATTTTCTACAGATTGATGTGACAAGTGCAATTTTTGTATTTTTTTTGACAGTTTATAAGTGTTTTAGTTACACTTAAAGACACAACTGATAAACATTTATACGCTTTAGTATTCACTAGTTGGCACCATCCCTTTTGTCATTTCTATAAAAATGGTAACGTTAAAGTTTTCGTTTCGTTCGAGATTGTTTTTTTAGGGTTGGCCCAATGTAAGTGTTGAATACCTAAATGTTTATATTTTAATGCTTCCATATTCTGAGTGGAAAATTATATGAACACCAAGATGCTGCAGATAAAGACTGCTGCACTCTAACCGTGAGTAGCAGGCAGGAGGAACACATCCTGCCACCTTGGCAACTCTTCTTATACAGAGAACAGCAGGCTTTTACTGCAGCCGCTAGATCAGCACAGAATTTTCAGCTCTTTATGAAACAGTTTTTCATGTTAAAAATGTAAAGTTTTGATGTACCTTCGGTTTATTGCTATAATTTTTGAAAAACCTACTATTGGGTTTTAATAGTGAACCTAAAGTTTTACACACCAGGAATTATTGACTCCACCCATGAAAGTCTTTTTGCAGTTATATTATCTTACATCCCTGATGTGATGTAATTACATGTAAAATGTATTATTCATAAAGAAATTATTTTCAGTTCTGTTGCATTCCCAGTGTAGTCATTAAAAAGCATGGAGAGAGATGTAACTCTTGGAGTTGGCTGCACAATATAATGTTCAATGTGTAGGACAGAATGTTTTTTTATTTTTTATTTTATAAAGTAAATTTGTAATGTTTCTTTACCTGCATAACCATTTGGAATAGTTTCCAATCCTGCCTGGAATAGCACTTAAAGCTTTGGGGCTCTGAAAATGTCAAAATTATAATTGTATACTACTGTATTGGAACAGGGATTGGGTTGTAGGATATAATGGAGTCTTGTAGAATATCTTTGGTACACATGAAAGAAACCTAAGGGCACTAAATGCATTTAAATGGGTACTTTCTCCATCTTATTTGATAATTACATTTAGTTGCCTGTAAAAAAGCATTTCACAGAGCATCTAAACTCACATACTTTGATAGTTTTAATTTATAGCAACATCTCTTTACTCAACAATTGCCTGACACAACTTCTTGGCACTAGTGACTTCTCAGTAGCATGTCCCTACAAATGGGATCAGCATCCATTGGTGGGGTGAAATTAGTAAAAGAGAAAAACAAAGCAACAGTTGCCTCTTTTTAGAATTTAATAGCCAGATGCATTAAAACACTAACATTTAAAAATCTTTATGTTCATTGCAGGGGAGTCCAGTGGAGTCAGATATAGACATCTGCAGTTCAGATTTCAGCTTTATTTCTCAATGCTGTCAGCTTCCTGTATCACAGGTGACTTCCGGGATTCATGCAGGGTCCAGAACAAGGCTTGGGGCGCATTCGGCCAGTCACAGAGAAGGCTGGAGTGCAGAGTTCAATGGAGTAAATGACTGTACTGCCGTTGTTGGGGGGAATATTTGTGACAGACATGATCAAGTGATCAGTTTTACAAGAGTTTTTATTGCAAACATCCCTCAAACACATTTGTATATTGCCAAACTCCTCTCAGCTCTCTCTCTCCCTCAGCATTCTCTGAACCATTGCCATGGGATCCTTTTTATTGTGTTTCTAGTATCAATCACAAGATGCTGACCTAAATAGGCAGAAGACATTGCACACATATAAATGTAATAGGACCTGTCAATATTAGGTTAAAGTTTAACTCAACTTGTGTTCAACTCAGGTCAAAGTTCATTTTGTGGCCGGTGACTACGGTCCAAAAGAAAGCTTAGAAGACTGCTACAAGGCTGTCTAAATATTTGCTCACAAAGCAGTATCAAGCATCCATAAACTAAATTGGATTTAGGCTCTGACACTTCTGATAAACATCAAGAACGTCAGAGACATGTATCATGAAATGCTCCCTTTCTGAACGTGTCCTTAACATGCTTGATATTTATTGGAAGTAGACAGCGCCTAAGACAGCTCAGTGCTTGAAGGCAGAATGATGAACAACATCACAGCAATCTACTATGCTTTGTATTGGGCCACAACAGCTGGCCACATTTTTGTGCTTCCTTGATCTAACTAAGCAGAACTTAAAGAAGACTCGTATCCTCATCTATGACTTTCCATGATTTTCCTCCTATCCCCTCCACAATTACACAATCAGATATTACGTGGTGGCTTACACCAAACCAGACAACGTTGGATACATTGGGTGAGTGAGCTTTTTGAAGACAACCCAGCTGTCAGAGGGAAGAAAATTAAAAGGGTGGACATTTCTCGTTAACTAAACTCATGCTATTTCTGCCTGATTCTAGCAGGTTGAATTTACCAATAAATGAATTATTGCAGTATAGTACTAATTTCAGCTCCTGTGAAATGTAATTTGGTACAAAGAAGACATCTATGGCATGACATTTTGGGATTAGGTTTAGGTTTAAGGGCCATTTTGTAATCTCTTACTACTAAGATATTCAAAATTTATGTTTGGCCCATTTCTTTTTTCCATTAGGCCGCGTACACACGACCAAATAAATCTGCTCAAATCGGTCGGACAGACCGATTTGATCAGATTTGTCTGCTGGTTGTTTTGGTTTGATCGCTGTACACACGATCAAACCAAAATCCCCGCCGGCAAACAGTGCGGTGACGTGGCGGTGACGTTGACGCCGCCACATCACCGCACCAGGAAGTAAAACACTTCCGCTCATGCGTCAAATCCATTTGACGCATGTGCGGCCAGATATGTCTGCTGGTTAGCGTACTAACCAGCAGACATATCGGTCTGACGGGTTCCCAGCAGACAGATTTTAAAGCAGGCTTTAAAATCTGTCTGCTGGACAAATCCGTCTGCTCGCCCGTACACACGATCGAATCTGTCTGCTGAGACGGTCTGTCAGACCGTTTCCAGCAGATAGATTTGATCGCGTGTACGCGGCCTTAGAGTATTTTCCCTCAATTTTTTGGGATTTGTGTCCCGCTGAAAATGTTTTAACAGACAGGAAGTGAGAAAAACTCCCCAAGAACCACACAGACAGAAATACAAATTATTTTTTGTAAAGTAGGGGAAGGCTAAATCTCTTTCCAGATTTGTATTTCTGTCTGTATCCCTGCTGCAGATTTTACCTTACTACCTTTCTGATGAAACCATTGTAGCAGGAGAAGGAAGCCACCTAGAACAGTTAAAACCTGACAGGACTTTTAATCCTTCCATACAACTAACAAAATGTTTTTACCTCACATACTTTTTAACTGCATGTTAGTAAAACCGTGACATTATAATTTCTGCCCCTTAAAGGGTTCATAAATTATCCAAACTTTTAGGTGTTAAAAATGTTTAAAATTATTTTAAAAGTATTATAGAAGTAGATCATGTAGATAGATCAGTTGGTTACATACTAGAAATTCTTAGAACCAAATGTACAGGCCCCCAAATACTAAAATCTGTTCATTCTGTGCTAGTTTTGTTAAAGTCCTTCACAGCTTAATGCAAATTCACTTTACAATGTCATGTTTGCTACAAAGTATGACAGTCCGTAAAAGGTCAAAAATAGATGAGAGGAGCAATCAAAAAATATTTCTCAGATGGTCATCATTCGATAATCAGTGATCTTAACCACTGAGCCACGGCACATAATCTGTTTCTGGCTTCTTTTCGATAAGCAAGTTATATTGATGAACTTCAAACAAGACACATTGAAATTGACCTTTCAGTGAACCCATCCACTTTCGGCTTTGTGTTGCAAAATGACTAAGTAGGCTTATATTTGCAGTTCAGGTAAAGGTCACTACCGGATAATAAACAAGTCATGGTGTGCCATTATGATGTAGTCACGTTATTGTACTTTCTTTTGAGCTGTACTCTGCACCTGTGACTTGCTTCAACTTTAATGGAAATCACAAGTTGCTGCAATATGCCATGCCATAAAAATTACTCAAATAAAAGACGAAATCTGCCACTTTAATGAAGCTTACATTTGTAGGTGAGACTACTGCAACAGATTTCTTGTTCATGAAACATAATTCTTTTAAAAAATGTATATATTTTATGTAACCATGATTACACAAAACTTTAATAAAAATGTATTCTAAAGGGAAATATTGTGGTTGATATTTTCAAAATTTTAATGGTCCGTTTAACATTATTATTTTTGTCAGGTAAATTTTCATATTGTACATGAGGGGTGCCCAACCTTTTGAAGGGTGAGGGCCACTTAAGCGACTTGGTAACTGGTCACGGGCCACAATGAGCAGATCGGGCGGATGGCAGGTTCGTGTCTGCTCTGCAGACACAGCCGGATCCGATTAGAGGTAGGACACAAGTCGGTTTACATCTGCCACTCCTTAGAGGTGAATGGAGGGTCCAGTTGGGTCAGACTGACCGTGTAAAAGGAGCCCATATCTGCTTTCACACTGATGCGCTATGGTTTACCTGCACCGCGGGTGCAACGCAGTGTACCTTTGGCTTTCCTGCACTTTGAAATAGACTTCTATTATATTCTGCAGGTTTGGTGCACTTTGAAAAAGCTCACCAAACTCAGTGCAGGTAACCTGTAGGTGCACTGCTCTGCATCTGCGAATTTGTTTGAAAACAGCCCAGTAACCACTGCAGAACAGATATGCCCATATATACACTGTGATTTTATTAATAAACTGACCTTTAGGCCTGTTTCAGACTGGTGCGTTTTGACATGCGATTTGACATGTGAAATTGCTTGTCAAAACGACGGTATTTGCCGCAAATCTGCACAGATGTCTCTATAATCGCGGCCGAAATCAGGACTGCCAGCGGGAGTTAAATCGTGCAAGTTCAGCTGAATTTGCACGGCTTTACTCCCGCAGCCCAGTGTGAACCTGGGCTTAATAACAGTATTGTATTCTAAACCATCCCAGAGCAGGAGGTTGTGGGCCACATCAGAGGGCTCCGCGGGCTACATGTGCCCCCCGGGCCACTGGTTGGACACCCCTGTTGTACATTAATAATATGCAATCTTCTTTTCAGCCAGCAGACAGAGCTCTAGTCTCCTTTTTTATCCATTCAGCTATTGCAAACCTTAATGAGTAATCACTGCCGTGAATCCCTTATCAGAAGCTGTGTTGCTGTGTTTTCTTTGTAGATAATGTATAGTGCTTTGGGGATCCTTTGTCATGCATTAAATAATATATGTAAAATATGTATGAGAAATACCATATTGTGGTATAAATTCTGTTATAGCATTTGCACATGTAATAATTCACCAGTTAGATAATAGAAAAGTGTCCTTATCAATGTAATATTATTTACTCTGGATGTGGCAATGTAGAATAATTCCCTGCAGCACAGGGGTTCACACCTATGTGAATCAAATGTCAAAATTTAGGCTGAAATCGGACCTGAACCAGTGAACCAGCACGCATGGACCCCTGCGGTGCGCCGCTTGCGGCGGAGATGTGAACCCGGCCTCAAGGAAACTTCTTTGTGAAACCTGGTGGTGGCTAATTTGAAAAAAAAAAAACAGTGTGATGCTTATTAGTGAACAAATAAATCATATATTGATCCAAAAACCTTATAAAGTGGAGAAAAAAAAAACATCTGCGGTTGGCAAATATGGGTATAGATTAATGTAATGTAAAAAAAAATAAAAACAGCCCAGAATGGTTTCAAGGTGAATGAAAAAAAACATCATTAGGAAGTCCATATTTTTTTACATACAGAAAATCATCTAGATCCAAAAATCTCTAGCACCACATGAGCTTTCTAACTTCCAGCATACGTGCTGTCCAAATCTATAGAGTCACTTCCTAGTGGTTCTACCACAGGACTGTGAGGGCAGTAGAACAATACTTTAGAGCAGTGGTTCTCAACTCCTGTCCTCAGGACACACTAACAGGCCAGGTTTGCAAGATAACTGAAATACACCACAGGTGATATAATTTGCTGCTCAGTGATTGCAGTATTCTAGTCTGCATCTTCCCAAGGTAATACATGAAACCTGGCCTGTTAGTGGGTCCTGAGTTTAAAACCACTGCTTTAGAGGTTTCAGCATGTGTTTATACCACATTAGGATTGATTAACTAAAGTTATATATGCTGGTCACTTTGTAAGGGAAGATGAACTTTGCAAGAGAATATTCTCCAGAGCTTAGTGAGTGCAGTGAAATTTCACTTTGCAAGAATATACAATCATGCACAAGAAAATAAATATTGAAAATAAAGTATTTCCACTTGCACATCATCAGTTTGAATCAAGGCCATCACTTTCCAGCCTTCCCCCCAGACAACCCTCCAGAAAAAGCTCCAGAAAAAGCACCAGACTTCCCTCCAGTTTTCCCTCCAGCCAATCCTCCAGCCTTCCCTCCAGCCAAGCCTCCAACCTTCCCTCCAGCCAATCCTCCAGCCTTCCCTCCAGCCAAGCCTCCAACCTTCCCTGCAGCCAAGCTGATCCTTCTCAAGGAGCAAGGTGAGCCTCTCAGGAGCAAGAGGAGCCTTCCATTCTGGAGGATATATGCAATGGGGACATATAGAGGGAGACTCTGGTATGTTGCCAACACCCCTGGTGTTCAGTAGGAAAGGAAAAAATCCCCCAGGTGTGGGGCTTTAACAGCAACAATAAATGGAGTAGGAGTAATCAGTAGAAAATATATTTATTGATAACAAAATTATGCTAAAAACATATTGATTTAGGAACAAAGTGCATAGGTGCAAGTTGGACTCATCCACAGGGATAAATACAGGCCCTACGCGTTTCAGAGTAGAGTCCCTTCTTCAGGGGTCGAAGTCCATATGGGTTATTAGTATATCTAATATAGATAGCAAAAACAATAATTACAAAACATGTTGTGTACAAAGTTTATGGTACATAGAGCAGGAAACAGTGTAGATGTGGTTTTACATTGCATGTGTCATACCAGTCACAATGTATGCAGGCTTGTAATGGACCGGAGAGCGTCAAGACGGTGGCACAATGGTTCCTGAAGATGGAAAAATGTAGGAACGGACAGAAAGGTTTTTCTTTTTTTCTGGAGGAAAACTCGGATTTGGCTGTCTGGAGCCAGGTATAGTATTTTAAATGTATTTATTGTGGAAATAAAATGCTGTCAACTAGATGTTAATATGTAAAAAAGATATAATGTTTGATCTAAAAGTGTTTTCCATATCAATAGACAGTAGTGGCCCAAAAAGAGAAAAGAATGAAAACTGCTAGGGTCAGAATGATTGTCTTTTCTATCTATTTTTAATCAAGTTGCAACAGTCATGAGCTGAAAATGACGTGTGATTTTTGAACCCAAAACTCAAACTGTCCCTTTTTTAAACACAGGAGGACATCAGCCAGGTTAAGGGTCTAAAAAGTGTCAGGTAGGAGGAGGCCAGGGTGAGTGGCAGAGAGGAGGTGGCAGGAGTGAGTGGCACAGAGGAGGGAGCAGGATTGAGGGGCACAGAGGAGTTGGCAGCACAAGGTGCCAGGTGCCTCCCATCCGCCTTCCTACAAGAAGGGCCAGGAGGGATATGAGGGTGAGCCAGGCAGCACTGGCCCTGATTAGAGAGGCACAGGCCACCCTCCTGCAGCCTACCACCCCTGAAGAGGGCTATGGCACCCTTGTAATGGCCAAAATGAGACAAATGTCTGAGGACCAACGCCTCATATTTGAGCCACTAATTATAAGTTTGATGAATAAGTGGGTGAGGGGGCTACTTACCGAGGACACGGTCATTTGTAGCCACAGCCATCCTCTCCCACCAGCTTATTCTCAACCTCCTCCTCCTCCACCTTCTTCTCCTCCACCTTCATCTCCTCTACCTTCTTCTCCTCCACCTTCATCTCCTCCACCTTCATCTCCTCCACCTCCTCCACCTTTTTCTCCTCCACCTTAATCTCCTCTACCTTCTTCTCCTCCACCTCCATCTCCTTCTCCTCCTCCCCTTCTTCTCCTCCTCCTGGCACGAGTACACCTCCAGAGGCACAGGCTCCAGCCAAGCGCAGAAGGAAGGCCGCAGAGAAGGCTGCAGAGCAGGCTGCAGAGAAGTTAGCAAGGAAGGCTGCAGGGAAGACTACCAGGAAGACCAGGAATAGATGGCCTTACTTCAAGGTGGTCTGACAGAAGGCAGCTTGCTGTAGTACCACAAACTTGGGACATATATCTGACCTGCTGCTATTTCTGGCCTCTGGGAGTCCAGGAGCAGATTGGGCTCCCTCCAGTATGTGCTTCTCAATGTCCCAAATTTAGTGTCCACACAGAGTTGCACAAATAGCAGCAGGTTCTCCAGTGCTGCCTTGTATTTATTTTATTTCTATTCTTTACCAGAATAAATAGTCATTCTGTTTTATAGCTCATACAGTACTTGCCTATGTGTTTTTAATCAACCCAAAAATTTAGCTTGTGAGTAGGCAGGTTAACTTTATAAAAACTACGAAAGGTCTAATTATAAAGGGACAGATCAGAAGCCCAAACAATAATGTTACAATGGTGGTAACTTGACACAACAAAATTAAAAAAATAAATCATGGAGATGACTAGAAATTAAATAATAATTACAAATTAAGATCTTAATAAATTAACCTCTGCATCATTCAGTTTTCAAAGTTTAAAGTACATTTGAAACCTTACATTTTTATGCTAAACAGGCCTTTTCCATGTAAGCTGGCATGCTAAATGTCTTAAAAGGAATGTAATTACCTAATTTTCAATGGTAAATGCAGCTAAGACACTGGATTTCTCCTGTGCCCTGCTGTACAGTGTGGTGGGACTGAGTGAAGCTGGTAATTTCCTTAAGTTCCTGTAGACAAAGCAATGTGCTGTCAAGCTAAAGGTCTGTGGACAGAGATAAAGGTAGTCATTCATAAAGGTAGTCATGTAGCAATCAACAGTACCAGCATCTGAACAACTATATCAGTAGTGAATGTGGCAAAGCTGCAATGATTTCACTGCAGATGAAAGAGCGTTGTCACTCAAAGAATATACCTAGCCAATCATCTAGGGCAGGGGTGTCACAGCAGGCCTCCAGCTGTTGCAGAACTACAAGTCCCATCATACCTTTGCTTTTGGAAGTCATGCATGTAACTGTTATGCAGCGTACACACGGTCGGAATTTCCGACAAGAAAAGTTTGATGTGAGCTTTTGGTCGGAAATTCCGACCGTGTGTATGCTCCATTGGACTTTTTCTGTCGAAAAAATTTGAGAGCTCGGTCTCAATTTTTCCAATGGGAGAAGTTATTGTTGGAAATTCCGATCGTCTGTATGCAATTCCGACGCGCAAAAAAACACACATGCTCGGAATCAATTTGACGCATGCTCAGAATCATTGGACTTCATTTTTCTTGGCTCATTGTAGTGTTGTACGTCACATCGTTCTTGATGGTCGGATTTTTGTGTGACCGTGTGTATGCATCACAAGTTTCAGCCAACATTCCGTTGGAAAAAAATCTACGGTTTTCTTGATGGAATTTCCGATTGTGTGTATGCGGCATTAGCTTTGCAATGGCTCATGGGACTTTTAGTTCTGCAACAGCTGGTGGGCTGCCAGTTTGACACTTGTGATCTAGTGTATTCAGATGTTCCAGGGGTACATAGAAAAACAGAGAGCCCATGCAGTCTTCCTCAGATATGGGATCTTATAGTTTGACTATGGTTTTAGTTTAAGGATAGTATATTTTATCATTTTAGATTGTGGGGTGAATTTTCTCAGAAAATTACATGGATGTAAGGTGGGTTTACGAGTACAAAGCTCAATACTGTATGCTTAAGTTGATCAACCATTTTCTTAACTTAAAGCTGACTCTTCATTTTTGAAACTCCTTTGAAACTCCTATGTTTAGTTACAAAGGTAAGAGGCAACGTGTTGGTAAGCCTTAAATGATTAAGAGACTCCTTTAGCTCTGATCAATTGGCTTCAGGGCAATTTTTCCTGTACCGGGAATTGGAAGTCCCTTGCTGGAATGATGATTTGTATATGCGCATACAATTTTATTTTAATAAATTAATAAATGCAATTTTAGTCTTTTATTACATTATGGATAGGTGCTTCTTTGTTTTCCTTACATGATTAACCCTATGTGGAGTTGTCATTGGTCTGTTCAGTAGTTGACCTCCAGGAAAAAAAATATATTCAGGAATAGAGAGAGGCAGATTTGGAGAGAGTCTCAATGTGTTTAATGACTTCTCTTGAGAAAAAAGAGTCATGGAGATCTGGCAAACAGGTACCATATCTCAGTTTGGGTGACGGTGGCTGCTGATGACATGCTTTTGGTGTTGAATTTAACCTAAGGTGCACTACATCACAGATAAACTAATTCTGATTGGGATTTTTTGTGGACTTTATATTGTTTATATTGTAAACGTCACCGTGTTCTAACACAATCGTTTTCTTAACCGATGGTGTGTAGGCACATCAGACCATCAGTCCGCTTCATCGGTGAACCGATGAAACTGAACTTCAGTCCGTTTTCATCAGTTTGGACTGATCGTGTGTACGCGGCCTTAGGCCGCGTACACACGACCAAATAAATCCGATCAAATCAGTCTGACAGACCGTTTTGATCGGATTTGTCTGCTGGGGTATATTGGTTTGATCGTGTACACACGATCAAACCAAAAGCCCTGCCGGCAGACAGCGCGGTGACGTGACGGTGACGTTGACCGCCACATCACCGTCACCAGGAAGTAAAACACTTCCGCGCATGCGTCGAATCCATTCGAAGCATGCGCGGGCAGATATGTCTGCTGGTTAGCGTACTAACCAGCAGACATGTCGGACAGATGGGTTCCCAGCAGACAGATTTTAAAGCATGCTTTAAAATCTGTCTGCTGGAAAAACCCGTCTGTCTGCCCGTACACAAGATCGAATTTGTCTGCTGAAACGGTCCGTCGGACCGTTTCCAGCAGATAGATTCTATCGTGTGTACGCCGCCTTAGAGATTTACCCTCTCTATTTGTCCTGTTTACTGTTATGTTTAAAATGGAGAGTAAAAGAAAATCACAAATTTTGGGTTGACACCACAACAAATTTTTTGGGGGGGGGGGGTCGTTCAATGCAGACACTAATTCTGGTGACCCTGCTGACACCCTGGGATTCCTTCACTTTGGAGAGATTTCATCTTACTTCTTGTTTTCGCTATTGGACAGAAAGTGAAGGTAAATTTCTCCAATTGGACACAATTGGCAAAAAAAAAAAACATGACAGGGGTTTTAACTCTCCCTTACTCTATCCAAAATGGGAAACACGTTTTGCCTTTAGTTCTATTTTAATAATCAAAGAGCTCACACCACTGACATGTTCATGTTCCAGATCTGTTTGTAACCCTGTCCCTTCCCACTTTCCCTGGTGTCAGTTTCAGACCCTCCTGTTGTACTTGTCGGTTAGAGTAATAGGAAAAAAAACTGAATTGTTAAATACAGATTATTAAACAACTCAATCTTATTTACTATTCTAAGCTAATATTCATTTACCAAGTAAACAGTCTCTATTTATTTTAGTTAATAAACCTTAAAGATTTAGTAACTCCCTGTGTGGCTATTATTTCAAAGGTCGTTAAGAAAAGAAAGACATTCTATGGAATTACAAAAATAATGGATAAACATATACATACAATAGGTGAAAGTCGCAAAAATGACTTTAACCACTTAAGGACCCGTTCACGCCAATAAAAGTCACCCGAATGGCACGGCTGTGCACAATCACATACATGTACATGTCTCTTTAAGCCCAGCTGGCAGCACGCTCGCGACCTGGTCCGAAGCTCCGTGACCACACCAGCGTGACCAGTGGACCCAATCGCCGTCGGTGTCCTGCGATCGGTCACCTGAGCTGAAGAACGGGAAGAGGTGTGTGTACATTTTTATAGCACTTTTTTTGAAAATGACAATAATCTCAAATGTGTCAAAATTGTCCGATGTGCCCACTATAATGTCGCAGTCACGAAAAAAAAAAATCGCTGATAGCCGCCATTAGTAGTAAAAAAAAAAATATTAAATAAAAATGCAATAAAACTATCCCTTATTTTGTAAACGCTATACATTTTGCGCAAACCAATCGATAAATGCTTATTGCGATTTTTTTTACCAAAAATAGGTAGAAGAATACGTGTCGGCCTAAACTGAGGAGAAAAAAAAGTTTTTATATATTTTTGGGGGATATAAAAAATATAGCATTTCATTTCAAAATTGTCGCTCTATTGTTGTTTACAGTGCAAGTCAAATACCACCAAAAGAAAGCTCTATTTGTGGGGAAAAAAGGCCAATTTTGTTTGGGAGCCACGTTGTACGACGCGCAATTGTCAGTTAAAGTGACGCAGTGCCGAATCGCAAAAAGGGGCAAGGTCCTTAACCTGCAAAATAGTCCGGGTCTTAAGTGGTTAAGGGGCATATCTATAAAGCAATGAATGTGATATTTACTGGTGGTAAATTAATCACTGTCATTTAAAACATGTCACAGTTACTACCTTATAAATATATCCCAATGGTATCTTATTATATGTGCTAAATTGAAATGCACTATACTTTTTATTTAACATGCTATCTATCTAGCTGAAGATATACAGCATGTACTGTAGGTGGGGCAACTCACAACAGAAAACTAATAAAACAATTCTCTAGCTAATCACCTATACCGATCAGAGCCATCTTTAACACAGGTTAAAGGGGGAAGTTCCCCCGGGCTCAGTCTTTGTTGTGGGGCCAGAAGCAGCTGCTTCTTGAACCCACAAATATTTGATAAGTGGATTCCAGAGGGACCAAGAAAATGTTTGCCCAGGGTCTGATCAATATTAAATCTTGCCCTAAAACAGATTGTCTTTTAACAGTAAGAACAACATATGTTTAAACATAGGTGAGCTGGGCACTTGTGTGTAGCACCCTCTAGTGTGCTAGAATAAATGTTCATAGTTAGCCATATGTAGGTAAATTTGGCTTGGTTGAGAACTAGTGCTGGGTTGAAACTGGGTCAGGGCTGAGTGACTGAGGGAGGGTAGATGACTCGGCAAGCAGCATCTCTGGTGACTCACCATGAGTTCTGGAACCTTGAAAAAGCTTCCAGAAGTAGAGGGTGGAGTCTAGGAGGAGCTGCTTAGAGTATTTGTGAGGGCCCCAGCCAATCCCCAGCAAAATGGACTGGCAGGGGGCAGGCCACCTCATAAAGACTCATGGGTCCTGCTAGCTAGGGCAGTCAGGGGGAAATGGAGAAGGAGTGCTGAGGAGGCTGTCCTTTCCTGGAGTCACTGGAGCAAGGAGAGGACAGTGGAAGCATGTCAGCATGTCTGGGAGATCTCCTGAGAAGTCAGCCAGGTGGGCTGGTGAGTGTTCAGTCTGGAGGACTGTGTGAAGCAGTTAGCCAGAAGGGCTAGTAAAAGGTGCAGCTACAGCCAGGTGGGTTGGCAGTGCCTGGGATCAATAGTCACAGGAATGTATGCTGGACACTGAATTTTGCTTCACACATAAAGGGGCCTTGGGTTCCTGCCTATAACAGGATTTTGCTCAAATCTGACTAAGTGCTGTGCCAGATCTGCTTATCAGTGTGCTGTCTGAAATTCTGCAAGCAAGTGAGCTGGAGGAAGTGAGGAGTGTATATAGAGTATACATAGGAGAAGTTGTCCCTGAAGTTGTTTGAAATCAAGTGGCCTTCCTATATTTTCCAATTCCTATCTAAGTTATTTTCCCCCAATAAATAAAAAACAAAACAAAAAACAAAGCATTGTGCTGTTCTCTAACTTGGAATGAATGTCAAATTTTGGTGTGCCTGACTGTGCAGAGTGGGTGATCCCATTCTACTCGTGGCTCCTTAGGGGATGCGCTACATGTGCATTTCACAGGTTTTCTTTAAAGGAAACAGTAACCCAAAAGCTGAAGATGCTTCCCAGGCTTACTTCTCACATGTCCTACCTAAAGGATAGATACAGTACCTGTTCATATCTATTCAGATCCTCTATAAGTCCTCCTTGGTTGCTGGTATTTATATTCCTATACTATACTGTACATCTTTTTGTAATCAGCATTTTCATTGCGCTGCACTAATAGAAAACAAACAAGTTATTTGTCAGCAGATATTTTGAAAAAACAGGAGCTGAAATATGCTATTTGCGTAATTTTTATTATGAGAGTAAAATAGTCTATTTGTTGACTTTGGCAAAGAAGCTCTGCCTTTATAAACTGCATGCTTTTCAAAAGGAACCTAATCCCAGCCTTGCAATCGCTGTATATCATTCACAGTATAAAGCATTCTGAGTTTTTTTCCATTATTTATTATTAAACTACTTGAAGTTCAAGGTCAGTATACATATGCCTTGCGGGACTTTAACCACTTAACCCCCGGACCATATTGCTGGTCAAAGACCAGAGCACTTTTTGCGATTCGGCACCGCGTCGCTTAAACTGACCCACAAATGGAGCTTTCTGTTGGTGGTGTTTGATCACCTCTGTGTTTTTTAGTTTTTGCGCTATAAACAAAAAAAGAGCGACAATTTTGAAAAAAAATATATATTTTTTACTTTTTACCATAATAAATATCTCCCAAAAATATATAAAACAAGTTTTCCTCAGTTTAGGCCAATACGTATTCTTCTACATATTTTTCTTAAAAAAATCGCAATAAGCGTTTATTGATTGCTTTGCGCAAAAGTTATTGCGTTTACAAAATAGGGGGTAGTTTTATGGCATTTTTATTAATATATTTTTTTACTAGTAATGGCGATGAACAGCGATTTTTTCGGTACTGCGACATTATGGCGGACACTTCGGACACCTTTGACACATTTTTGGGACCATTGTCATTTTTATAGCGATCAGTGCTATAAAAATGCATTGATTACTATAAAAATGCCACTGGCAGGGAAGGGGTTAACACTAGGGGGCGGGGAAGAGGTTAACCACTTAAGGACCGCCTACTGCACATATACGTCGGCAGAATGGCACGGCTGGGTACATCAACGTATATATACGTTGGTTTTAGTACCCAGCCGTGGGTCACGGGCTCGCGCCCACGGCACGCTCCCGTGACCCGGTCCGAAGCTCCAGGACCGGGACCGCGGGACTCGCGGACCCGATCGCCGCTGCAGTGCGGCGATCCGTCCCTGGAGCTGAAGAACGGGTAGAGCCGTGTGTAAACACGGCTTCCCCGTGCTTCTCTAAGGCCGCAGCATCGATCGCGTCATCCCTGTTATAGGGGGACGCGATTGATGACGTCACACCTACAGCCACACCCCCCTACAGTTGTAAACACACACACAGGGAACACTCAAAGTCACAGCGCCCCCTGTGGTTAACTCCCAAACTGCAACTGTAATTTCCACAGTAAACAATGCAATTTAAATGCATTTTTTGCTGTGAAAATGACAATTGTCCCAAAAATGTGTCAAAATTGTCCGAAGTGTCCGCCATCATTTCGCAGTCACGAAAAAAATCGCTGATCGCCGCTATTAGTAGTAAAAAAAATAAAAATAATAAAAATGCAATAAAACTATCCCTTATTTTGTAAACGCTATACATTTTGTGAAAACCAACCGATAAACGCTTATTGCGATTTTTTTTACCAAAAATATGTAGAAGAATACGTATCGGCCTAAACTGAGGAAAAAAATATTTTTTTTTATATATTTTTGGGGGATATTTATTATAGCAAAAAGTAAAAAATATTGCATTTTTTTTTAAATTGTCGCTCTATTTTTGTTTATAGCGCAAAAAATAAAAACCGCAGAGGTGATCAAATACCACCAAAGGAAAGCTCTATTTGTGGGGAAAAAAGGACGCCAATTTTGTTTGGAAGCCACGTCGCAAGACTGCGCAATTGTCAGTTAAAACGACGCAGTGCCGAATTGCAAAAAGGGGCAAGGTCCTTTACCTGCATTTTGGTCCGGGTCTTAAGTGCTTAATCATGTTCCCTGGGTGTGTTCTAACTGTAGGGGGTGGCCTCACTAGGGGAAATGACTGATCGCTGTTCATACATTGTATGAACAGACGGTCAGGCATTTCCCCACTGACAGGACCGGGAGCTGTGTGTTTACACACACAGCTCCCGGTCCCCGCTCTGTAACAAGCAATCGCGGGTGCCCGGCGGCGATTGCGGCTGCCGGGGACACACGGGAGTCAGGGACGAGGTGACGTATAGCTACGTGCTCTCGCCCAGAGCCGACCTGCCGTCGTAAAACTGCGGCGGCTGGTCGGTAAGCAGTTAATTAATTCTTCTGTGCTGTATGTAGTACAGTGTTGAATGTCCTGCCACTCTCTGGCCATATACTAGTATAATTTTCAAAATCGTTTTTTTTAAGAGGGGTTAAACTCCCATGCATGATTTTTACCTATATTTATACCTACCTACATACAGCATTTAGGAGATATTTACTGTAAATGGAGCCGCTGACAAAATGTTTATTTTAATAAATACTTGGCTAAAAAGGCTTTTATTCATGTGGCAAACCTTGTAATCTAAAAGACATATTCAGCATCAACTTTATGCAATATGGCTATAGAACGAGTGATGACAATGTACAGGGACCTAATTTATTAGTATTATTTGTTACTACTCTTTGCAACATCTTACTGAAAAAAACCTGGGAAATATGTTAAAAAATATGCCCACCCACGTGTGGCGCAAAGAATAGTTGAAAACATCACTTTCTTTTAGGTGCCAAAATAGTTTAACTCATTGATAAGCTGGCGAATGCAGAAGTGCTAGGCTGGCTGCAGATGAAAAAATTATTCATTCAAAAGGTGATGAGTTGACAAAATAAACAGGATAGGTTAATGCAAATGATTCTCTATCATGATGGAAAATATAAATTATTGACTATTTTTAGGTCTTTTAGTATGGGACAAGAAACAATTTGAACATAAAATAGTGTTCAGTTGTGCACGGGATGCAAGGTGGCAAAAAGACCAGGGGCTTCAGCCCGAAGTCCAAGGCCGTAACTGGGGGGGGGGAGTAGTGGTGTTGTATGTGGCATAGCGTTTTTTTGGGGCTGGGCGGTGGGGTTGTGTGACTTACCAGTGCCCATCAATGCTGACCACTGACCTGCCTGACACTGACCTGCCTGACCTACATACACTGACCTACCTGACCTACCTATACTGACCTACCTACACTGACCTACATACACTGACCAGTGACCTGCATGACCTTAAAACACACTGACCTACTGACAATGGCATAGATACACACACTGACTTACCTGAGTTCAGCCATGGTGTGAAGTCACAGCAAGAAGCAGGCAGTCAGCCACTCGTCACTCTCAGAGAGGAGCTCAGCTGACGAGCCGAGCCGAGGAGGAGAGGAGCTGCCATGCCGAGGAGGAGAGAAGCTGCTGAGCCAAGGAGGAGAGGAGAGCCGCCCGCCCGCCCGCCCAAGCAGGGATATTGTTCGGCGGCTGCATTTGAAATTCCCACCTTCTGGAGACTGCAGGCTATGATGGACATCACGTCACATGTCCCATGGTCCTGGCATTGGCGCTGCAGGCTCCAGATGGCGGTACCTACAACACTCGGACGCAGCCACACTCAGGGATTTTCGGCCGCACTCGGCCACACTCAGCCCCAGCCGCACTCGGCCACAGCCGCGATCAGATAAGTCCCATTCGGGGCTCCATCCCCCCAAGCCCGGCTCTCCTGATGCCCCTAATTGGATGCAAAAACATTCTGTCTTGAGCTAGCGTTTAATTGTTGAGGGGCCAGTTGGACCTCCGAGTAACATGCATGTAATATGTATTACTGGTAGATCATTGAGTTACAAAAAATAAAAGAAAACTTTTTTGGCACATAAGGGTGCATTGGCAGACCATTCTTTTTAATTGGCCACCTTAACAAAAATGCATATTAATCACTTCAATACCAGGCACTTACTCCCCTTCCTGCCCAGAACAATTTTCAGCTTTCAGCGCTGTCACACTTTGAATGACAATTGCGCGGTCACTCAACACTGTACCCAAACTAAATTTAATCATTTACTTCCCACAAATAGAGCTTTCTTTTGGTGGTATTTGATCACCTCTGTGGTTTTTATTTTTTGCTAAACAAACTAAAAAATACCAACATGTTTGAAAACATTTTTTTTTATAGTTTCTGTCATAAAATATTGTTTTCCCCTTCACTGATGGGCACTGATGAGGCAGCACTGATGGCCACTGATGAGGTGGCACTGATGGGCACTGATTGTTAACTCATTGTAAAAATCCTCTGATGCAGGATCCTTCTCATAGTGGTGAACTTCTGGCACTGAATGGATTACCTGCTTTGACTAACAGTGGGGTTGATTTACGGAAACTGGAGTGTGCAAAATATTGTGCAGCTCTGCATATACAGTAAATCAATCGGTTTCCATGTTTTACTGTCACAGCTTAATTGAAAAAGCTGAAGTTAGAAGATGATTTTACTACCATGTACAGCTGCAACAAATGTTGCACTCTACAATTTAAGTAAATCATCTCAAGTGAAAGATTGCAAGTTGTTTTTTTGAATGGAGAAAGGTGGAGAAATGACTGGATCTCCCTCCTCCAATCACCTGAGATCTGAGATTTTTTTTTCTACTTCAGCCACGTTGGCTTAGATTTTTCGGACAATTCACCTCTCTCCAATTATTAGTGAATAAACCCAATAAAAATGGACACTTGGATAAACAACAAGAAAAACTAATGCCAAAGATATTAATGGAAGATTGAGCATAGGTGTGTGTAGGGACTTCTTACACAGAAGCCGGTGATCAGCTTTTTTTCTCCTTGTGCTGTCAGTGTGAGGAGAAAACAAAAAAACGTTTACCGACCTTCTGTTTACATCACATGATCAGCTGTCATTGGCTGACAGCTGATCACGTGATCTTCTCCTTACTCTGATCTGTAATCAGCCAAGTCTCATTGACTTGTGATTACAGCGCACGCTGTGCGCACCCTGTAGGGGGCATGCGGGGAGAGTGCAAAAGGGAGGATGTCTATTGCAGCCTCCCAGCAATGTAGGTCTGCGCTGTATTCGGCTATAGTGTGGATGGAAACTAGTTAACATGTGTCTTTTAGTTCAGCTTTAATAATATTTATTAGTATACATGTATATTTTCAAAGTCAGATTCCATTATATGAGGTATTAAACAAGAGCAGTCAGCTACTTTAACCCCCTTAGTGGTATTCCCGAGTCTGGCTCAGGGTGGAATTTCAGCACCAAAAGCGGTAACCTCGAGCCAGACTCAGGATCGCCTCGCAGTATCCACAGGCACAGGTTACTTATCTTGTCCCTGGATCCTGCGATGCCTCCCCGAGCTGTGTCCTGCTTGCTCAATTCCCAGTGCCCGTGTGCCCCTGAGTTCCATTCCCTGCAAAGTTACGATGCACGGGGGTGGAGATCGGCGCCAAATTTAAAAAAGTAAATACACACAATACATACAGTACAGTGGGGATCGAAAGATTGGGCACCCCAGGTAAAAATGTGTATTAGTGTGCATAACGAAGCCAAGGAAAGATGGAAAAATCTCCAAAAGGCATCAAATTACAGATTATTCTTATAATATGTCAAACAAAGTTAGATTTTATTTCCATCATTTACACTTTTAAAATTTCAGAATACAAAAAAATGGTGTCTGCAAAAGTTTGGGCACCCTGCAGAGTTAATATCTTGTACTGCCCCCTTTGGCAAGTATCACAGCTTGTAAACGCTTTTTGTAGCCAGCCAAGAGTCTTTCAATTCTTGTTTGAGGTATCTTTGCCCATTCTTCCTTACAAAAGTCTTCCAGTTCTTTGAGATTTCTGGGCTGTCTGTCAGGCACTGCTCTTTTAAGGTCTATCCATAGATTTTCAATTATGTTGAGGTCAGGAGATTGTGAAGGCCATGGCAAAACCTTCAGTTTACACCTCTTAAAGTAATCCCCCGTGGATTTTGAGGTGTGCTTAGGATTATTATCCATTTGTAGAACACATCCTCTCTTTAACTTCAGCTTTTTCACAGATGGCATCAAGTTACCATCCAAAATTTGCTGAAATTTTATTGAATTAATTTTTCCTTCTACTCGTGAAATGTTCCCTGTGCCACTGGCTGCAATACAACCCCAAAGCATGATTGATCCACCCCCATGCTTAACATTTGGACAGAGGTTCTTTTCATTAAATTCTGTGCCCTTTCTTCTCCAAACGTACCTTTGCTCATTCCGGCCATAAAGTTCTATTTTAACCTCATCGGTCCACAGAACTTGTTTCCAAAATGCATCAGGCTTGTCTATATGTTCATTTGCAGAGTTCAAACGCTGATTTTTGTGGTGAGGACATAGAAGAGGTTTTCTTCTTATGACTCTTCCATGAAGACCATATTTGTACAAGTATCTCTTAATAGTGGAATAGTGTACCACAACTCCAGTGTCTGCCAGATCTTTCTGGAGGGATCGTGCAGTCAAACGTGGGTTTTGAATTGCTTTTCTCACAATCCTGCGAGCTGTTCTGTCTGATATTTTTCTTAGTCTTCCAGATCTTGCTTTAACTTCCACTGTTCCTGATGACTGCCATTTCTTAATTACATTCCGAATAGCCTTCTCCATCTTTGTGAGCCTCAACTATTTTCAGTTTCAGTTTTCTAGACAACTGCTTAGAAAAACCCATGGTGCTGATTGTTGGGGCAAGGTCAGATGAGTCTGGGCATTTAAAACCTTTGAGATTGACATCACCTGGTCTTCCTAGACGATGATTGAGAACAATCCATGACACTGGCAGGTCTCAGCTTTGCAAAGGGGGCAGTGCATGCTATAAGTTCTGCAGGGTGCCCAAACTTTTGCAGACACCATTTTTTTGTTTTCTGTCATTTTGAAAGTGTAAATGAAAAAAAATCTAACTTTTGTTGACATATTATAAGAATGTCTAATATGTGATTTGATGCCTTTTGGAGATTTTTCCATCTTTCCTTGGCTTTGTTATGCACATTAATACAACGTTTTACCTGGGATGACCAAGCTTTCGATCCCCACTGTATACTGTAATCTTATAGATTACAGTACTGTATGAATAAAAACACATCCCCTTTGTCCCTAGTGGTCTGCCCAGTGTCCTGCATGCACTGTTATATAATAAAAATGTTCTTTCTGCCTGGAAACTGGAGATTGTCCATAGCAACCAAAAGGTGTCCCTTTACTTTAAAAGTGGTTTTAGACCAGCTAGAAAACAGCGTTAATAAATTAGAATCACTTGCAGAATTGAGAGATAGCGATTTGTGGGGAAAATCATCATCAAACAATAACAATTCTGCAACTGATCAAATTTCAGTGTTTTTGATTTGATTACATTATTGAATAATTTTTATTATAATTACATTATTATTTGTTATAATTATTTATTATATTATAATTCATGATTTTGTGTTTCAAACTTTATCATACCCGGGATGTCTACTAGACTCTTGTTTGGACAGATTTAAGTGAGTTATTCCTAAGAATTACAAGCCTACAATATAAAACGCCAAATTTCCATGCAAAATAATGGTACCACTTTCAGCACCTAAAATCTGACATAATCATACCGCCAGGGAGGTTAAAAGAATCATGTACCAAGAAATATGTGGGCTGCCATTGTTGACCTCTCCTTTAGAAAATGTTAGTTCCCTTGTTTTCAAGTTCCCTTGTATTCAGGTTAACCTTCAGACTTAAACTGATTATAAAGTATTGGTATTTAGTTTTTGCACAGAGAAGCCCAGATCCCTTTCTTCTCAGGTCCCTCATTGGCACTTCGGCTCCCCACCAAGTGCCTCCACAGCAAGCATCTTGCTATGGGGGCACCAGAGCCGAGCTGCTGCTCTGTGTGTCCATTTAGACATGGAGCTGTGGCTCAGCCCTGCCCCCCCTCTCTGCTCGTTGGCTCACTGACTTTGATTGGCAGCAGTAAAGGCCAATCAGGAGGGAGAGTACCTAGACAGCCAAGACTCTAATGCAATATCCCTGAATCCAGATGGGGCTCAGGTAAGTATTAGGGAGGCTGAGGAGGGTTGCTGCACACTGAAGTTTTTTTTTATCTCAATACATAGAAGGTGGGCTTGCTGGGCATGCTGTATTAACTTTATATATCCTCAGCTAAATATGGTATACAGCGCTGTGTTACGGCAGTGAGACAGGGACCTCTCATCTCACTCCTTGAAAAAAAGAGTCAGGCTGACTGCCGCTCAACTTTTCACAGGAAGCTATGTATTCTATGAATGAATACAAAGCTTCCTTCCTCTGAGAGGCTGAGAATGTGTTAGCATCCACCTGCTTATGTATTCTTAAAAGAGACATAAATTGGCAGATTTACGAAAGGATTTTAGAATGTTTACACTATAAAATGCATGAAAATCCACTTTGATTATCCAATAATGTGAAAAGAAAATCCCTGTATACTTATTTCATCTGCATGACTGAATAACTGAAGTGAATCTTCATACATTTTATTGTGTAAACATTCTCAAATACTTTAGTAAATCAGCCTCAAAATGTGAAGATCAGCTTTAACATTCTTAACTAAAGGGGAAACTTTTTTAGGCACTGGCAGATTCACTTTCTCTATTTGTCACGTTTGCTGTTATCAATAAAAGTGAAAGAAAATCAGAACAGTAACAAAGGGGAAATCTTCCAATGGGACACTCGTTCTGGGAGCCCGGTGGTAACCCTGGGATTCCTTCACTTTTGATGGATTTTCTATCACTTCCTGTTTTGGCTATGGGACAGGAAGTTGAGGGAAATCTCCCTAATGTCACACAGATGGCTAGAAAAAAAAACCTGACAGGGGTTACAATCCTTCCTTAATTCATTGTTTGCTTGTTTACTCTAGGTCAATGACTTAGAAAGTATTGAAGCCAGAATATTAGCATGACAGCCAGGTAATTAGCATTTTCAGAATGAGGTCAGCAATGGCAGTAAACATATTTCTCTTTGTACGGGTCTCTTTTCATGGCTACTCTGCCTCTTTGTGCCCTTTAAAGTTGCATTGTGGCAAAGCACAGAAAACAGTAGTAATAACCAATGATCCAGCAAATGGATATTAATCTTTATGAGATCATTAAGCTTTCAGAAAATAAATACATTAAGTTAACATTTTCCAGTGCCAAGAAGCCACTGAACTTGAGGATGGTATTCTTGCACCAATTTAATGCACTCATTTAGTTTATATGTCTTTATCCGCCTTTCTCTCTTGGTGTCAGCAAGATTTGTTAAAAAAGCTGTTTTATAATTCTCGATGAACTGTGAAATTTGCATTGTAAGCAGCAATAGCATAATAGAGAAGAGCAATATAATGTGTCTAGCCTTAACACACTCAGAAGTAAAGTGTTGAAACTCAAATTGTAATAGCAAAGTATACATATATTTAAAAAAAAGGTTGTGTTTAAATAGCAGACTCGTTTATTGTAATTTCTTTCAATAATTTTAATTAGTTTCTGTTATCTATGAATTACCTAACCTACACTGAAGTGGTACAAGCTTACTAGTTTTCTAAGACTGGACATTTAGTGTAAGCTGGTTGTATATATTTTTACATTTTTACATCATGCCTACCCAAAATTATTTTGCATACCAAGTGAATTAAATGCATGTGCCTAGTCTTAGTGAAGGAAATAATCATAAGAATGTATTTTGTGGCCCCTCAATGTTATAGTTATAATTTACTGTAGTTGCTAGGGTCCCATCTTTTAATGTATTTTCTGTTATAGTCTCTTTCTGGGGTTTCTGTAGCTTTCTCTGCTTCTATTCCTGCAGCTTCCTGTGAACTCCTTTCATGCACCTTACTGTGCTCTTGCCTCCTCTATATATTTCCTCTTGGGTGTCCTATATTTGACTGAGTGAGCACCTACCTACCCATAATTGTCAGTGATATTCTGATTGGTCAAATCCATGGCAATCCATGCTCTGGAGGCACAGGAGATGTTGTGCACGCAGCTTCTCACCTCTTGAGGGGGCGGTGTCAGGGGGCGAGGTCAAAGAGGCGGTGGCTACAGTTTAACTATTCTCCTGACTCCCGAGCTCTTGATTCGACTTGATTCTGAGCATGCATGGATTTTTCTCTGATGGAAATCCACACAGACGATCGGTTTTTACCAAGACAGATGGGGCCCACACACGATCGGTTTGTCCGATGAAAAAAGTCCATCTGACTTTTTTCATCGGTAAAACCGATAGTGTGTACATGGCATAACAGTAACATTTCCAGCAAAACATCAGCTCCCAGCAGCTTTATATTGTATATAACCAAAGCAGCCAAGGAATACATTCATGTATACTAGACCCTTATCTTTGATTCAGGAAAATTATGGGATTGATAAACATTAGGGATGAGCTAAAGGTTTGATTCAAGGCAGGTTCATTAACTTTTCTGAAGTTCAGTTGCTGTTCCTGAACCCTACTGAAACCCTACTGGGAGCAAATTATGTCAAATCAATTATTGGGAACTGATTGTTAAAATACAGTATTGGCCAATTTTCAGGCTTATATATAAATAAATGGCATGGGGGCTGGGTACTGCCCTGTGAAACATGTGTGAATGAAAAAATTTAATTCAGACCAAGACAAGAGGTGATAGGAAAGTGTCCCAGCCAACTGTCAAGAGTGAAATTTATTTTTACTTTGAGGAGATTTCCTTTTATTTCCTGGCATGGCTCTAAGTGAGAAACTGAAGGGAAATCGCTCAATGTATTTGGTTTGGCTGGAGTCCTACATTAAGGATTCCATAATAAATGTTGCCAAATAATCTAGTAAACATAGATGACCAATATTTTTTATTATGACGTTTTTCTTCCCAGGTAAACATGATTTTATAGAATAATATCTCTACTCTTCTAATGTGTTATATGTTTCCAAGATATGGCATCATGTACAGTATCAAAAACAGATTGGTTATACTGAGGGTTGGATTTACACCTTCTGATCCCCTAAGCATTAGACATGTGCACAGAAAAAAAAAATGTTTTTTTTTGTTCTGTTTCGTATCGTTCCGTTTTTTCGTTTTCATTCCTTTTTCGTAAGACGCCCGTTTTCCTGTTTGTTCCTGTTCGTTTTTCGTATGACGCGATTTTTTCGTATTCCGATCATTTCGTATTTTCGTTACAGTTTTATTTTCGTACATGCGGGATGGTTCGTTATTCTGTTTAATTCATGTTCGTTACTTGTTAGACAATAATTTTCGTGAATTTTCGTCAATGATTTGCAGTATCTTGAAACCCTTTTCTTTTTCTATTTTCAGTCGTATGTTCATATGACATCTATAACAAAAGATTTGCATGCTGTATTTTAAATTCCTTTTTTCTGTTTGTATTTTGGATTCAAAATACAGCATGCAAATCTTTTGTTATATATGTCATATGAACAATGAACATAGAACTGAAAACAAACAGAAAAAGGATTGAAACAAAATACAGAATGCAAATCTTGTGTTATAGATGTCATATGAACAATGAACATAGGACTGAAAACAAACAGAAAAAGGATTGAAACAAAATACAGCATGCCAATCTTTTGTTATAGATGTCATATGAACAATGAACATATGACTGAAAACAAACAGAAAAAGGATTGAAACAAAATACAAAATGCAAATCTTTTGTTATAGATGTCATATGAGCAATGAACATAGGACTGAAAACAAACAGAAAAAGGATTCAAACAAAATACAGCATGCAAATCTTTTGTTATAGATGTCATATGAACAATGAACATAGGACTGAAAACAAACAGAAAAAGGATTCAAACAAAATACAGAATGTAAATCATTGTTATAGATGTCATTTTTGTTCTTTTGCCGTTTTCGTTTTGTCGTTTTTTTTTCGGATCATTAGTTCGTATTTGCGGTTGTTCGTTATGCGGCTCATTCGTAATCTCGTAGTTTTCGTATTTTGGTGCTTTAATTTTTTCGTATGTACACATTATCCTGCCTGTATGAAAATGAACATTTTCGTACGAAAATAACATTCGTACGAACGGGAATGCACATATCTACTAAGCATGGCCTATCAACTCAGCTCCTTCATTCACAGCAGCTGTACTACAACTGCTATGAATGAATCATGATCCATGAAAAGAGGATGTGCGGATGATTGAAAGGCCTGCCCTTCTCCATACATCACATTTCATTATTAGGAGCTGTAGTAGGCTTCTATAAATGGAGGAGCTAGGCAGAAGGGGCAGACATAGTTGGGCACCCTTGATAAGTGCCTGACATAGCTCTTGCAGTTCTTTTAACCCCTGCCATACCAAAAGATTAGGGAAGGGGAGGGGCAGAGGGATTTCAGAAAGCAGAGTAAACAAGAGCACAAGAAACACAGATTTGAGTAATGCCCCTTGTACTGATTCTTTAAACATGGGGACTTATTAAAAGTCAGCAAAATGATGTATGGGTAACTGTTTGCTGCCTCTGGAGGATCTACTGCCATAAACCACAGTCTAGTTTGGGTATGGAGCAATGTATATACTCTATAGCTCAAGTATAAATTTGTACTAAATAACGCATTTGTATTTATGTGTCCAGTGTTTTTTTAAGTGAACAAGGTAACTGGTTCAATGGCTACTGCTATAAGCAATTGGAATATTTTGTTTGGCTATGTTTTTCTCAAGAAATGGTACAAAAAGCAGCTTTAATGCCGCGTACACACGGCCGTTTTTCATGACGAGAAAAATTCAATTTTTTAAATTGGTCGTTAAAAACGGCCGTGCAGGCTCCAGAGCATTTTTCTCGTAATTTTTCACGTTGCTGTTTTTCTCGTTGTGAAAAACGGTTGTGTGTAGGCTTTAACGACAGGGAAAAAAACATGAATGCTCAGAAAATAGTTATGAGAAGGGAAATTTGCATCAGTTCAAAGGGTGGGGCCATTCGAATGGAACTTCCCCTTTATAAAGCCGTCGTACGTGTTGTACGTCACTGTGCTTTGCTCGAGAATTTTTTTTTTCACAATCAATTGCTCGAGAATTTTTTATCACGATCGTGTGTATGCAAGGCAGGCTTGAGAGGAATCACTTCGAGAAAAACTTTTTCCATAACATGAAAAATGGTCACGTGTACATGGCATAAAAGTTAGGGCGACCCTACATCTATAACCTGACTACTGAACCTATAATTTATACCACAGGTCAGTAAAAACAAAACATTACTTTATCTTTGTTGGTTAAAAAAGCACATATTATAGCACCTATGTACAAAAATGACTACAAACATAAAAACAATGTCAACAAAAGAACACAATCTTGTCATAAAACTAGAAGACATTGTTGAACCTCTAGGTTTTCCTGTCATTATATATGTCAGTGTAAAAATTGTAGTAATTTCCATTCTTACTGTAACCAAGCGATGGAAGGAATTAATTGTCAGCATAACCTCTCCACTGCAACGTAAGTACCAATATTATAGTTGATGGCTACTGCATTTAAAATCAATATTAACCATTGACATCATAAATGTAACTTTGAGTCTTAAAACAAGCACTTACCTCCTAGGCAAAAAAAAGGTAATCTCAGCTTGACATATATTTTTAACTGACCAAATATCTAAGTTATGCCGCTTTCTATATTGTCTATGCTGGAGAGCTCCTCTGTTATCATAATTATTTGTGCAGGTTTCAGACAACAAGGATTGCTGTTAACAGTACATAAGAGCCAAGGCTTTTATCCCAATCAATAGTCTTTAGCCTTTGAACTCAAGTGACTAAAAGACTCGTCCATCACATTCTGCAGTACCTGACCTCTGTGGCTTCTTGATGCATACTGCCATTTATAGGAGAAAATATAAGCACACAAAGTATTCTAAGCTTTCTTTTTTTTTTTTTTTTTTTTTTTAAATGACATTCTTTATAGCTGTATAGATGTGTGACTGTAATGATGATGTTAAGATGAATTTTCTTGTTTCCTTTCACCGGGCTTTGTGTACCTCAAAGGAGACCCATATGGTGCTCTTTGTCCGTGTCATTACCTCGTTACAGGCTCTGTCTGGCAGCCAAAGGTAGAACACTGCAGCTGTAGACAGCGATACAACTAGAATTGTCTAAGGTCAACAGTGCCGTAATTACTTTAAAATGTCAGCGTACAATAAAATACAACAGTTCATCTGGCAGAAAGCAAATTAGCTTTGACCATAGCGTAATTACCCTTTTCTCAGGACCATTAGAAGAGATCAAATCTCCACATTCAGTGTTTGAGGAAAGGCCATCAGAGTACACTCTACCTGACAAGGATGCACATTTGCCATTTTAAGATGTAATTAATTGTCCCTATAATAGAAATTTTTATATTTGACTCTGAAATGGAAATGTGTAATAACCTGGCTGCCTATATGATTAACCCTTTGGGCACCAGGCTACACTTTGAGCTGCATTCCCGCAAACCTGCCAGTGTAAGGCGGTATAAAACACAACGCTGACATGTGTGCTCCTTGTTAGATGTCATATACAGACATACTCCACTTTTAAGTACACAATGGGGTTTATTTACTAAAGCTGGAAAGCGCAACATCAGACTCACTTCTGCATAGAAACCAATGAGCTTCTGGGTTTTATTACCAGGCTTAATTGAACAAGCTCATTGGTTTCTATGCAGAAGTGAGCCTGATTCTGCGCTTTCCAGCTTTAGTAAACAAACCTCATTGTGTACTTAAAAGTGGGGTATGCCAGTATGTGTTTTCAGGTAAAAACATAAATTACACAGGGCAAAGAATAATTGAAGAAAATACCATATACAGTATCTCACAAAAGTACACCCTCACATTTTTGTAAATATTTTATTATGTCTTTTCATGTGGCAAAACTGATGAAATTGGACGTTGCTACAATGTAAAGTAGTGAGTGTACAACTTGTATAACAGTGTAAATTTGCTGTCCCCTCAAAATAACTCAACACACAGCGATTAATGTCTAAACCATTCGCAACAAAAGTGAGTACACCCCTAAGTGAAAATGTCCAAATGAGGCCCAATTAGCCATTAAGTGTCATGTGACTCATTATGCCGCATACAGACGATCGGACATTCCGAAAACAAAACCATGGATTTTTTTTACGACAGATGTTGGCTCAAACTTGTCTTGCATACACACAGTCACACAAATGTTGACAGAAATTCCAAACGTTTTGTGTGTCGGAATTGTGTACAAATTTGAGAAGCAGCTCTGAAATTTTTGTTGTCGGAAATTCCGACAGCAAATGTTCGATGGAGCCTACACAAGGTCGGAATTTGTGACAACGAGCTCCCATCGAACATTTGTTGTCGGAAATTCTGATCGTGTGTACACGGCATTAGAGTTACAAGATCTCAGGTGTGAATGGGGAGCAGGTGTGTTACATTTTGTGTTATCGCTCTCACTCTCCACTCACTGGAAGTTCAACATGGCACCTAATGGCAAAGAATTCTCTGAGGATCTGAAAAAAAGAATTGTTGCTCTACATGAAGATGTTCTAGGCCAGGGGAGGCAAACACACGGCCCACGGGCCGAATCCGGCCCGCCAGGCCTTGCCATGTGGCCCGCACAGCGGCCCCCGTCAGCAGGGGGATCTCGCTCATGGACGTGATCAGCGAGGTGCCGAGCCGAGGACAGATAGGCCTGAAGAGCCCGGGAGACAGGAGAATAGTTAAACTGTAGCCGTCTCCTCTTTGACCTCACCCCCTGACCCACCCCCAAGAGGTGAGAAGCGGTGGGCACAGCATCTCCTGTGCCTCCAGAGCATGAATTGCTCCAATTTCCTCTTTGTAGTGAAATGAGGCCCAGGGAGCAGACTGACTGGGGACTCAGAGGCCGGCCACACTGCCAGGCCAGGGAGCCGCTGGAAGGATCAAAGGAGACACACTGGCATGAAAAGTAGAGCTAGCAGTCTCTCTCATCATCTCTCAGCCTCCCCCTCCTCCCCCTTTCCCTCAGCTCCCCTGTCTCTCTAAACCCAATGTCTCTCTCAGTGAATCCAAATTACCAGTGCTGCAAAAATACACAATTCTATGAATATGTAAATAAACAAACAAATTTTATATAATTATTTATTAAATGTTCATTCATATCCATGTTTTTTTAATGCTTTTTATTGATTGTTATATGGAATTAGTTTATTTATATATTTGCACAATTGTGTGTTCTTGCAGCACTGGTGATTTGGATTCACTACTAGTGTTGCTCACGAATATTCGTATTGCGAATATTCGGCTCGAATATGGCATATTCGAGTATTCGCGATATATTCCGAATTTCGCGGTGAATATTCGCTATAAGCTTCGAATATTCGTATTTTTTCAATTTTTTTTAGAAACAGATCATCCTAGAGATCCCCATCGACGTCTAAAAGCATTACTGGTATGATTAGAGATCTTTGGGCCGAGTAGCTGCAGCGATCATTTTATATTGCCGAAAAATCGCAATGCGATTATTCGGCAATAGCGATATCGCGCGATTATTTTCAAGAAATTCGCAATATTGTTTTTAGCTAAAATAACACATATATTCGATTTCAGAGTGTTACTGTCGAAATTCCGCAATCAATTTCTCATTCGCATTTTTGCGAAATTACGATAAAATATCAAGAATATTCTGAGCCAATCAGAGTGCTCCTTCCGCATTTGCCGAATATTCGCAATTATTTTGTATTGTAATATATCAAGAATATTCTGAGCCAATAAGAGTGCTCCTTCCGCATTTGCCGAATATTCGCAATTATTTTGTATTGTAATATATCAAGAATATTGCTGATGAGTGCTCCTTCTGCATTTCGCCGAATTTTTTGTATTTTGTATTGTAATATCATCACGAATTTCTGAGCCAATAGAGTGCTTTATTTGCGATAATCAATGATTGATTGAGGTTCCATCCTGCAGCGCATTCGGTTCGATTGGGAATATATCTCACGACTATTCCCCAGTAGGGCTTATTTTATAATTTATTTCATTTTCTGTACTTTATTTGCACAATGAGATTGAGGTTTCCTGCAGCGCCGGTGATTGGGACTCACTACCCAGTAGGGTTATTTTATAATATTTCAGTTAATGGAAGCTACATATGTCATATTCACACTGAAATACTTGTTGCAGCACTGTGCACTTGGGATCAATACCCATTAGAGTTTATTTTTTTAACCTTTTTGAATTTTTCTCTTTCCTCCTCAGTCCCTCTAGCAGCGATGGCTCTTTATGAGCAGAGCGCATGCGTGGTCCTCCCGGCATAGCTGTCAGTGTCTGAGGTTCCTGAGAGCTCTGACGGCTATGTTTTTCTTTTATCCAGCGGGCTTGCTGCCTGAGAGTCGGGTCAGGTAGGAAGGAGGGAGCATAGATGTCAGATTTTTTTTTTCTTGTTTGGATGGGGCGGTGAGGTCAGAACCCAGGAGGAGGGAAGAAATCAGTTGTTGCACACTGTGCATAGCATACTCATAAACTCTGCGCTCCCTACACAGCACACTCCTGAACCCTGTGCTCCCTACTCAGCGCACTTCTAAACCATGCGCTCCCTACACAGCACACTCCTGAACCCTGCGCTCAGTGCAAGAAAACTTTTTTGGAGACTGCTCAGACTGAACACTATGGTGGAGTGCAAGATACAACCAGTCCTTTGAGGGCAAACAAACTGCTGATGCGGCCCCCAGCGTTTCTATATTTTATGTGGAATGCTCCTGTGTGGATACCAAGGTTATATTTTATGAAAATTGACCAACTGTTAAACTCCTTTCTTTGGACATCTTCCCATTCCAGAATGAGTCTACAATTGCCGGCAACAGGGTAATCTGCCACTGCCCATCCTATATAAAAAATATTTAACTGGTCAGAGGGTATTTGTCCATAGATGGTTGTTTTGGGATAATGGGCATGCCACCACTGTACTAGTAACTGCACTCCAAGGGTTATATAAGGCCCTACCCCTTTTAATTTGTAGAGGATCATAGGCTGTATATCCTATTACAACCTTTATGTGTGCCGCACTGTGACTATGTGTCTCTTGGGGCTAAAACCTCCCCACACTAAATATTGTGTTATAACTGTTAGTTCTCACAATTTTTGTAGTTCCTTGTTCCGGTAAACTGGTCTACAAAGAGGGTTGTTTGTAAGGGTGTAGGCTCCTGTCCAGAATGTATAAATATATTTTCCCTGCCCAGGCTACATCTATGATGCAATGCAGAGTGAAGTAGATTGGAGATGTCATTGAGATGTCATTGATGGATGGATGGGTGAGGATTGGGACAATATGTGGGATTACCCATTTAGATTCACCCCCACAAAACCGCTGGAATTTACCTGCCACCGTCATCTAAATGTTGGCGCTGCACTCACCTGCTGACTCCACTTTTTTTGGCAGTGACTTTGATTCATTGGCTCTAGACCAGGGTTACCCAATTTTTAACTGAAGTTATTACCTTGCCTGTCCTAAAATCCATCTCTGTTTGTTTATTGGGACTGATGGAAGGGGTGGCCTCCACAACAGCTCCTGTTTTATTGTCTTCATATTGCACTGGAAGAAACTGATAGTACCTTCTTTGACTTTCTGGAAAAGACTGGTTCATTTGGCACTGCTGTTCAATAAAGTCACCTACATAAGTTTAAACTGGACATGCCATGGAACTGCTGCCTGTCTGTGATCAATTTGAATCTCTGAGTGCACGAAATAATGGATGTAGCCTTTTTGGTTAAATCAGATAGGAAAATACATTGTCCCCTTTCCTATAATGTACCTGATGAATATATGTGGTACCTCTGTATGTAGAGGGAGGAGGGGTGGCAACAGGATTTCTCCCACTCCTTTTATTTATTTAGTGAACTTTTGGCATATCTGTGTATATCTGTGTATGCCTTTGACATGTATTGATACAGTTTGTTTATAATTTTCCTTGATGCGCATGGCATTCACTGGGTCAAGTGAGTGAGTGAGCTCCTTTCTATACTACATGTATGGCTCAATTTAAGCAAGGGTTCTTCCCAGTTTTATCTCTCAATGTCTTCTATATAAACAGTATTGAACAGGGGATGGGTGGGATTGCTAATTTCAACGCTAGTCCAGGTTAGTTAGTTAGGATTTGTCAGCCCTATGTGACTTTATTTTGTTTATTTTGTATTCTTTTTAGTGTTTTTTCTTTTTTTACTATTACCCCATTTAAAATCCAGTAAAAAGAGTCTTCTGAAAAAAAGAAAAGAAAAAGTGATCAACCCCTCCCTCCCTTCTCCCCCTTCATACACACACACACACACACACAAATTACACACACGTCTATCTTACACACAGGTACTACACACAAAGGACCTGTTTAAACCAATGGGTATTATTCATATCATGTGTCCATGCTGGCATGCATTGTGCACAGGTGGTGTACTTTTTTTTGTTTTGCTTTTTAAAACATGTATCCAATGCTGTACACACAATGCTGCTTGGGGCATTGCTGAGTGTTGTAACAGGCTGCATTATGACAAAATGTATACCTGTATAATTTTTCCGCAAAGCACACCAATGCTAATACACCAATGCTGTATACTGGCCTAGGCCAACAAGGCCCAGGCCTAGGGCAGCACTTTGCAGGGGGGCAGCATGGACAGTGTCGCCAGCTTGCGCTCAGTTAGGGAAATTAGTTTAGCGCCCCCGTAAATCAGCCGCACTGCTTTCAGTATGTGGGTGGTTGGCATTCGCAATGTAGGGGGGGGGGCGCTTCATTTTTTACCATCCCTGTCCCATTGCGAGATTTCCCTTCACTTCCTGTTTCATAGAAACAGGAAGTGAGAGGAAATCTATGCAAATTAAGGCTCCATTGCCCCCCCCCATGCCATCAGAACTTGAAACATTAAAATTTACAATTTCAGGGTGGGCTTAAACCGCAAGGGGTTGCTTACAGGAAGGGGTCGTTTTAGGCCTGGGCAGCACAAAACCTAAATACATCCCTGACATAATCACTGCGGGTTTGGCTTTACCGCAATGCATAGGCGTGGAGCTAACTTGCATATTTTTAGCTTAAATTGCTTATCGTTTTATGTACCTTAATTTTCATTGTTTCAGAAAACAGTACAATTTTAAATTAGAAATATTTGTTACTTATTAAAGCAATGCTATTATATCTTTAATACTACTAGGAAATATGTAGGTTATGTTGTATTTGTGTGCTCTAATAACAATTCTAGTGTATTTTTATTGATTATATTGTTTTTATAATCATTTGCACAACTATCATGGGATATTCAAAATCAGCAGCACCGTTTTTTTAATTCTACCCATTCTGTGTATTCAGAAAATATATGGTTTGCAGGGTATTTTGCAAACTTAACAAGCTGTAAATAACAAATATTTTAAAAAAAATAACAAAAATGGTCTTGCCACAAGTTAAAAGTAAAGCGCTAGGCTCAGCAGTGAAAGGATTCAATTGCAAGCATAATGAGGGGTGTAACAGAAAGTTCCCAATTAATCACCATGCTGAGATGCAGATGTGGGCCCCTTTAACTCCCTAAGTTAACCACTTCCGGTCCGCGCTATTGACATAATACGTCAGCAGCGCGGACCTGAGGCGCCGGGGTCACGTCTTTGGACGTGATTGGCTTGTAATTCCCCGCGCGCGCCACAGGGTGGCGCGCGGCGGAAAAACAGTCCCGACGCATCACCGAGGATTCGATCGTGTACCCGGCGGCCGCGTTGTCCGTCAGGTACCCTCGTCGGTGAAGAAGGGACTGGAGCTCTGTGTGTAAACACAGACTCCAGTCCTGTCAGGGAGAGGTAGATGCTGTTTCCCTTGTACATAGGGAGACAAGTCACCTCCCCCAGATCCCCCTGCACACCCAGGCAATCATTTAACCCCTTCCTCACCCCCCTAGGTAACCCCTTCAATGAGTCACATTTATACAGTAATTGGTGCTATTTATAGCTGGTCGCTGTAAAATGTGAATGGCGCCAAAATGTCAAAAGTGTCCGATGGCCGCCGCAATATCGCAGTAAAATAAAAAAAACGCGATCGCCGCCATTACTAGTAAAAAAAAATATTAAAAAAAAAATCAAATTCTGTCCCCTATTTTGTAGGTGCTATAACTTTTGCGAAAGCAGTCACTTATTGGATTTTTTTTTTTTACAAAAATACGTGAAGAGTACTTCGGCCTTAACTGAGGAAAAAAAATATATTTAAAAAAAAAAAATTGGGATATTTATTATAGCAACAAGTAAAAAATATATATATATTTTTAAATTGTCGCTCTTTTTTTGTTTATCCAAAAAATAAAAACTTGCACGGGCGATCAAATACCACCAAAAGAAAGCTCATGTGGGGGAAAAAAGACGCCAATTGTGGGTGCCACTGCACGCCGCGCAATTTCTAAACCGACGCAGTGGAGCTAAAATTTCGCCTGGGCACGAAGGGGGTTTATGTGCCCAGTAAGCAAGTGGTTAATGGACCCACCAAACAAAGATATGTTTTCCCACCCTCAAGAACTCAGAGAAGCCATGGCTGATAGGACAGAGGTAGCTGGGCAAGTGATCTGCAGTCAGGTAAGAGGCTCTCAACTGTCAAAAATGGCATGCAGTAAGCGAACCAAAGGATATTGCGAATTGGATGTGGCCTTCCCCGCATCCAATTTGCATGTCATGAGATTGTGACTGGCTTTCTATGGAGCCGGTTTACACCAGACTGGCACCAGAGCAAATTGCACAGAAGTCCTGGGTGTGTCTTCTGGTTCATTTCAGGTCCAAATTTATGCTGAAACTGGACCTGAAACGCTGAACAGGGATGCACCAGGCCCCTGCTGTCAGCCGACAGTAACTGTGTAGAGCCCCTCCCCTATAGGTACTAGAGTACTGCAGTTTTTCAGTAGGTTAGTGCTTCAGGAACTCATCATGAGAAATGACAAGCGGCTAAAGGAAATCAGCAGCACTGAGATGCAAAAAAAATGAAAAAAACAGCATTTTTATAAAGAAAAAAACTTGGCGGTTGTTTTAGATACACAGTGCTTTAGCAAACTATGTATATTCTCAAGTATAAGCCAAGTTTTTTAGCATTTTTTTGTGCTAAAAAAGCCCCCCTTGGCTTAAACTCAAGCCTCTCTGCTGTGTCATGCAGTCAGTTGGCGACCATTTAGTGTAATGAAGCCCCGCCTCCTCGTCCGTGATAGTGGAACACTGACTCACTGCTGGGAAACTGAATCAGCGTTTTGTCTATCACGGACTATCATGGATGAGGAGGAGGCAGGGCTTTGTTACACTGGATGGCCGCTGACTGTAGTTAAGATTGCACGACACAGTGGGATATCAGGTACATGAGGCACAGTGAGGCATGCAGATGGGCACAGTGAGGCTGTAAATGGGCACAGTGAGGCTGCAAATGGGCATTATTGACCCTCTTTTCCACTTACAGAAGCTATTGCATTTCACACCCTAGGCTTATACTCGAGTCAATATGTTTTCTACAAGTTTTTTGTGGTAAAATTAGGTACCCCAGCTTACATTCGGGTCGGCTTATACTCGAGTGTATACGGTAAATAGATAAATATACTTTATTGTCATTGTATACATACAACAACATTTTTCCGGGTACTCTTTACAGCAGCAATAAAACACTTCTCAACAAAACCACACATACATACTCCTAGCACATGCCCATATATCTATATAAAGCGGGTGTGTAAACCCGCTTGCATACAGTATACACGCCTGAAAGGCAAAAGGCATAATGAGTATGCGGTGCATACTAGCTTATTATCAAATACTTACCTTGGAACGAGGTGTGGGGAACTTACCTGGTCCACGCCGAGGGAAATGTCATCTTGGCTCGGCGTGTCTTCCGGGTATCGCCGCTCCAGTGCTGTGATTGGCTGGAGCGGCGATGTCATCACTCTCGCGCGCATGCGGCAAGATCCGTGGATCCGCGCTGCGCATGCGCCTCTGCAATCAGAGGCACATTGCGAGGGGAATATCTCCTAAACCGTACAGGTTTAGGAGATATTCTTTATACCTACAGGTAAGCCTTATTATAGGCTAACCTGTAGGTAAAAGTGGTAGTACAGACCTGTACTACCACATTAAATATGTCAAAATATAAAATGTTATTTTTAATTAAATAAATATTAGAATTCCACATAAAATTTCTAAAACACTGTACCTGATGGGATTATGGACAATACAGCCATAAATGTCATGAAGTTAGGATTTACATCTACTTTAACCTATTTGTGACCAGGGATCATTGATGCCACAGGATCAGTATGCATTAGCTAACTTGGCTATAACTCTGTTTACACTGTTAAGGACACATTAAGGCCAGCCATACCTGGTTCGAATCCCAGCTGGTTCCTGCTAAACTGGCCAAGATGCAAGCTGTCAATAGTCAAGCTGAATGTAGCAAGCTGATTAATCAATCAACTTGGGTACAACCAGCCTGCTGGATTCTCTTGCGATTTTTGGTAGTGGCTGCTATAGCCGCTAGCAATAATCACTGTCTTCTGAAGATGTTGACCCAGCAGGAGGGATTCTTGCATCAACAATGTCTGTGACCTCATATTATATGGTTTTGGTAAATCTGAATGAAAACATCCACAGAAAATTGTATAGTCTGTATTCAGCTTAAGTGCAATATTTTGTTAATAAACAGGATTGGTTTTACATAAAAAAAAAACAATGTCTGTGTTGATGGGGGAATCAAACTAATTTATTTCCTGCAACCAATGGAATAAGATTAGCTCTGTGTATGGCCTGCCTAAGCTTTTCCTTGGTACATTCTTTGAGCACTTCTTCGCTGGAGAATTTTTTCTTGGCTTGTTTGTAAACAAAGTCATATGTAATATATTTGTTAGCTTTCATAGTGATCACATGGCTGTAAAACGTGTTGATTATATGCCAATCGCTATATCTGACAGGGCTGCTGTCATATAAGCCTGCACCAGTCCTGCCATTTGATGTTTAATCATCAACAGTAAATAACACTAACTTACAACAGCACTACCCCAAAACATTTTGGAACCTAGAATCACTCCTGTACACATTTTGTGAGCAAGGCCATTGTGTCCGAAACGCGTTAACATCTGTTGTACACACTCATCTTTTATGGAGATACAATAAACCTGGATTTTATTTATTTATTTAAGAGCATGTATGAAGCTGTGGATTGTCTTTCATCCATTAACTCCTATACACAAATTTGAAAAATTGAACTGTTTTTAAACTGAGCTTTTATTGTCACTGGTTGAAATGGACTCTTCATACTGTATATTGTTTTTTGACATAAATATGGTAATTTTTCAAAAGCTGTGTGTTTGGGGAACACCTCACACTGGATTTCCCAGAAGAGTCCCCTATTGAACCAGAAGTGGGAAGATCTATTTTATGAAGTACTACATTAAAGGAGACCTGTCATATGAAGGATGGTGTGTGCCACTGCTGATGCTTCCTTCTGGAAATTTGGGTCACCAGTCTGCCGATCAGCTGGGTTTTAATTTTTTAAGTCATTGGCCCAGAACAAGTATACAGATAAAGACATCTGACTTTCTTGTTACTCACAATTGTTCTAAAATCTCTGGGTGTGCTAAAAGATATTCAGACCATGGAATCAAAAAGACAACCAGTCAACCAGCATTTTTAGAAGACTGTCAGTAATGATAGCTTCCATATTACTCCTATGACAGGTTTGCTTTAAGGTCTCACAATTTGATGTGATAATTGACCTCCTCTGTGAACTCCCTTATTGCTGTCAACAAGGTTTATACATTTTTTAATTCTAAAAGCAGCCCTTTTTGTTCTCTTAAAATACATTTTGGTGACAAATAGCAAAACATTTTAGTCCATATAAAGTAAAAATATTTTGCCTGTCAGTTCAGCCTGTTCAAGGTCCATCTCCAAGTTTTTCTCTGTTATTATAAACATGTAAGATTCCTTTATAAAGTTGTTCAATCATCTTCTGTGTTTTGTACCTTTGAACTGTCATGTACGATTTGAATTAATGAGGCATTTTAGGTCTAAGGTCCCTTGCAAGACCTATTCAGATTATGAACTATTAATCCCACAGTGATCTGTGCAGCATTATAAAAATGACACCACCGGTTTCTACGTATTTTATTGTGGCTTGGTATTTTGTAGACATCATGAGTTTGTCCTTTGGGAAATAAGCTATTGGAAAGGTATTTTACTGTGCGCTCCAGGAGAAAGCACGTATTTATGGAGAATAGAATCTGAAATATTTGACTGCTAGACAATAGAACTTGGGGGTAACTTTTTATTAAAATACATTTTGCATTTGCTGGGTAATGCAGAACTCTTATGCAGTCAATACAGTTATTGACCTTTCTTATGTATTCATGCTTTGGTGTTCGATACAGGCAATAGAAAAGTAGAGCTATGATACATCTGTTTCAAATCAGCATTGACCATAATAGTGTTTAACTATTATGTAATATACAATCAATTTGTGCACTGCTGAATATTGTAAAGATAATAAGGATAGCTTTCATAGAAGACAAATCAATGTGAGGCGAGGAAATTATCTAAGGCTTAGGTTCATGTAACAACATATAATAAATTCCAGCTTTATCGTCTTTAATGCAACTCATGATCACAGTGCCTGCCTCTAAAATGCACAGTAACAAATAATTCTAAGGTCTCCTGTATTCCTTCTTGAAAATATTGTTTCTGAGGACTTCTATATTCTTTAGGTTAAAACAAAGTATATTTTGGACAGTCATCTTCTAATGGAGTCCCATCATACTTTTGCTATGTTGTCAAGTGATTTTAATTTTTATCAGGTAGAGTATTTGCTAAGGCATGGTTTAAAAAAATAGAGACCCTTTTTAGGGAGTTAATTTGGAAGAAGAGAAAGGCTAGGATCAGTCTACGGACATTGCAATTGCCAACAAATAAGGGTGGCCTGGCGGTTCCACACCCCCGTAGCTATTTTTTAGCAGCCCAATTACAGCATCTGGGAGGATGCGGCTCCGAAGGAGGAGGGAACTCTAGTGGGAAAATTATGTTAATGGGGTCCCCACATAGATCTATAATAGAAACCCTGGAGGCTGATTCTTTCCCGTATAAGAACGCGACACTGTGTCTGGTTAAAAGAACATGGCAGGCAGGTAAGGCAGCTTTGGGGTATAAGGGGCTAACAGAATACTCCCCTTTATGGGAAAACAAAAACCTGCAGGAGATTGTAAAAATGGGAAAAGTGAAAGAATGGGAAAAGCTAGGAATAACTAGGCTGGAACAACTATATATAGGGGACACATTGAAATCTTTTGCAACACTAAGGGAAGAATATGATATACCAAATTCCCTGTTTTATACTTACCTGCAGGTCAGACATGCCCTACAGGCCCAATTCAAGACGGACCCGGCAAGAGGGCAAAAAATCCCCCATTTCCAACGGCTAATTAATTCCGAGAGCACCAAGGGAATTATATCAGAGCTATATGCAAAGATTAGTGAGGGGGCGATTGGGGGAGCAAGTCCAGGTAAAAACAAACAAAGATGGGAAGAGGATATAGGCCACATAACAGATGAGCAATGGGAACAGATCCTCGAGACGGGGAAATTGGTGTCACTAGCCCCGTCACAGAGAGTTTCCCACTTGTTTTTACTTCACAGGGTTTATTATACCCCAAAGAGGTTATACAACTTTGGGAGAAAAGTAGACGATAAATGTCCCAGGTGCCAAAACACTGGTGACCTTATCCATATGATGTGGAAATGCCCGAAACTATATAGATACTGGGGTAACGTATTAGAGATAATAAATACAACTTTCGGGATAGATCTGGAACTGGAGGCTAGGGTTTGCTTGTTGGGAGGTATGGAGGAGAGATCGGAGCAAAGGGGCAGCGCAGTAGCGGCTGTGAGATGTTTGTTCCAAGCCAGGAAACTAATAGCACAAAAGTGGCAATCAGAGAAAGCGCCTGCAATTGTAGAATGGGTAAACACGATTAATGCCACAGTATGGAAGGAGAAAGTAACCTTAACTAGACAGGGCAACTTTGAAAAATTCAAAAAGCTGTGGGCGCCCTGGCTGAGCAGAATGGGATGTCCACCCTAGGGCGGGGAGAGTAATCATGCCAGGCTGTTGGGGAGAGGTCTGGGCAGAAGGGAGAGGTAACTGCAAGAGAGAGGGAGAAAACTCTTAAAGTAAACATGGTGACAGTTGTGTAAAAAGAGAATAGAGAAAGCCATAATATAGAGTGCACTAACGTGGTATAAATAAGAAGGGTGGGGGGAAGGGGTAGGGGTAAAAGGGGCACAACCAAGGTCTGAAGACGCGCTATATTTATAACTATATTCACAACGATGTATGTTAAGAAAATAAACGCCTATGCATTTTTGTATAACAAAAAAAACTCAATAAAGAATATCAAAAAAAAAAGGTAGAGTATTTGCTAAGAAAAATGCAATTTACATGCAGCATATAGCAGTTAAAGGATGAGTTCACCTTTGGAACATGTTACATGCAGGGCTTGACTTACCATTGGGCTTGACTGGGCTCAAGCCCATGGGCCCCGCCCATTAGGGAGCCCCTTACTTTTAATTTTTTTGGCCGCGTACACACGATCGAACATGTCCGCGGAAACTGGTCTATGTCCGATCGTGTGTACGGCCTAGCGGACAGGTTTTCAGCGGACAAAAGTTTCTAAGCATGCTTAGAAACTTGTCCTCTGGAAACCTGTCCGTTGGACCACAAGGGCACTGGGGAGTGTGCTCTCATTTTCCATTGATTCCTCCTGCCATTCAGTAACTGAACAGGCTGCAAAGTAAAAAAAGAAAAAAAGGGTGTGCATTTATTATTATTATTATTATTATTATTTATTTATTTATTTATTTATTTAATAAAAGGTGAACTTGGCCTTTAACCATTTATGGACCGTCTGCCACAGAAATACGTTGGTACTTTGAAGAGGAATGCTGTTGTTATAGTAGCAGATAGCTACCATGACCCCAGTATCCTCTTCTTCAGTAGTGTTGCTCACGAATATTCGAATTGCGAATATTCGCTACGAATATTGCATATTCGAGTATTCGCGAATATCGCGAATATCGCGGCGAATATTCGCTATTTCGAATATTCGAATGTTTTAAAACATTTTTTGGAACAGATCACATCCTAGAGATCCCCATCGACGTCTAAAAGCATTGCTGGTATGATTAGAGACCTTGGGCCGAGTAGCTGCAGCGCTCATTTTATATTGCCGAAAAATCGCAATGCGATTATTCGGCAAATAGCGATATCGCGCGATTATTTTATATTGTAATATATCACGAATATTCTGAGCCAATCAGAGTACTCCATTCCGCATTTCTCGAAATTTCGAAATTATTTTGTATTGTAATATATCACAAATATTCTGAGCCAATCAGAGTGCTCCATTCCGCATTTCTCGAAATTTCGAAATTATTTTGTATTGTAATATATCACGAATATTCTGAGCCAATCAGAGTGCTCCATTCCGCATTTCTCGAATATTCGCAATTATTGTGTATTGTAATATATCACGAATATTCTGAGCCAATCAGAGTGCTCCTTCCGCATTTGCCGAATATTCGCAATTATTGTGTATTGTAATATATCACGAATATTCTGAGCCAATCAGAGTGCTCCTTCCGCATTTGCCGAATATTCGCAATTATTGTGTATTGTAATATATCACGAATATTCTGAGCCAATCAGAGTGCTCCTTCCGCATTTGCCGAATATTCGCAATTATTGTGTATTGTAATATATCACGAATATTCTGAGCCAATCAGAGTGCTCCTTCCGCATTTGCCGAATATTCGCAATTATTGTGTATTGTAATATATCACGAATATTCTGAGCCAATCAGAGTGCTCCTTCCGCATTTCTCGAATATTCGCAATTATTTTATATTGTAATATATCACGAATATTCTGTGCCAATCAGAGTGCTCCATTCCGCATTTCTCGAATATTCGCAATTCGCATGCGCAATTCGCAATCGCAATTCGCATTCGCGATAGCGAAAATTCGCAATAATTTCATTTCGAAAATATATCACGAATATTCGTATTTAGCGAATATCTGTCGAATATTCGACTATATATTCGAGATATATCGCGAATACGAATATGGCATATTCTGCTCAACACTATTCTTCAGCGGGCGGTCCTCTTTCAGATAAAAGTGGTCTCTGCAGCGGGCATGCTGTAAGATCACTTCTATCGGTGGCGCTGGTGCCCTCCGCCACTTACCAGAGCCATTGGCCATGGGGTAGAGCCTATCAGATTCTTCTGTGTCAAAGGCCCGGAGATGACTGAGGGGAAGATGGTCCCCACCTGTCTCCATACCACTGCAGGGCTGAAGCGATGTCAAAATGTCACTTCCGCCCAATGCTCTCAAATAAAAATATCCCATTTAACCCCAGATCTCATATTTAAGAGGACCTGTCATGCTTTGTTTCTATTAGGGATGTTTACATTCCTTGTAATAGGAATAAAAGTGACCAATTAAAAAAAAAAAAAAAACTGTGTAAAAATAAAAAATTTAAAGTAAAATAAATTGAAATAAAAATTGTCCTGACAAGCTTGCGTGCAGAAGCGAACGTATACATAAGCAATGCCTGCATATGAAAACGGGGTTCAAACCACACATTTGAGGTATCTCCTTAGAGCGAGAGCAATAATTCTAGCCCTAGACCTCCTCTGTTACTCAAAACATGCAACCTGTACAATTTTTTAAACATTGCCTATGGAGATTTTTAAGGGTAAAGGTTTGTCGCCATTCCAGGAACGGGCGCAAATTTTAAGCGTGACATGTTGGGTATCAATTTACTCGGCGTAAAATTATGTTTCACAATATAAAAAAATTGGGCTAACTTTACTGTTGTCTTATTTTTTCATTATAAAAAGTGAATTTTTTTCAAAAAAAGTGTGCTTGTAAGACTGGTGCACAAATGCGGTGTGACAAAAAGTATTGCAATGACCTCCAAGTAATTTTCTAGAACAACAAACAGTTTTTAACTTGGAAATAGTGTTGAGCAGAATATGCCATATTCGATTTCGCGATATATCTCGAATATATAGTCGAATATTCGAGATATATTCGCTAAATACGAATATTCGTGATATTTTTTGGAAAAGAAAATATTGCGAATTTTCGCTATTGCGAATTTTCGCTATTGCGAATGCGAATGCGAATCGCGAATTGCGAATGCGAAATTTTCGAGAAATGCGGAAAGGAGCACTGATTGGCTCAGAATATTCGTGATATATTACAATATAAAATAATTGCGAATATTCGAGAAATGCGGAAGGAGCACTCTGATTGGCTCAGAATATTCGTGATATATTACAATACACAATAATTGCGAATATTCGGCAAATGCGGAAGGAGCACTCTGATTGGCTCAGAATATTCGTGATATATTACAATACACAATAATTGCGAATATTCGAGAAATGCGGAAGGAGCACTCTGATTGGCTCAGAATATTCGTGATATATTACAATATAAAATAATTGCGAATATTCGAGAAATGCGGAAGGGAGCACACTGATTGGCTCAGAATATTCGTGATATATTACAATATAAAATAATTGCGAATATTCGAGAAATGCGGAATGGAGCACTCTGATTGGCTCAGAATATTCGTGATATATTACAATACAAAATAATTGCGAAATTTCGAGAAATGCGGAATGGAGCACTCTGATTGGCTCAGAATATTCGTGATATATTACAATATAAAATAATCGCGGGATATCGCTATTGCCGAATAATCGCATTGCGATTTTTCGGCAATATAAAATGAGCGCTGCAGCTACTCGGCCCAAGGTCTCTAATCATACCAGCAATGCTTTTAGACGTCGATGGGGATCTCTAGGATGTGATCTGTTCTAAAAAAAAAATTGAAAAAATTTGAATATTCGAAATAGCGAATATTCGCCGCGATATTCGTGTTATTCGCGAATACTCGAATATGCAATATTCGTAGCGAATATTCGCAATGCGAATATTCGTGAGCAACACTACTTGGAAACACGAAATCTCAGAAAGAGCTTAAGTGGTTAAGGTCCATGAATCTTTGTCTAGGGGAAAAACACAACCAACAACAAACCCTTTCATGTTAGGGACAGATTTCTGTGGGCTAAAGAAATTATACCACACAAGGTCTCTCAGTAATGCATGGACATGATGGGAAATGGGTGTTCCTAAAGGATGGGGTTAATTGTGACACGCTTAAACATCTTCCAGAATTTATTTTCTTGTCAATTTTAGGCATTTGTTTACATGCCAATTCTGATCCACAGAGCAAGTTAATGCTTTTTCCAGAATCTGTGATTGCAGGTCTGTATGGGGGGTAGGTAGTTGTAGATACTCTCAGCTAGTACCACTCCTTGGAGAGGAAAGTTCACAGTTTTATTGATTATACAGTAAAAAAAAAAACACATTTCACAATCTAAGGTTAAACCTTCTTTCTTACAACCTGAAATCACTGCTGCATGTCCTCTTCGGGGACCTTAGAGAACTAAGACCACGTACACACGATCGGTCTAAACCGATGAAAATGGACTGAAGTTCAGTTTCATCGGTCCAAACCGATCGTGTATAGGCCCCATCGGTCAGTTGGCCTTCGGTCCAAAAACAGAGAACTTGCTTTAAAATTGAACCGATGGACACCTGACCGATGGGTCAAAACCGATTGTTAGTATGCAAAGGCATCGGTCAAAAGGCCTGTGCATGCTCAGAATCAAGTCGACGCATTCTTGAAAGCATTGAACTTCGTTTTTTTCAGCACGTTGTGTTTTTTACGTCACCGCGTTCTGACATGATCGTTTTTTTAACCGATGGTGTGTAGGCACATCAGACCGTCAGTCGGCTTCGTCGGTTAACCGATGAAAACGGTCCTTCGGACCATTCTCGTCGAATGGACTGATCGCGTGTACATGGCCTTACAGTTACTAAAGTTACTGTTGATATATTTGTACATTGTAAACATATCCCCTATTAATCACATCTTCTCCGTAATAACTGTAGTTCATCCTCCTCCATTGCCCTTATTATTTTTGTTGTCCAATCCTGAGGATTAATGACCAAAACTAAACTGCATATTCAAGATGAGGCCAAACCAGTATTTTGTAAAGTAGTAGAATTATTGATTTATCTTTTTATATTGAGAGCAAGCTAGCTTTTTTTGCTGTGGCTTGGAATTGCATGCTATTGCTAAGTCCGTAATCTACAAGCACCCATAGATCCCTTTCCATCACTGATTCTCTTCAGGGTTAGAATCTCCTAATGTGTGGTTAGCATGTGTATTTTTGGCACCCAAAAGCATAGCTTTACATTACCCAATATTAAAACCTATCTACAATTTAACTGTCCAACTCCTTATTGTATCCAGTCTTCCTGTAATGATGCTATATTCTGTGCCTAATGTTCTTCCCTGCATAGTTTGGTATCATCACCAGACATTGAAATTAAGCTCTTAATTCCAACCTCTGTATCACTATTAACCACTTGCCAACCGTATAACTTAAATATCCTGTGGCAAGGTGGCAATGTTGTGCCGAATCACATACCTATTACATGATCTGACACTTCCGGGTAGGAGGCGCGCATGCATGGATTTTTTTGTACCAAAATACATAGCAGAATACATATTGCCCTACACTGATAAAGAAAATAATATCTATTCTATTTTTTTTATTGCATATATTTTATAGCAGAAAGTAAAAAATATTGTTTTATTTTTTTCAAAATTGTCAGGCTTTTTTTGTTTAAAGCGCAAAAAAAAAAATGCAGAGGTGATCAAATACCAACAAAAGAATCTCTATTTGTGGGTAAAAAGGACATCACTTTTATTTGAGCACAGTGTTGCATGATCGCGCAATTGTCAGTTAAAATAATGCAATGCCGTATTGCAAAAAATGGCCTGGTCAGGAAGGGGGGTAAATCTTCTGGTCTTGTAGTTAACCAAATCAAATTTATAAACATAGTTCCTTACTACCTCCTCAAATACTTTACATACTATTGATGTTGGGCTGACTGGTCTATTTGTTTTTTTTTCCAGTTTGAAAAGTGAATGCTCATTTACCACTTTCACCCCCTCCGGACCAGGCCAATTTTCAGCCTTCAGTGCTCTCACACTTTGAATGACAATTACTCAGTCATGCCGCACTGTATCCATATGAAATTTGCATATTTTTTTCAAACAAATAGAGCTTTCTTTTGGTGGTATTGAATCACTAGTGTGTTTTTTTTTTTTGCTTTAAATAAAAACTGACAATTTTGTGAAAAAATGCCTTTTTCTTGGTTTCTGTCATAAAATTTGTATTTTATTTTTCTTTATAACTTGTGTGGTCAAAATTTATACTGCTACATATCTTCGGTAAAAATTATTCTAATCCGTGTATTTTATTTGTTTTTTGTGAAAGTTGTAGAGTATACAAGCTATGGGTCCAATCATTGAAAATTGATCACACCTATCTCATTTCTTGAAACAATAAGAAGCCAGGAAAGTACAAATACCCCCCAAACAACCCCTTTTGGAAAGTACACATTCCAAGGTATTTAGTAAGTTGCATGATGAGTTTTTTGAAGTTGTAATTTGTTCTCACAATTCTTTGCAATATAAAGATTATTATTATTTTTTTTTACAAAATTGTCATAATAACAGGTTATTTCTCTCACACAGTATATGTGTCAGGTCATCTGAGTCCAGGTGACAGATGCCCCTGTTGGGGTCAGGAGTGCACTGCAAGGTAGTGGACCCTGCGGCTGACTGCAGCCGGTGGAGCTCTAGGTGATTCAGTAAAGCAGGTATACTGGAGCACCAGCATGAATCGCACTGGGAGCTAGAGCATGAGATTTCCCAGGGTGCGGAATCTAAGAGCCAGCAGGTGTTCACCAGAGGCCCCTAGTGGTGGGGATGGATTTAGCTGCAGTCTGGCTCCAGGTTGCGACCCCTAGGGCCTCCCAGCTCACGCTCACGGTAGACTACAGGAAAGTAGAGAGGAAGCAGCAGACTGCGACAACAAAGGATAGTCAGGAGACAGCCAAAGGTTGGCGCAACAAGCAGGTAAGCATAGTCAAGGAACACGCCAAAGTCAGGATATGACACAGGCAAGGACAGTCAAGAACAAGCCAAGATCAATAACTAGAATCAAACTAAAATAGACATAGAACACACAGCAAGGAACACACCGAAGCCAAAAACACTATTGATCAGCAGGGCTGGCTTGCAGTACACAGGTTAATATCGTGTTCCCTGATAGGAGCTGGGGTGGAGCCATGCTTTAAGGAGAGATTAGCAGCAAGGTGAAGGGCGGCTGGTCTCTTAAGCTGAACACATGGAGAGGTAATCTGACAGACAAACATTACTGCGGATCCATAACAATATGCATACTTGAAACTACACCCCAAAACACATTCTGCTCCTCCTCCTGAGTATAGCAATACCACATGTGTAAGACTTTTTCACAGCCCGGCCACATAAAGAGGCCCAACATGCAGGGAGTACCGTCAGGTGTTCTAGGGACATAAATTGCACATCTAATGTCATGATGACCTATCACACTTTTGAAGGCCCTGGAGCACCGGGACAATAGAAATTACCCCATTTTGGAAAGCAAACACCCCAGTGTAAAATCTATGAGGCATAATGAGTCTTTTGAATAGTTATTTTTTTTCCAAAAGTTTTTGTAAGATGTGGAAACAAATAAAAACGCATTTTTCTTACACAAAGTTATGCATTTATAAGATATTTCCAACACATAGAATGTATGTAGCAAAAATTACACCCCAAAATACATTTTGCTCAACATTTAAGGCCCTGTACACACGAGGAGACATGTCCGATGAAATCGGTCCGGTTTCATCGGACATGTCTCCTGGGATATTTTGGTCTGATGTGTGTACACACCATCAGACCAAAATCCCGGCGAACAGAGAACGCGGTGACGTGGCGGTGACGGTGACGCGGCGACAAACCAGGAAGTTCAATGCTTCCACGCATGCGTCGAATCAATTCCACGCATGCGCGGGATTTCGGTCCACTGGTTAGGCGGTGTAATAGTTACAGAAAGAAACTTTTGTCCGCTGGAAACCTGTCCGCTAGGCCGTACACACGATCAGACATGTCCACGGAAACTGGTCTGCGGACCAGTTTCAGCGGACATGTCTCCTCGTGTATACGCGGCCTAAGGGCCCAATATTTAAGTAGCACCTTAAGGCCTTTTACGAGCATAAATTACACATCTCATTTCTCAACCACGTATTACACTTGTGAAGGCCCTGGAGCACCAGTACAATGGAATTGCCCACAAAAGGACCCCATTTTAGAAAGCAAACACCGAGGTATAGGTGTTTGAAAAGGGGCAGGCTGGTGTAATAGTTACAGAAAGAAGTGTATATCCAGGGCACTCCAAGCATTTAAATCCTGACAGATAAAGTCTGTGTTGGAGAGGGTAGCAAATCTTCACATAATTTAGGCAGCACTCAGGGAGACAAACAATCTCTAATGGAAACAGAAAAACAAGGCACCTCTATGTGCAGAAGTATAAAACGTTTAATATCCCCTAGAGTGTTAAAAACACTTACAAGATAGTAGATAAAACAGGCATTTAGCAGGTAAGTGCATCCAGGAGATGTTCCAGTGGCAGGGCAGTCCCAGTCTGTGATGGTAAAGCTTCCAGGGAAGTCTATGATAACAGCCGACTTGTGCTGTGAATATTCAGAGGACACAATAAAGCTGGAGCCTGGGGATGACGTCAGAGGAAGTGAGACACAAACTAGCATTGAACACAAACAGGAAGTGGACAGGAAGTGTGTCATAGATGGTGTAATAGTTATCCAGGTATATGTGATAACCTTTGTTCAGCAGTGGTTTGTTCTTCCTTTACCTTAGTGCAGTCCTCCTTCACTTACCTCATTCTTCCATTTTGCTTTTAAATGTCTTTATTTATTCTGAGAAATCCTCACTTCCTGTTCTTCTGTCTGTAACTACACACATAATGCAATGCTTTCTCCCTGGGGTGGAGAAAGGCTCTTGAGGGGGGGAGGGGGCGAGCAGGCAAGTCAGGACACTCTACTTTGCAGATAGAGAAAAGAGCTGTGTGTTAGTGGGTATCCTGACCCTCCTGCTCGCCCCTTCCCCCCTCAAGAGGAACAATCAGTTATTAGGTTTAGAGGCAATTACCTTTTCACATAAAGCCAGGCAGGTTTGGACAGCTTTTTTGCCTTGATAAATGAAACCACCATTTAAAAACTGCATTTTGTATTTACTTGAGTTATTTTTGTGTAATAATACATTTTTTTGATGATCTGAGTAATTTAAGTGTGACAAACAAATCAGAAAGGGGGTAAATACTTTTTCACACAACTGTATGTGTTAATGGGTCCCTGGTACCCTTTTTTAGAGCGGCTAGGAATAAAATAATATATTCCTAGCAAAAGGGCCTGATACGGAGTAACATTTTATAAGATTTGCGAGAGAGTCACTGGATATCTGTATACGTTCTGCATATATGAAGGAAGAGATTCACAACTCCAGCCCCCTGAGTGCCCGGCTTACATGGGCACAATTGGCAAACACTGTCGACACTTTCGGAGCAAGTACTGTTATTCACATAGCAGTTGCGCGTAAACTTGCGCCAGAGTAACGATAATGCGCTGGCGTAACCCGACCCAAGTGGAAGTGGGTGTGATCATATGTAAATGATGGGCGGATCATCCACGGAGCATGCGCAGTAAGTGAGGCTTCACTCGGCCCCCTTGTGCGCATGCTCACAACTTCCGTCTGCACCACTTCGCGGGAAACTTCAGCGCAATGCGTTCCGTTGGGTGTTTAAATGCGCCCGTAGATGCGCCATTCCGGCACTAAAGTATATCCTGTTCCCCCTCCCCGCAGTGAAGTTACTTTTGTTCTGAGATGGCTGCTCCCGTTCCCCGCAAACACACAGGAGAAAGCTGAACTCTAAAGGCCAGGAGCTGTCAGCCGTCATCTCGGCTATGGAGACCTATGATGTCTTCCTCCATGGCTGTAAAAGTTGACAGACAAGCATGGACAGAGGTGTTGTCCTGCAAGTGGGGGTGCTCAGCTAGCTCTTATCGTCGGTAACGCTGCTGTAGCTGCTCTCCTGCTGACCTGTGGCCGTCTGGAGTAAAGATAAAGCAGCTATTTGTAGAAATAACTTTGCGCCGGACGGACGAGATACGCGCGGCGCATGTAGCCAGCGTATGGTGCTAATCCGTTCGCGAATCGGGAAATCTCCCTCATTTGCATATTTGCAGGGGAAATCAATAGGCGCGACTGATGCGCCAAACGAAATTATGCGCTGACGAGACTCTGGCGTCGGAAAGTTAAGCCGATCGGAAATGGCCCGTTTTCTGTCGCATCTAGTTTGGTGGGTACGGCCACATAGAAACGACGGCACATATTCACAGTTACGCGGTGCATATCGAATTACTCCAGCGCAAGTCTTGCTGAATCTGGCCCATGGTTTTTACCAGTCTCGCCCACTGAATCTGAGTTGAACTGGACAGATGTCAATTTTGTGACATCCCTGACCATTCAGTTTGTGTCCGCATTTTGACAGCAGAATGTGTCAGACTCGCAAATGCTCTATGGGTGGCTGAATATAAACAAATTTGTGTCTGTTTACCTCAGGCTGCCTCAGATGCATCACATTTAGGTCCATAAATTTGAAATGGATGCAATCCAGTTTTTCTGGACCTGGATGGAATTCGAGATTTTCCTAGCTTGTGACGGAAAATATTGATTATATGAAGACAGGAGGCGAGTATCTTATGCATTAATCTTTCTTTATTAATGCTCACAGCAGAAACAAAACTGATCAGTATTCAAGCTTTTCTAAAAATAACATGAAACAGAAAAGCTGAAACTTGAAAACTAGAAAGAAACTACGTTTCCCAGCAGTCCTTGGGTCTGCGACCCCTCCCTCTGGCCTCTGCATATAAGGACTGCTCCTCCCCTTCCTATTCCTCTTTCTTCATGCGAACTTCCAAACGAATTGAAAATGATTCACCAGTCTCTGGGACCCCCAACTCCGGGGACTTCGGCCGGCCGGCCTTTTCTGAATCCCAGACGTTCCGTTGTACGCGGGGTAACATTCGTCCCAACGGGGACCAACCGACAGCTTCTACGGCCAACCGGGCCTTTGGAAACGAAACCATGTTAGAAGGAACGTGTCTTCGACCTTCCTGAACGCAGTCGAACGTGTTCAGTATCCTGTAAGAGAGTAGAAGGAACCATAATAGGGTAGGGTAGGGAGGGAAGATACTCGCCTCCTGTCTTCATATAATCAATATTTTCCGTCACAAGCTAGGAAAATCTCGAATTATACCTCAGACAGGAGGCTCATATCTTATGCAAGTTCAAAGCTAGCATTTCTTACAGAAAATGAAGACAATATACATCAGATTACCCCAAAGCGGCCATAGACACATGTGTTTCCGGTCTGAAGTAAAAGGAGCGGAAAACGGTCTCCGAGGACCAGTCCGCCGCCAGTAGAAGATCTGACAGAGATCCCCCGGCCGAGACCACCTTAGTAGCCATTGCACTTCTAGTGGAGTGTGCGCCGAATTTAGTGGTATCTATACCCGCCATGTCCATAGTCGACCTGACCCAGCGCGCTAGAGTGGCAGAAGTCACCGGGCGATGAGGTTGGACGTAGGAAACCAATAATTGGGGCGAAGATGGAGAACGAAGTTCGGCGGTACGCGTTTCATAGGCCTGCAGGCACTTGACGACACATAAGCGCGGACGATCCGAAAAGAAAGGATAGAATACCGACTGAATGCCGGTCTTGGTCCTACGCACGACCGAGAACCTAACTCCTAGGGGCGAAAATTGTCGCCTGGAAATATCCAGTGCTCTAACATCTGAAACCCTTTTGACCGAGATAAGACAGAGGAGGATCGTAAGTTTGTACGTGAGATGTTTGAGAGACAAGTCCTCATTGTCATCCCACGTGGATAGCATGTCTAGGACCCTGGATACGTCCCAGGTTGATAGGTATTTGGGACGAGGAGGTCGTTTAAACTTGATACCTCTCATTAGTTTGCAAATGAGAGGGTGTTCACCCACCGGCAAGGCATCCACAGGGTGATGGTAAGCCGAAATAGCTGATCGATACCAGTAGAGCGTACAGCTCCATTAACGTGTATCGAAAGCCTCCGCCAGGAAGTTCACTATAAGTGCTACAGGGGTATGTATCGGATCAGCCTGTCGTTGATTACACCAACGCACCCAGATTCCCCAGGCTGACCTATACGCCGATCGAGTCCCGGGGGCCCAGGCCAGGGCGAGAAGCTCTCTAGCTGACTGTGAAAGGCCTCCGTCAGCGTCTGGCATCCTGAGACCAGGCAGGCTAGGAGGGTCAGAGAGCCGTCTGAAATTAGCGGGTGTATGTCTTTGGACGGGTGTGAAAGGAGGACTGGAAACGAGGGCAAGACCCTGGGAAGGTCGATGACCATTTCCAACAGAAGAGGAAACCACGGTTGTGTTGGCCACCAGGGCACAATCAACACCACCTTGGCTCCCTGGGTAGCGATCTGCAATAAGGTCCGGCATATCAGCTGGAATGGTGGAAACGCGTAATGCGTCCCCCCCGTCCAGGATTGGCGGAAAGCATCCACCGCTGTTGCCGTTGGGTCCGGCCTCCAACTGAAGAATTGGGGCAACTGATGGTTGAGTCTGGAGGCGAACAAGTCTATGGACAGTGGTCCCCAGAGATGGATGATACTGATGAAGGTCGAGCGGTCTAGCCCCCAAACGGTTGACGTATTGTACCGCTGAAATGTTGTCCATGCGTAGCAATACGCAACAGTTTGATCTCTTCGAGAGAAAACTCTGAACCGCGAAGAGGGCAGCTAGTAGCTCTAGGGCATTGATGTGTAGGAAGGATTCCCTGACTGACCAGATCCCTCCTGTTGAAATCTCTCCGAATCGAGCGCCCCAGCCCCTCCGACTTGCGTCGGATTCTAAGACGACGTCCGGATAGGAATTGAAGATTGTCTTGCCGTTCCAATCGACGGCATGACCGAGCCACCACTTCAGTTCCGTCCTGGCCTCTGCGGAAAGTGGAATCTCGTCTGCATAACAGAGACCTTGTCTCAGGTGAAGGATTTTGAGGCGTTGAAGGGCTCTGTAATGGAGAGGGGCCGGGAAGACGGCCTGTATGGATGCGGCCAGGAGGCCCACTATTCTGGCTAATACCCGTAAAGATAGGGATTGCTTGCGCAGTACTGCTCTGATCTCTTTGCGGATCAGAGCAAGTTTTGCCTTGGGTAAACGCAAGACCGCCTGGTTGGTATCTACCAGGAAACCGAGAAACTCCATGCTCTGGGATGGTGCTAGAATAGACTTCTCCATGTTGATGAGGAAGCCTAGGTCCTGCAGGAGACGTACGGTCCAGCCTACGTGGGTCTGAGCCTGAGATTTTGAGTTCGCAATGATAAGGATATCGTCTAGGTAAATAATCAGACGAACGCCCCTGCTCCGCAACGCGGCTACCACGGGCTTGAGTAATTTGGTGAAGCACCATGGGGCCGATGACAGCCCGAACGGTAGGCATGTAAACTGCCACGTGCGATCCCACCATTTGAATCGGAGTAGGTGTTGTGACTCCGGATGTACGGGGACTGTGAGATATGCATCTTTTAAGTCCACCTTTGCCAGCCAATCCCCCGGGTGGAGGAGGTCTCGGAGGCAATGGATACCCTCCATCTTGAAGTGACGGTATGTGACGTTTTGATTCAGGCCCGGAGATTTATCACGGGGCGGTAACCTCCCCCCTTCTTTTTGACTATAAAAAGACTGCTTATGAACCCCAGGGAGAGAGGGTCTACCTCGAGCACTGCTTGTTTGGAAATCAGTTCTCCCAACTCGTTGTCTATGAGTGCAATGTTCTGAGCAGTGAAACGAATGGGGGGGGAATAATGCCCAGTTGAGGGCAGGACAACAGTTCTATCTGGAACCCTGTGACTGTGTTTATCACCCATGCGTCTGCCGTAATCGCAGACCAGGCGTGGATAAAAACCGTAGTCTTCCCCCTACAGGGGTGGAAAAACTTGGAGTCAGAAGAGGACTTACCGGAGTATGGACGGGATCTGGGGTCACCTCTGCTTCCACGTCCTCTCCATGGTCTGCCACGTGGTGGAAAGAACGGTGCGGGTTGTGCCACCGTGGTATAGGAGGCAGGAGTCTGAGCGTAATGTTGCTGGGCGGGAGCCCTATTAAATGGTCTGGAGTAACCAGCTCGGCCGGCAGAGCGGCCCCTACCTCTGCCGGCCCTAGCAAAAACCTTTTGGTTGCCTGCCCTTTTGAGGGACGATTGAGCTTTGTCGAGACTATTGAATAGTCCCACGAATTTGTTAATGTCCCTAACAAGGGAGTCCCCAAATAGTAGGCCTTCAGCAGAAGGTCCCGGTTCGGTCTCCGCCAGGTGGGCCAGTTGTGGATCCAGGCGCATGAGGATGGAGCGTCTGCGCTCCGTGGAGCATGCCGTGTTGGCGTTACCTAAAAGGCATATGGCCCTCTGGGCCCACCCCCGAAGTTGTTGCACATCAACCTCTTGTGCTGAGGCAGCTGTTTGCTCAGACAAGTTAAGGATTTTTGTCAGTGGGCCCAACATGTCGAGGACCCGGTCCTGGATGCTCCTGAATGAGCGATCTATCCCCTTCTTGGGGAATTTCCCTGATTTGGCCAGGTACTTAGATAAGACGGGATCAATGTCTGGTGTACATGCCACCTTACTGGGTAGGCAAGGGCGTGGGCATTCCGCCCGCAATTTATTTCGGTTAGCTCTATCCAGCGATCTGCGGGTCCAGAGTTCCACGTATTGGGACACGTGGGGCAGGGGAGCCCAATCTCCCGACCGCGGGTGAGATATGGCATCTGTATGGAAGAGAGGTTCTCCCAGAGCGTCTGTGATTGTATTGCCCTGAATATCAGGTTTGGCGTCGTGTGGGATCGCCATTGACCCAGCACCCATATCATCATTGTCATCGTACTCGGACCCCGAGAATCCGGCTTCTGAGGACTCGTCAGACGAATATCGTCTGAGTCGAGTACGTAGGAGTCCGGTTTGTTCCGCCTGGCGGATGTACGCCTCATGCATGACTCCCTGAGGCTCAGGGGTTGAAAGGGGTCCGGTGGGTGCGTGGGGTGGCAATCCGGGTGAGGGAGAGCCTTGTGCACATTGTTTGCTTCCCCTGCCGGGGAGTCCTCGATATGAGCCAAATGCTTCCTCTTTTGGGAGGATTTCCCTCTTTTTACTAGAGGTTCTTCAATTACGGTGGGGGCAACCCTGGGGGTTTGTTGTGAACCCGAGGGTAACGCCACAGCTGCCATGGCAGCTTGCGCAGACCTGGCTACCAGGTCCTGAATCTGTGCAGCGTTAAGCATGCATGATGGCTCCAGAGGCACTTCAGGTCCCTTCAAGGGGACAGAGCGGTCCTCAGACATTGCCTTCTGGCAGTGCAGTTATAGAATGCTAAGTAACTGGGTGATGATAAATCACCACCTCAGATCCTGACCTATGGGAAGGAGGGGGCCTGCCAGAGAGAGGTGTACTACACCTGTTAGATGTTAAGTATTATTAGTAGCCCAGCAACCGCTCCTGTCACCTCCTCAGCTCCGTCCGCACTGCCGTGCGGTGCGCGGGAAGAAGGGAAGAAAACCGTCTCCTGGGCGAAATCTCGCGAGATTACGCCGCAGGGACGAGAGGAGACCAGGCTGCGAGCTTATTGGTCATCGTGGACCAATCGCGCGTGCGGGAGGAACGTGATCCCGCCCCTCCTTACCGAGCAGAGGGGAGGGAGGTGAAATGGGCGCCGAGCGCAGTGTGAACAAGGCGAACAAGGCGAACGAGCAGTGTATAAACGAACAATGTTCAGTAATAAGCACTAGGTTATAATAATAATAAGTTATAATAAGGTTACACAGGTTTTGTACAAGTAAAAGTAAAACACCTCACAGATAACTAGCAGCAGTGCAATACTTATCTCTCCTGTGAGCAGAAAGAAAGAGGAATAGGAAGGGGAGGAGCAGTCCTTATATGCAGAGGCCAGAGGGAGGGGTCGCAGACCCAAGGACTGCTGGGAAACGTAGTTTCTTTCTAGTTTTCAAGTTTCAGCTTTTCTGTTTCATGTTATTTTTAGAAAAGCTTGAATACTGATCAGTTTTGTTTCTGCTGTGAGCATTAATAAAGAAAGATTAATGCATAAGATATGAGCCTCCTGTCTGAGGTATAATCAGAGGTGGGTGGATGTAAACAGACACAAGTCCTGTCCATAAAGCTTCACTGGGATTTTAGCCAAATTTGCCTGAAAACTGTCAGGTTGACCTGATGAGAAAGCTCATGTGAAAGGAGATCAAAAGCTTAGTGTGTTGCTTGTTTATTTGCCCATTTTTACATGTTTAAAATGATCTGTTTGTCACATACAGTCAGGGCCGCCATCAGGGGGGTACAGGCAGTACACCTGTAAGGGGCCCGGATGGGAACCACCCTAAAAAAAAAGGTCCCCAGGGGCCCAGAGGCCACCAGGGCCCCAGATGGCAAGCCCTTTTTTCTTTCTTTTTTTTAAATAAAAAAATATATTTTTAATATATTTTCTTTTATTTTTTATTAAAGGGACAATTTTTTTTCTTTTATTTTTTTTTAGGGGTCCGAAGGTCCCCAGGGGCCCGGAGGCCACCAGGGCCCCAGATGGAAAGCCCTTTTTTTTCTTTTTTTTTTATAAAAAAATATATATTTTTATAAAAAAATATTTTTTTTAATATATTTTTTCTTTTATTGTTTATTAAAGGGACGATTTTTTTTCTTTTATTTTTTTTAGGGGTCCGAAGGTCCCCAGGGGCCCAGAGGCCACCAGGGCCCCAGATGGCAAGCCCTTTTTTTACCTTTTTTTTTAATAAAAAAATATATTTTTTTAATATATTTTTCTTTTATTTTTTATTAACCACTTCCCGACCGCCCACCGCAGGTATACGTCGGCACTTTAGAGATGAATATCTCGGTAACGGCAGCAGCTGCTGCCACAACCAAGATATCCATCTCTTCTGTGGGCGGTCGGGTAAACGATAATGGCGGTCTCCGCGGCGTAATCGCCGCGAGATCGCTGTTATCGGTGGCGGACGAGCGTCCCCCCCCCCTCCCGCTGCGCTCCCGCGCTCTCCGCCACTTACCGGAGCCGTCGGTAGCGGCGGAGGCGATCGAGTGCGCTCGTCTGGTCAGCGGGGATGCGAGTGAGGGAAAAAATTTCCCTCGTCCATCCCCGTAGCTCTGCTGGGCGGAAGTGACGTCAAACGTCAGTTCCAAACAGCGTCTTAAAGAGACATTTTTTTTTAAATGTCATTTGAAAAATGACATTTAAATGTTTTTATTTTTTTTTTGCATTTTAGCCTAAATATGAGATCTGAGGTCTTTTTGACCCCAGATCTCATATTTAAGAGGACCTGTCATGCTTTTTTCTATTACAAGGGATGTTTACATTCCTTGTAATAGGAATAAAAGTGATCATTTTTTTATTTTTTTTATTTTAGTGTTAAAAATTGGTAAAATTAATACAAATAAATACGAAAACAAAAAAAAAATGTTTTAAATCGCCCCTTTACGACGAGCTCGCGCGCAGAAGCGAACGCATACGCGAGTAGCGCCCGCATATGAAAACGGTGTTCAAACCACACAAGTGAGGTATCGCCGCGATTGTTAGAGCGAGAGCAATAATTCTAGCCCTAGACCTCCTCTGTATCTCAAAAAATGCAACCTGTAGAATTTTTTAAACATCGCCTATCGAGATTTTTAAGGGTAAAAGTTTGACGCCATGCCACGAGCGGGCGCAATTTTTAAGCGTGACATGTTGGGTATCATTTTACTCGGCGTAACATTATCTTTCACAATATGTAAAAAAATTGGGCCAAATTTATTGTTGTCTTATTTTTTAATTTAAAAAAGTGAATTTTTTCCAAAAAAAGTGCGCTTGTAAGACCGCTGCGCAAATACGGTGTAACAAAAAGTATTGCAATGACTGCCATTTTATTCTCTAGAGTGTTAGAAAAAAAAAATATATAATGTTTGGGGGTTTTAAGTAATTTTATAGCAAAAAAAAATGTTTTAGTCTCGTAAACACCGAATCTGAAAAACAGGCCCGGGGCTAAAGTGGTTAATGGGACAATTTTTTTATTTTATTTTTTTAGAGGTCCAGAGGTCCACAGGGGCCAGGAGGCCCCCAGGGCACCGGATGGCAACCCCCCTTTTTTTATTTATTTTCTATAAAAAAAAATATATATTTTTTAATATATATATATATTTTTTTTATTAAAGGGCCATTTTTTAGGGGTCTAGGGGCCCGTAGGCCACCAGGGCCCCAGATGGCAACCCCCTCTTTTTTTATATATATAAAAAAATATATTTTTTTAATATATTTTTCTTTTATTTTTTATTAAAGGGACAATTTTTTTTCTTTTATTTTTAAGAGGTCCGGAGGTCCACAGGGACCTGGAGATCCCCATGGCCCCAGATGACAACCCCCCTTTTTTTATAAAAAAAAATATATTTTATATATATTTTTTTATTTCTTATATTTTTATATTTATAATATTATATATATATATATATATATATATATATATATATATATATATATATATATATATATATATATATATATATATATATATATATTAAAGGGCCCAGAGGTCGTTTTTTAAATTTTTTTTTACTTTTTTCATATTATTTTATTTATTTATTTTAATATATAGATGTATTTTTATTAAAGGGCTCAGAGGTCCCCATGTGTCAAACCCCATTTTATATTTTTTATTTTTGTTTATAAAAAATGTTTATATTTTTTTTTATTAAAGGGTCCAGAGGTCCCCATGGCCCTGGAAGGCAACCCCCTTTTTTTATATATAAATGTTTATTTATTTATTTTTTATCTTTTTATATATAAATATATATTTTATTTCTTTTTTTTTTAAAGGGCCCAAAGGTCCCGAAAGGAAAGCCCCCTTTTTTTGTAATTTCCTTTTATAAAAAAATAAATAAAAATGAGGTCCCCAGGGCCCCAGTTGGCAATCACCCTTTTAAAAAAAATATATATATATATATATATATATATATTTCTCTCTCTTTTTTTATTTTTATGAAAGGACACAGAGGTCCCCAGGGCCCCGGATGGCTACCCCCATTTTTTATATATATATTTCTTCTTTTTGTAAAGGGCCTCCCCCCAGTTCTCTGCTCCAGGGGGCCCATGCCTGAAGCTGTGTAAGGGGCCCCAAACCCCAAAATTCCTGATGGCGGCCCTGCATACAGTATATATTCAGTAAGATCCATGCATATAGAGATATAAATTGTTGTGGAAATGTGCAAAGTGTGTAAACCATATTGCCATATTGCCAAGCTTAGCAAAAGGAAAAATATAAAAAAAAAAAGACTTACCTTAGACCTCAGCTTATATCCCAATCACACAGATGTCAGTGACATTACATAATAGTGATGGGTCAATATGAACGTGTGTGGGAAGTAGGAAGGATTTAGCAAGCTTTAAGACAAGGAAGTCTTGGATATCTGCCCATTAGTAGAGTCTAACATTTGGCATTAGTGGGGACAATGAAAGATGCTGCAGGTATGGGAGCCAACCTTCTGGCAGCTTCTTTTGACAAATTAACTTTATTCAAATCTTTTTTAACATTTTCGTGTTCATAAGTTATGTATAATGTCAATTTGCCCAGCTTGTTTTGCTGCACATATTAACATTACAATTTGCAAGAGGCTATTTCTCATATGATTATTGTGATCTAATAACGATGGACACTTGTGACACTTCTGGCATGCAATCACTAGCAGTTCAATTACAACAAAAGCGCTCCCAGAGTTGTGAATTCACAGCTTTACACAGCAGGTGTGGCAGCACATTTTTGCACCCCATAAATACACATGCTCATCTAATCTGACAGATTAGACAATGGCACAAAACACCATTGGTGATGTCTAAACAAAAGCCTCATCTCCAAAAAGACAAAGCTTTGTAAAGAGTGCGTTGCCACAAATAAGTTCCTGAAGGAAGAAAGCAATATATTTAATGCCAAGCAAATTGAAAATGTACTATCTTGTTCTTATTCTCAATTTTTCATTTTACCTTGAAATACATCTTCATTATTTCTCGATTTTTTTTTTTAATTAGCAGTCCTTTATGCATCAAGTTACCTTGTACTCACAGAGATTAAAGGCAATGCTGCAAATGATGCGTATTTTGCTATCCTGCACAAAATAAGACAATGTTTAAAACATATTTTTTTTTAATTAGAAATTGGAATATACTGTATAGTCTGGATTAGCATGATTTTATAATCACCAGTTCTTCAAGTGACACCATAATTGAATTTGTTTGCCGAAAATATAGTGAAAACCTCATTTTCTTTTCAACGCATAGTAGCAGAGAATTACAAAGTACAGCTTGGGCTGTGCTTATTTACCACAAAGGGATGGATGGCATTAATGAGCTCTGGAGTTTTATTTGAAGACAGCTGCACTTATGATGAATAAGAAAAGGAAGACAGCAGTCCTGGTGTGCTGTAGGTCAGTTTCAGAGAGTCCTAAACCTCTAATGCAACTTAAGCTGTTGAATCTTTAAAACATACTCCCAGTGTTTTCTTATAATTTAAAGATTAGGCAAGGTGTGTAGCGTGGGTGCCTGGCAAAAAATAATAATTTATAGATAAATGCAGTAACTGTACTGTGGTCACTGTCTCTGCCAAGTAGGATCATCTTCTGAAACACTTCAAACAAAAACGGGTAGTTTTGTCCGCAGTAGGGGGCGGTGGAAAACTGCCAACTAAAACACAGCTTTATTCAATAAAATTCCCCTAGTTGTAAGAACCTGTGGAATATATCATAACCATTTATTACAGATATTTCTGCTTAGTTGATGGATGTCTTTTGCTGAGTTCTTCTTGTGCCAGGAATGTTAACCATTTGGATTCTTTGTAAGAAATGAAAAACAATAAACCTCCCATGGAATAAAAAAACAAAAAAACATATATTTATATTTTTAAATGTCCCTACTGTTCAAGAGACCTGTGCATAGTAAAATAGATTGGTCTTCCCTACCTCTATTTTCTTAAAGACTTTTATTATTAGCTAAAGTAAAATAAAAATATTGTGCAAAGTACATTGACCAATATTTTATCCAAACTTTGGGTTCCCTCATCCTTCTCCCAAATCCCCCCCCCCCCAACACCACTTTCCGTGGAGGCCCCCAGTCTGTATTTTAGGCTTTTTTTATAATTACATTTTCATAATGTGCTGAGTAGTCCTTGATTCAGAGAGGATAACATCAGCACTGTTCTATGCAGCAATCTACTATGAGTGCAAGGAACCATTGTGACGCCTCCACAGAGGGTGGACCTATGCACCCTGCACTCACTGGAAGTGGGTTGAATGAACCTAGAACATCTAGTTTCAGAAAATAATTACTGCAGAGGGCAGTGCTGGAAAGGAGGTATCAGAATAGGGTACTTACCAAGGCCAAGATGTCGAGAGCGGTTCGCTGTTGCGACTAAGCACAGTCCGCCCCCTGGAGGTGGTACAGTGGGTGGATGGCACCATGAGGCACAAGCTACCAGCAGGCAGGGTATAGCTTGCGTGGAAGTCCTGTATAGCAGGAGCAGGGACTGATGGGTATCAGGGTCCAGCAGAAGAAGACAGGTAGAAAGTCCAGAGCAGGCTGTGGCTCAAACACAGATAAGAAGACAATCCAGGATACAGACTGGGGGTCAAGGCACTGGAGACAGGAGACATAACCGGGACACAAGCAGAAGGTCAAAGCACAGGAGACTGAAGGTGAATCCAGGTCACAGGCCGAGGGTCAAACACAGGAGGCAGGAACAAAGTCCATAAAACAAGCCAAGGTCGGGGCCAGGAGAAGATCAGAGTAAGTCAGGGTCAATCCGGGCCACAGCAGGAAATCAATCAATCAGGAAACAGGAACTTAGGTACAGGAAGCTGAAGACAAACCACTAATATCCGTTGGGCATCTGCTCAATTTTATAGGCAGCCAGGAAGTCATGTGGAAGTCATGTGGAAGTCATGTGGTGCGTGTCATGTGACAGCCAGTTTGCAGCTGAAGGTTTCTTTTGCAGCTCCCACTGACAACTTTGCTGCCATCTATTGTTCAGAATCCAATATGTTTCTCTGACAGTGTTGCAGCCTGAGTTGTTTTTTTTTTTTTTTTACTCTTCCTAGGGACACAGATTTAAAAATGTTTGATTTTGAGTTAACTGTTCTGATTTCAGTTTATCATATTTAAAACAAAAACTGATTGTTTGCCACGGTTTACAGTACTTAAAACGGAACTCCACCCAAAAGGGCAAGTTACGCTTGTTTGCCTCCTCCACTCCCCTCCGCTGCCACATTTGGAACCTTGCAAAGGAAAGGGTAGCTGGTTTTGACAGGTATCCACCCCCACTTCTGGCTGATCTCACCATGGTGACATCACCCAGAAGTTTGACTCCCTCCTCCTTCCCCCAGCTTTAGCCTGGGCCACGTCACCCCAAAGTCAATATTCCAATTTTCAATAAATGCTGGAGCACTTAATCCTTTTCTGGCACTTTTTGTTTATATGTAAAAATCTGTATTTTTTGTTTGAAAATGATATGGAACTTCCAAATATTATATATATATATATATATATATATATATATATATATATATATATATATATAATATACTGTATATATATATATATATATATATATATATTGTGACAGGAAGTGAAGTAAATCTGTGGGTGTTGTCACAGACGGGAGATATATTTCTGCCTTGTTTAGACAATTTACCAATTACTATCAGGTGTCGGCTGCAGAAAAAGCCAAAAGGTGTAAAATTTCAGCTGTCAGAATGAGGCAATTAAGGCCTCTATAAATCATCCAGAGGATGACTACTGATTGCTGCATCTTGAAGTTTTTTGAGTTAAGGAGAGCAGTGAGGAAGACTTCTAAAGAGGTGAGGCGGTTGTTGATTTTTCCAAAAAGACTCAGACCTAGGGCATTGAGACTCCAAGATAGGGTGTGGTGAAGGTAGACGCCCAAAGGGTCCAGGATGTTTTGTTATGTATGCTCCAGCAATATGACCAAACTCTTTGATAGTCCCAAAGCACCGCTAACACACACATAGTGCACACAGCGAGAGCCCCTGCTAAATTTTTACATTTGTGACAAAGCAGTCAAAATTTTAATGAAGAGAGACACAGTTATCCAGGTCCCCCTATCAATCAGCAATAAGGTGGGTAACAAGCTGATATTAGGAGCATTGCAGTCCTCCTAATCTCAGCTTGTTACCTGTCCACTGTCCACAGAAGCAATCAAGCAATCAGATTTCAATCCCTCTACCATGTCCAAGACCAAAGAGATGTCCAAGGGTGTCAGGGGCAAGATTGTAGACCTACACAAGGCTTAAATGGGCTACAAGACCATCACCAAGCAGTTTGGTGAGAGAGTGACAACAGTTGGTGTGATTATTCACAATTGGAAGAAACACACAATAACTGTCAATCTTCCTCGGGCTGGGGCTCAATGCAAGATCTCACTGTGTTTCAATGATCATAAAAATGGTTGGGAATCAGCCAAGAAATACTCGGAAGAATCTTGTCAATGATCTCAAGGCAGCTGGGACCATCGTCACCAAGAAAACAATTGGTAACACACTACAACGTGAAGGACTGAAATCCTGCAACACTGAAAGGTCCCTCTGCCCGTGGGAAGTTTGCTAATGAACATCTGAATGATTCAGAGGTGAATTCAATTAGTCGTGTTTGGAGGAGGAAGAATGCTGTCTATGACCCCAAGAACACAACCCCAACCGTGAAACATGGAGGTGCAAACATGCTTTGGGGGTATCATTCTGCTAAGGGGACATGACAACTTCACTGCATCAATTTGATGATGAACGGGGCCATGTACTGTCAAATCTTGGGTGAGAACCTCCTTCCCTCAGCTAGGGCATTGAAAATGGGTCGTGGATGGGTATTCCAGCATGACAATGATTCAAAGCACACAACCAAGGCAACAAAGCAGTGGCTCAAGAAGAAGCACATTAAGGTCCTGGAGTGGCCTAGCCAGACTCCAGAACTTAATCCCATAGAAAATATGTGGCGGTAGCTGAAGGTTCGAGTTACCAAACGTCAGCCTCAAAACTTTAATGACTCAAACACATCAGTTTCCCCGTCGAGTTTCTTGTTCGGCTGTCAAGGAACTCGTCGAGCCAAATTTTCTCATTCTCGTTGAGGAAAAAAAAGACATGCTCTCTTTTTGGCTCGACGAGTTCCTTGACAGTTTTCTCAGCGTAAAGTGTACACACAACCGTTTTTCTCAGCAGAAAACGTCTCCCATCAAGTTTCTTGATAGATTCTGCGGAGAAAACCGGTCGTGAGTACGCGGCCTTAGTGTTTGCCAACAAGGGTTTTGCCACCAAGTACTAAGTCATATTTTGTGAAGGGGTCAAATACTTACTGTATTTCACTCAATAAAATGCAAACCAATTTATAACTTTTTTTAAATGTGTTTTTCTGGATTTTTTTGTTGTTATTCAGTCTGACTGTTAAAATAAACCTACCATTAAAAATATAGATTGATAATTTCTTTGTAAGTGGGCAAACGTACAAAATCAGCAGTATATATTTTTATCAGAGACCCTAGAGAATAAATTGGCAATTGTTGCAATTAGTTTATGTCACACGATATGTGTGCAGAGGTTTTTCAAACAAAGTTTACTTGAATTTTAATGCAAAAAAAAGACATAATATAACCCAGTTTATTGGTAAACTATCAAAGATTAAAGTGTAGTTCCACCCAAACTTCCACTTTTTGGATACCTCCCCCCTCCGGTGTCACATTTGGCACCTTTCAGGGGGAGCAGATACCTGTGTATTTGCTCCCACTTCCTGACATAGATCACGGTGACCTACATCATGTCCAATGCCTACACTGTCCTCCCCCGCTGTCTTCTGGGAAACACACAGGTCCCAGAAGATAGCGTGGACCAGTGAGGAGGCAATTTCCTGATTCCCTCAGTGAGGATGGTGGTGGGGCAGCCGAGAGCCAAGCGATTGATCTGCCTCGGCTGCCGACATTGAGGACACCCTGGACAGGTAAGTGTCCATTTATGGGAAAAGCAAAAGTGCGACGCTCAAAATATTACTCTCGATATGCTCAAAAGATATAAGTGTACATATAATCTCCATGTTATACTTAATAAATTAATTAAATTGCACACATAATATGAAAACTATGCAAATGATTAATCAAAGTGATAATATAACGCAATCATTGACTGAACAAAATTGTGTTTTTCAAAATTTGGACATGATCCAAAATAATGTGCAATGCACCAAATTAATACAGTGAATAAATAACCAATATTATATAAATAAATATAATAAATACAAAGTGAAGCACCAAAGATGGAAATAAACCACAAAAGTGCCAATGAACAAATTAAATATAAAGTCAAAAATTTATCCACTGTGATAAAAGTGACTCTGTATATAGTTGTCTGTAGGCAATCCACCACCATGAAGATCAAAGGCTTTCCAGACAAGATGGACCCAGCAGGGCATATGCCTGAAGGATCGAATGAGCTTGTTGGTGTAAAACACCCAGGGAGAGGTACAGCAAGCACAGCTTCCAATGGGGCCAGGCAGTGAGTCCAGGCGATGATATTCCACTATATTGACATCAATGGGTATCCACCATAGGTTTAAAGAACGTTACTTCATACACAAATCCTCCCAGTGTAACATATGTTAAGGAGAGAAATTGGGCCACATAGTTTAATTCTGTTTAAAAAGTAGTCATTTATTAAATAAAATAAAAAAAGGGCCGCTCACATTTGAGAAGACAAGTAAAAGCGAATAGTATCAAAATAACGTAGTGGCATCAGCAGAGCACTTCCCGACGCTTTTCTTCTAATAAGGCTTCACCTGGAGTCCATTTTTTAAAAGTCAGCAACTGCAGTATTTGTAGCTGCTGGCTTTTAATATATTTTTTTTTTTAAGCGGACCTCCGCTTTAACCACTTCAGACCCGCCCCATAGTCAAAATACGTCATTTTTTTAAAGATGGATATCTCGGTAACGGCAGCAGCTGCTGCCACAACCAAGATATCCATCTCTTCATGGGGCGGATCTGTACACGATAATGGCGGAAAAAAGACAGTTGAATTTTTTTTTGCATTCAAGTCTAAATATGAGATCTGAGGTCTTTTTGACCGCAGATTTCATATTTAAGAGGACCTGTCATGCTTTTTTCTATTACAAGGGATGTTTACATTCCTTGTAATAGGAATAAAAGTGATCAATTATTTTATTTTTATTTTATTTCAGTGTAAAAAAATTAAAAATAAATTAAAACAAATAAGAAAACAAATTTTTTTTTAAAACGCCCCGTCCCGACGAGCTCGCGCGCAGAAGCGAACGCATATGCGAGTAGCGCCCGCATATGAAAACAGTGTTCAAACCACACAAGTGAGGTATCACCGCGATTGTTAGAGAGAGAGCAATAATTCTAGCCATAGACCTCCTCTGTATCTCAAAAAATGCAACCTGTAGAATTTTTAAAATGTTGCCTATCGAGATTTGTAAGGGTAAAAGTTTGACGCCATGCCACGAGCGGGCGCAATTTTTAAGCATGACATGTTGGGTATCATTTTACTCGGCGTAACATTATCTTTCACAATATATAAAAAAATTGGGTCAAATTTATTGTTGTCTTATTTTTTAATTCAAGAAAGTGAATTTTTTCCAAAAAAAGTGTGCTTGTAAGACCGCTGCGCAAATACGGTGTGAGAAAAAGTATTGCAATGACTGCCATTTTATTCTCTAGGGTGTTAGAAAAAAATATATATAATGTTTGGGGGTTTTAAGTAATTTTCTAGCAAAAAAAACAGTTTTAGTCTCGTAAACACTGAATCTGAAAAACAGGCTCGGGTCATTGCAAAGGTTTGTCATACGTACCTGCTCTGTTCAAGGGTTTGCACAGAGTGGCCTCACTCCTCCCTTTCTGCGGTCCCCCGGCAGCGCTACCTGGCTCCTCCTCTTGGGTGAATGCCCCCACAGAGAGACAATTTCCAGGGGGGCACCCGTGCGGGTGCGCTTTCGAGTCCTGCTGCTGCATCCATTGACGCAGACGGCAGGACTCAGCCCAGCCCCCAGCTCCTATGTCTCTGGATTTGATTGATACGAGCGGGAGCCAATGGCTTCTGCTTCTATAAATCTATCCAATGAGGTCAGAGACAGCAGGATCTGCTGGGCTTGTGCTCATCTCTGGAACGATCGGGTTTAGGTAAGAAAAAGGGGGGCTCTGGGGGGGAAGCTGCAGCACAAAAGTTTTTTTTCATCTCAATGCATAGAATGCATTAAGGAGAAGAACCCTGAGACTTCTTAACACCTTAATGTTACGCCATGTAAATAGATACCAAACATGTCATGCTTTAAAATTGTGCATGCTCATCGAATGGCGACTAACTATGATACTTAGAACTCTCCATGGGTTACCTGTTTAGAGTTAGAGAGGAGGTCTAGTTGTAGAATTATTGCATTTATCCTAATGTTTGGGACGATACTTCACATGTGTGGTGCGAACACCGTTTACATATGTGTGCACGACTTACAAATGCTTTTGATTCTGCACACGAGAACAGAGGGATGGAGGCACTTTAACCACTTCAATACCGGGCTTTTATACCACCTCCATACCGAGCCTATTCTGACACTTGGTAGAATAATATTATTGTCTAACAAGAAACGACAATAAATTAAACAGAATAACGAACCATCCCGCATGTACGAAAATAAAATGGTAACAAAAATACGAAACAATCGGAATACGGAAAAATCGCGCCTTCCAAAAAACGAACGGGAACAAACAGGAAAACGGGCGTCTTACGAAAAACGAACGGAAACGAACCTACGGAATGATACTAAACGGAACAAAACGTGCACATGTCTAGTAATAATCATCATTCTTTTGCTAGAAAATTATGCAGTCCCCCCAAACATTATGGGCCAGATTCTCATATGTATATATATATAATGTATATGCGCGGCGTAATAGTAAATGTTCGCCTGCGTATCGATGCGCGGTAAACACAGAACCACATACGCGCGAAATGTGTTTCCGTCTGGCCGGCGAAAATGCATTAAGCTAGCGCGGCATAGGCGCATAGTTACGCATGAAAAATATTCAGTTCCCATTGAATTAGCATGCAAATATGCAAATGAGGGAGATGCGCGTATTCCCGAAACTACGCGCGTCCGGCGTTGGCTACTCGTGGTGCGCGTAACTCGAAAGCCTTGAGTAAACATACCCCTCATAAAAGCACGGGTAACTTTGCTCAAGGCCGTGTGCAAGTCAGCTGGAGAGCAACTACAGCAGCACCGTAACGGACTAGCTGAGCAATCACACTTACTGGACAAGACATTCGTATGCCAATGATGCCAGGGCCAGCCATGGTCTTATCACTACTAAGGTATGCAGAGGAAGAGGCGCATAGAAGGAGGAGTAGGAGGAGGGGGGCACGTGAGAGGATCTACCGAGCGCGCATGAGGCTCTTTGGCATGGGTGATGAGGAGGTGTATCGCATCTTCAGATTCAGCCCTGCTGCCATCCTGGAAATAACCACAGCCCTGCAGGATGACATCACCAGCCAGACATACCTCTCACGTGCACTGCAGCCACTGGTGAAGGTACTGGCAACACTGCATTTCCTGGCCAGTGGATCATTCCAGCGTACAAGTGGAGTGGTGGCTGGGATGTCACAAACCAGCATAAGCAGATGTCTGCACCAGGTTGTCCCCGCAATCCTCAGACGCATGTCCAACCAGTTCATCAGACCCACCACTGAGCACCTGCGGCAGAAGGCAATGACAGATTTCTACAGAATTGACGGATTCCCACGCACCATCGGGGCCATTGATTGCACACATGTGGCACTCCAGCCCCCCAGTGCCACAGAGCACATATACCACAATCGGAAGCATTGGCATTCCATCAACGTACAGGTGATAGCCGATGCCAAATACCTCATATGGCACGTCCGTGCCAAAGACCCCGGGTCCAGCCATGACAGCTACATCTACCGTCAAAGCAACATCCCAGAAGATTTTGAGCAGGACATGTATGGGGACAGCTGGATGGTTGGTGAGTGACATGGGTGGCAGCCATGACTATCCCCTCCCATGATGCACAACAGAAGTGGCACATGCATGACTACCATCCTCCTGTCTTTTCCCTTACAGGTGACTCTGCATATACACTGGGACCCCATCTCATGACTCCTTTCCGGAACCCACAAACCAGAGGAGAGAGAAGATACAATGAAGCACACATCAAAACCCGTGCAGTGGTGGAGCGCACATTTGGCCTCCTGAAGTCCCGTTTCCGATGCCTGGATAAGTCTGGGGGGGCCCTATTGTATTCCCCCAACTTTGTGGGTCAGATCATTGGTGCATGTTGTATTCTGCACAACTTTGCCATGCGAAAGGGCCTGCACATTGCCCTACGTGATGACCTGACCCCCCAACCACACAGCCCCCCCCCGCCAGAGGAGACCCCGTCAGCTGATGGAAGAGCAGTCAGGAGGGTCCTCGTGTTACGAATCTTTGACCGTTAAACACACACATACAGCATGGCACACAGACAATGCACGCGTGTACACCACTGATGTCCCTAGATCACACACACCACATGCACATCGCATTAGATTAGCCCAAGTCCAGCATGTAGGCCTTGGGAGCAGCAACGCCACGTCAAGGCCCCAATGATGTTGCTGTCCATTCATACACCTTTCACACATCATTCATACAGCCGTGGGGTTAACTTCACCACCACGGCCGAGGGTGACACCCCTTACTGTCAGGAGTGCCACCCTCTCACATTCACACACCATTCACACTGCACCGTGTTCAGTATCCAAAAAAAAATAAAAAAAGCTCTTATCCAGAGCATAATAAAAAATAACAAAAAGCTCTTATCCAGAGCATAATAAAAAATAACAAAAAGCTCTTATCCAGAGCATAATAATAAAGAAAAATAAAATTAATGGGCCTGGCGGGGGCTCTGCCTGGTGCCACGGGTCCTGCCCCTCACTTGCCTGGGGGCAGCCACAGATGGGGGGGGGGGCAGCAGGTTGAGGAGGAGCATCCCCACGTCCCTCCCTGGCTGCCTGCATGCCCTCCAGGGCAACCGCTATGCGGGTCTGCACAGCAGTCTGCGCCTCGACAGCAAGGCGCAGGGCATGAACCTCCCCCACAAGTTCCGAGGTGTTTTCCTGCAGCTCCCCCAAGCTGGTCAGCGTTGCTGCGCTGTTAACAGCAACATCCTGGATGGCATCTGTAATATTGTCCGAGGATGCCAGGCTGTCGGCCAGGCGCCTCATCTCCTCCATGACCTCGGCCAGGTGCTGATTTTGCTGGTCCTGCTGTCTGACCAGCTCTTCCGGCAGGACCTTATGAACACCCCTGGTCTTGCACGTCGCCTTGCGGGGAGTGGCAGGGGACCGGGCATAAGGGGAGGATGTTGAGGGGCCGGAGATGAGGGGGGGGGAAAGAGAGGGACTGGAGAGGTTGGAGGGGGACACTGAGGGGTTCGCTACAGGTAGAGGAATAGCCTGGGCTGGTCCGGCCAACCCACCATCCTCCTCCACAACAACATAGAGGGCCTGGTCCTGGACTACCACACCCTCCTCAACCACCTCCTCCGTTGAGGTGTGCCCACTTCCCTCCAAGTCCTGTTCCAGGGGGGCAGCCAGAGGGACTGTATCTTCAGGGGATGGATCCTGATGGGCCCTGGCATCAACAGATGGCCCCGCTCCCTCCTGCACATCTGTGGATGACACAAAAGATGCCCATGTTGGTGGACCCACACACTTGGCACATGTTCCCTTCCACCCCCATACATGTACACAACAGATAGAATATAAAACACACTTACCTGTCCTCACGGCTGGCTTCTGGGACTCATAGCCCCCAACTCCCTCTACCTGCTCCGTCTGCAGGCAGCGGGCAACCACCTTCTCCTCCTCACTCAGGCGGACAGGGCAGGGTGGGCCCCCTCCAGTGCCCTGGCATGCCGAGCTATGGCAGCCAGCTTGCCCTTCACATGACGCCGCAGGTCATTCATTTTCTTCTGAATGTCCTGCGGTGTCCGGACCTCATGAGAGAGGGCATTGACCTGGCACGCGACCCTCATTAAAATCTGATCCCTCCGGGACTTGCTGGTCCGGGCACTGTCAGCACCATGGAGCCGCGAGTCATACTTCTCCATGGCCCTGACGACAATGGCCCTCTCCTCTGGGGAGAAATTCTTCTTCCTCCTCTCCTTAACCGCGGTTGTCATCTTGTCCAGCACAAACTTTGGCCGTCACTATCAAAAAAATGGGAGACGTTTGCGCTGCACGGGCGCATGTGTGGGCGCATTATATACCCTGCGCCGGCGCATCGTAGGGAGGCTTTGCGCATGCGCAGAAGGCATCCACGTCACGGCGCGGGTCATCCATGTCACGGCGCGGGTCATCCATGTCACGGCGCATGCTCCGTTCGTCCCGGCCTGCATTTGCATGGGGTCACGCTTCATTATAATGCAACACGCCCACTTTCCTCCTACTTTGGAGTTGCGCCGGATTACGCCCATGATTTTACGCGACGCAGGTGCATCTTGGAGCGCATTTACTTAGGGAATACGGTACTTGCCACTCCGTGTTACGTCAGCGTAGTGCATCTGAGATGCGCAACGCCTGCATAATTAGGCGCGCATCTACGAGAATCTGGCCCTAAATATGTTTTTTTAGCAGACACCCTAGGGAATAAAACTACGGTCATTGCAATGTTTTATCTCGCATGGTATTTACGCAATCATTTTTCAAAGGCCTTTTTTTTGTAAAAAAAAATTGTCTCATGAATTAAAAAAATAACAAAACAGTAAAGTTAGCCCAATTTTTTTGTATTATGTGAAAGATTATGTTACACCGAGTAAATAGATACCCAACATGTCACGCTTTATTTATGCGCACACTCATGGAATGGCGCCAAACTTCGGTACTTATAAATCTCTATAGGCAACGCTTTATTTAATTTTTTTACAGGTTACCAGTTTAGATTTACAGAGGAGATCTAGTGCTAGATTCGTTGCTGGCACTCTAATGCACGCAGGGATACCTCACTTATGTGGTTTAAACGGCGTTTACATATGTCGGCGGGACTTACGTGTGCTTTCTCTTCTGCACGCAAGCTATCGGGGACAGGGGCGTTTTAATTTTTTTTATCTTTTATTTATTTTTTTGACTTATTTTTTATTTATTTTTACACTTTTTTTTCAATTTTTTTCCACTTTTATGTAAACATCCCTTGTAATAGGAAATGTGTGTGACAGGTCCTCTTTAAGGAGAGATGCGGGGGCATATAAGACCTCACATCTCTCCTCCAGGCTGGAAACCATGAGATTGGTGAAAAAAAATTCACCAATCTCATGAATGGTTGCTTACAGCCGCAATCGCGGCTTTGTTTACTTACGGGAACCCAGACATGACATCATCTGGTCACCAATCATCTCTATGCTTCCTGCCGACGCCGGACAATTCGTTCTCCGGGCCCCCGAAGGCACGGGAGAGGCCGGAGAAGCACCGAATGGCGGCGGGAGGGGGGATGTCCCCTCCCGCGGCCTGTAAGAACGATCAATCGGCGGAACCGCCGCTATGATCATTCTTATGTCATGCAGAATCGCCGGCTGAAGAAGAGGATATCTGGATGATGCCTCTGGCTGCAGGCATCATTCAGATATCCACCCGCAAAGTCCAGGCCGTTAATTGACGGCCACTTAGGATGGGAGATCCCATCTCTGGCTGTCAATTGTCAATGGGCGGGTATTGAAGTGGTTAAAAATGTTTTTTTTTTTTTTTTTACACCATCCCTTTATAAAATGTTTTGCACTTTTATTCCTATTACAAGTAATGTAAACATCCCTTGTAATAAAAGTAATGAATTACAGATCCTCTTTATGAAGAGAGCTGCAGTCTATAAGACCCCAAATCTCTCATCTACCTTTGAAAGCAAAAGATCAACAAAAAATTATCTTTTGCCTTAAAAAAAAAAAAATTATTTACTTCCACCCTAGACTGAAAGTCATGTCATGTCATTGCTCCGGTCCTCCTCAATCATAGTGCTGATCAGAGATGATCTTGTCTCTGTTAACCTCTGTGACCAGCTGCGTGAACTGTTGGATCATTTCTTAGGTTTGTTGTTAATAACAGTAAGCCAGAGGGGGGCGCCTCCCGCTGCATCTGAGGCCGCGTACACACGATCAAGTTTATCTGCTGAAACCGGTCCGACGGACCGCTTCAGCAGACAAATCCGATTGTGTGTACGGGCGAGCAGACAGGTTTTTCCAGTAGACAAGTTTTAAAGCATGCTTTAAAACTTGTCTGCTGGAAACCCGTCCGTCCGACATGTCCGCTGGTTAGTATGCCTAACCAGCGGACAAAAATCTCCCGCATGCGCCGAATGGATTTGACGCATGCGTGGAAGTATTTTACTTCCTGGAGTGGTGACATGGCGGCGTCAACGTCACCGCCCCGTCACCGTTTTCATCAGATAAATCTCATTGTGTGTACTGGGCCTGAAAGTAATCCATAGGCTATTTAGCCACTCTGACGACTTTCATGCAAAAGAAAATCACGAGAATGGAAAAAAATAACTTCAGCCTAGCAAACCACCTGCAAACCGCAGTGTATACAGGATATACGTTTTGCGGTTGGCAAGTAGTTAGTGAGACAGCGTTCCTAAGTCTACACACCTGTTGTTGCCATCCTAAGGGTCTCCCACTCTCTATGCTGGATTTTATATTATAGAGAATGCAATGGAAAATGCAAAATAAACACTCACCTTGGAAAGACTGATCCTTTAATTATCTCTTGCGACTATATTTTTTAAAAGTACACTTTCTTGTTTTTTGGCAGAGGTTAACTGTCAAATATTTAAGTGTGGTGCAACTGAGACCATGAATGGCAGCAAAAAAGTGCAATGGGCTGATAAGGTAAATCTGTCACAAATGTTTTATACGTCTTTATTACAGTGGTAATCCAGGTGTTGTCTGCCAACAAAATACTGTGGGTCAGTGTGATGATGTAAATGCATGTAAAGTAAGTTGGTGGGCATGCAGTATTTGTTTAATAAAATAACAGGTTGTAGATGTGTCCCAGCACCTTGTGATTCTGATAGCTCCTGTGGGCTGCTGTAGAAAAAAGGAGACTGCAATGGAGTATCTATATAACACATTCAGCCCAAGTTCTTATGGTAGAGCAAGACTGAATGACATTCTGATGGAGTTAAGGCCCTAGAGTTGAGCTACAACATGCCTGATAGGAATAAGAAGAAAGATAGCTGAGTGATGAAGGTGAAAGATGAGAGGTACAAGTGAAAGCGAAATATAGAGAAATAAAACTGACACAGGTAAAATGGACATAGTGTAGCAGCTTGCAACATTTTTCAAGTGATATCTGGAGAATTTAAAAAACGAGTGTGAGACAATTTTATCTTCTAACACAACGTTCATCTGATATGTGAGTGCCAGCTACAAGGTAGAAGCTATATGATATTGCTTACAAACAGTTGCAATGAAAAGAGAACCTGTGCTTTTCTAGTGTAGGTTAAATAATCAGGTCCACCTTAATCCACCTCTCTAGTGATAAGTACAAACTTTCCCATGGTTTTTCTACTGCTCAGCTTGTATAGTGGAAAAAATGAAGGAGGATAAAGGAGAAGCAAGAAGATTGTTTCTGTCGAAGTTTACACAGGGTTATGGAAATGTGCTATTTCAAATAATGGCCAAAGTTATAAGATTCAGGCAAATTATTCTATGATTCCAATAATTGAAAAAAATATTATGATTAGAAATGATTTTAAAGCTTACAGAGGGCAACTACACTCAAAAATATAAGTGCCATGGTTCAAAAACACAAACAACTTCCCTATGCATTGCATAAAACAATTATGTGGGAATAGTTACTATACTTACATATTGAATATTCTAGAATCTCCCCTTAAAGAGCCTTTGTACATGTATGTGCCATATTCTTGCTTTACTATACTACTTTCTTTGTCATTGACCTGAAACAAAATTGTAGGCTAGGAGTCCCAACTTTACTGGCTCCATACTTCTTTCATGTCAATGACTTACTAAGTAATGAAGCAAGGATAGGGATGACAGCATTGGCATATGCACTTTTAAAAGCAATTAGGCAGTGGCAGCTTCCATATTTCTGTTCTGAGAGGTTCCAAGTGAAGAAGAAAATAAAGTAACATTCTTTTTGCTCATAAAAGCATAAAGTTTGAGGAACTAAAGGTCAAGAGAGTTCATGTTTTTTTCTACCCCATTACACATATGCTGTCTATTCAATCCTAGTAAAATCACCCATAGTGCCCCCTTTCATTCTAAAGACAATTAAAAATATTATTCAGTGCCCTCATCATATCATGGCAGGACAACTGCAATGCAATACAAACTGCATTAATGTCAACTAGACTAGCACCATGTCAACACATTGAATATTATTACTCAAATTATTTTCTTCACTCTATACTTAATTAACCCAGATTCACGTTGCCTATTATTTAATATACAGTGTTTGCCTGTGTTCATTGCATAATTCTCTTTCTTACCTACAACTTTATTATTAGCTCCCTACACAAATCTTTTTGTTCTTTCTGCTATGCATTTACCCAAATAGGCTGTCCTTCTCCTCTTGTAGATAACCTAAAATACAGCCATTGTCAAAAACATTGTACTATGATAACTGTATGCAGTTAATATATGTACCGTATATACTCGAGTATAAGCCGATTTCTTCAACACATTTTTTTGTGCTGAAAATGCCCCCCTTGGCTTATACTTGAGTCTATACTGCGCCTGATCTCCCGGAATTTGGGGTCCTGTTACTGGACCCGGTACTTGGCACACATATAGCCCCACTCTTCATCTATAAGTGTGCAAAGTCGGGCACCCTTTCCATAGACTTCCATGTTAAATGGTAATTTCTCCGGTAAATTTGGGGACCCGGTACTGGCCGGCCGTAGGTCCCCTGGACCCCAAACTTGGCACACATGTAGCCCCGGTTCTCCTCTACAAGTGTGCAAGGAGTGAAGTGAAGGAGAAAAATTACCTGTTTGCAGCATTTCATAACAAACTTTTTATTTATTTTTATTTTTTGTTTAGCAAAAAATAAAAAATAAAAAGTGGTAGTGGGAGTAAATACTACCAAAAGAAAGCTCTATTTATGTAAAAAATGGATAAGCATGTCATATAGGTACAGTGTTGCATGTCTGCCCAATTGTCATTCCAAGTGTGACAGCGCTGAAAGCTGAAATTTGCCTGGGCAGGAAGGGGGTAAAAGTGCCCAGTAGGCAAGTGATTAATTACTAGCGATCACTACACAAGCATTTGTGTATACTTACAATCAATCACACAAATTTGGAATATCATGCTCTTATTATGTTATCTCTAGTAAATGCTACGCTATTGTTCCCTATGTGTAGCAATTGCTAGTGATCATTTGCTTACTCTAGCAAAAATGGCCTCAACAACAACAACAACAAAAAAATGTAAGCATCATACTACTAATTTTAATTTCCAGATTTGAGGGCCATAATTTAGGCAGTAGAGTTCTAGTCAGAACTTTAAGAATCACCAATGGAACAAAGATTAAATGACTCCCTCATCTCTATTTTCTAATTCTTTTCTTTAAAGCACAAAAAACGATTAGAGCTTTAAAAAGACAAGCTTTAGTTAACAGCTTCCTTGGAGAACCTTTACCATTTTGTATTACCTTTTTATTTCTTGAGTTGACATATTGAAAGCTTTTTCTGAGAATCTACTAAAATATGCAAACTGAATGAGAGCAGGCATATTATTATCATACAAAAAAGCACTAAACTTGATACATTTGTCAATACCATTATATTTTCATGTAAAAAAAAATTATACAAGATTTTCAACTTATTACATTGATTTTCAGTACTAAGAAACGCTAGAAATATTCATACAAAGTACAACATCTGCCTTCTCCATCGCCATCTGTATCTGGAAGAAAGCAAGTAGAACAACTGACAGCAGTGCTGAAGATCATCCAGAGAGATTTAGAATTATGAATAAACCTTTCCGTACCAAAATTGCAATCAAAGGATAGTATAAGGTAAAAGGGGAAATCCTGAAAACAGAGAGTAACTGGTTTTGTTGACATTTGACCTGTGATTGTACATGGGGTCACCACGAGGTTGATTTTCCATGCATGGCAGTGAAAATTGGAATTTAAACTTGAGATACATACCGCGCCTTGAAAAAAATTTAATACTCCTTGGAATTTTCCACATTTTGTAAAAGTATTTTATTGGGATTTTATGTGATAGGCCAAAAAAAGTGGAACATAATTGTGAAGTGGAATAAAAATGATAAATGGTTGTCCAATTTTTTTACAAATAAATAAGTGAAAAGTGTAGCATACATTTATATTCAGCCCCCTTTACTCTGATACCTCCAACTAAAATCTAGTGGAACCAATTGCCTTCAAAAGTCACCTAATTGGTAAATAGAGTTCACCTGTGTGTAATTTATTCTAAGTATAAATACAGCTGCCCTGTGAAGCTCTCAGATGTTTTTTTTAGAGAACTTTAGTGAACAAACAGCATCATTAAGACCAAGGAACACACCAGACAGGTCAGGGATACAGTTGTGGAGAAGACATGGACCTCCATCTAAACTCACAGGCCGGGCAAGGAGAGCATTATTCAGAGAAGCAGCCAAGAGGCCCATGGTAACTTTGGAGGAGGTGCAGAGATCCACAGCTCAGGTTGGAGAATCTGTCCACAGGACAACTATTAGTCATGCACTCCACAAATCTGCCCTTTATGGAAGATTGGCAAGAAGAAAACCATTGTTGAAAGAAATCCATAAGAAGTCCCGTTTGCAGTTTGCCAGAAGCCATGTGGGGGACACAGCAAACATGTGGAAGAAGGGTCTCTGGTCAGATGAGACCAAAATTAAACCCTTTGGCCTAAAAGCAAAATGCTATGTGTGGTGGAAAACTAATACTGCACATCACCCTGAACACACCATCCCCACTGTGAAACATCGCGGTGGCAGCATCATGTTGTGGGGATGCTTTTCTTCAGCAGGGACAGGGAAGCTGGTCAGAGTTGATGGGAAGATGGATGGAGCCAAATACAGGGCAATCTTAGAAAAAAACTGTTAGAGTCTGCAAAAGACTTGAGACTGGGGCTGAGGTTCACCTTCCAGCAGGACAACAACCTTAAACAAATAGCCAGATCTACAATGGAATGGTTTAGATCAAAGCATATTCATGTGTCAAAATGGCCCAGTCAAAGTCCAGACCTAAATCCAATTGAGAATGCATGTGGCAAGAGTTGAAGATTGCTGTTCACAGACGCTCTCCAGCTAATCTATCAGAGCTTGAGCTATTTTGCAAAGAAGAATGGGAAAAAAGCTACTGTGTAGATATGTAAAGCTGTTAGTGACATACCCAAAAACACTTGCAGCTGTAATTGCAGCAAAAAGTGGTTCTACTAAGTATTGACTCAGGGGCTGAATACATATGCACGCCACACTTTTCACACTTTTATTTGTAAAGACATGAAATCCCAATAAAATACATTTACATGTTTGGTTGTAACATGACAAAACATGACAAAATGTAGAACATTTCTAGGGGTATGAATACTTTTTCAAGGCGCTGTACAAAACGTTGTTTTATTTCATCACAAAAAACGACCGTGTGTACGCGGCATTACAGTAAAACATTGCAATATCAATATTGGGAGTCCATACCTCTGTCCAGGAATGAAGTCCCAATGTGTCAAGAGCACATGGCACAGCCAGAGCACCTAATGGTGACATTGCTGTTCATAAACAGGAATAGTGAAATCCTGATTTCCACCAGCGGGTGCCTCCCAGCATTTAGCCAAATTTAATTAACCACCTCCAGAGCCTGGCAGCTGGGAGACTATTTAGCCTCATCTTGCTGCGTGTTCCTTGCCTCAGAATAGTACCTCTGGTCATTCTAAACTGACCTACATCTCCTGTACCTGTCTTGACCTGATCTAATTGGCTATTCTCACTATTCCCTAGTCTGACCTTGCTTTGCCTGGCTTCCTATTGGCTGTTCCCCTGAAATTATTATCTGCACATAGTTACTATGTTTTTAGTTATTTGCTCCACTTTCATACTTGTTCCATTGCTTGGTTATCAATTTTCTATGTGTATGTGTTATGCTTTGTCATAGGTGTGCACAGCCTATTGCATTAGGGTGTGCACCCCAAAGCCCAAAGTCACTACCGATCACTCATGATGTTCATTCAGAATGGGAAGGGGCCAGTAATATTTACTGGCCCCTTCCCCACTCCTAAAACATCCCAGCAGCAACAGCCGGAAGGAGAGGAGGGAAGCTGGCAGTGCTGTGGGGGAAAGAAGGCAGCCAGGTCAGTAGGGGGAATTTGTGCTGCACAGGGTAATTAGGGTGTGCCTGGGTACACCTGGCACACCCTGTGCACACACCTATGTGCTTTGTATGTTTACTAACAAGATGCATTATCTTCACTTAAACAGTGGTATCCCCTTCTGTGTGGCTCACAATTCTGGTCCCACCTCTCCAACCAACCTCTTATTGGTTTCCTGACATGTGGAGTCCAACCAGCTGCTGCTTCATTGCCAATTCCACCTTTTAACTGCAGCTGACAGCAAAAATAGATGGGTTGTCTTTGCCTCACAGAAGACACTCATCCAGTTCCACAACCAATAACACAGGAGAGGGAGCTGTGGTAATTAGAGGTGAGCTGTCATGGGACGTTGACAAGTCACATGCCTGGGATCCCCCAGTGGATTTTTTATACTCTCCATTCCTAAAGTCAATGGATTGCAATCTAGACTTGTAAAGTGCACCACTGTGCTTTATGTTTGTATGTTTGTGTGTCTGTGTGTATATATATATATATATATATATATATATATATATATATATATATATCATATTTTTTTTATTTTATTAATTAGCAGTTGCTTTTTAAATGGACCACTAAAATGTTCTCTTTATGTGAATGCCACATACATTTTTGAATTGATAAATTTATTCCGCTCTGACCACATATTTTTTCATATACCCTAAAAGCAAGCTAGATATAAGAAAATGCATGAATCTTCTTTGCTACTCAGGAACTATCTTAACCACCTGCTGTCTGTAGCTCGGTGTATAAGTACAAATCAGTGAAATCCTATGTGGTTTTGTGCAAATTTTCAATCAATGTAAACTGATTTGTCTTTTCAGAAGGTTAAGGTAGTTTAATGGTTGAAAGCACACTGCTGTTCAGCAAGATGCAAAAGTCAAAGGGTTAGAGGATTAGGCATTTATTTCCTTTTAGGCTTACCAAGTCTTTTCTCATCCAAAGACATTTTTAATCACATTTAGCCATAGTTTAAAATGCAAGCTTGAAAGTTATACAAAGTGTCAACAGAAGGGATAAAAACATTTCTTGGATTATTCTACATGTCAGAGATCATTGTTTGTTGATGTAGTTGTTTTCTACCGATAATAATTATAAGTAGAATTGTCACTGATGCATATCTAAGTTTTTGATTTACTGCACATTGTGTCCTATTTTTGATTATATAATATCTTCTATTTGATGGAGGATCATTTAAAGTGTTAAACAAACTTCACAGTGTCTGATAGCCACTTACCTATTACTTAGCTTCATGTTTAGAGCAGAACTTCTGCCAAAAAGGAAAAAGATAAATATACAGTGCCTTTAAAAAATATTCATACCCCTTAAATGTTCCACATTTTGTCATGTTACAACCAAAAACGTAAATGTATTTATTGTGATTGAATATGATAGACCAACACAAAGTGGTATATAATTGTGAAGTGGAAGGACAATGATAAATGTTTTTTCAAATAAATATGTGAAAAGTGTGGCGTGTATTAGTATTCAGCCCCCTGAGTCAATACTTTGTAGATCCACCTTTTGCTGCAATTACAGCTGCAAGTCTTTTGAGTCTATACCAGCTTTGCACATCTAGAAAGCAACATTTTTGTCCTTGCTTATTTGCAAAATAGCTCAAGCTCTGTCAGAATGGATGGAAAGCATCTGTGCAGAGCAATTTCCATGTCATGCCACAGATTCTCAATTGGATTTAGGTCTGGACTTTGACTGGACCATTCTAACACATGAATATGCTTTGATCTAAACCATTGTATCTCTGGCTGTATGTTTAGGGTCGTTGTCCTGCTGGAAGGTGAACCTCCTCCCCAGTCTTAAGTCTTTTGCAGACTCTAACAGGTTTTCTTCTAATATTGCCCAGTATTTGGCTCCATCCATCTTCCCATCAACTCTGAGCAGCTTCCCTGTCCCTGCTGTAGAAAAGCATCCCCACAACATGATGCTTCCATCGCCATGTTTCACAATGGGGGTGGTGTGTTCAGGGTGATGTGCAGTGTTAGTTTTCTGCCACACATTGGGCCAGATTCAGGTACACGTACATTTGCGCAGCGTATCCGAGATCCTCTACGCAGCCGTATTTTACCAGGCTCTAGAACAAATTCTGGTAGATTTTTGCCCGAACGATACGGCGGTGTAGTTTGTAATTTCTCGCCGCGTAATCGAAATACGCGATTAGGGGGCGTGAAGCATTTAAATTAGGCGCGTCCCCGCGGCGATCGAACTGCGCATGCTTCGTTCAGAAATTTCCCGAAGTGCATTACGCGAAATAACGTCGATACGTCATTCGTTGAGTAGCGTCGTTTACGGACATTCCTATTCCCGGACGTTTTACGTCAAAAATAAAAAAAGACGTCGGAAAACGTTGATATTCGACGCGGGAACGACGGCCATACTTAACATGGGCTGTCTAATATTAGACCAGCAAAAAGCTGGTATAGTTTTATGCAGCAAAAAGATGACTAAAGATGCCGTAAGAGATTGCGATAGACGTTCGTAATTTTGTGGATAGTCGGCAAAAGCTCATTTGCATACCCCGACGCGGAAAACGACGGGAACTCCACCCAGCGGCCGCAATTTTATTGCAGCGTAGATCCGAAGGCGTACGAACACGTAAGCCAGTCGGATTGAAGCGCAAAGCCATCTTTTCATGGTTTGAGGATTCAAACTAGTGAAAAAACGTGCGTAATTAGAAAGTACTCCAGTCTAACACCAGTTAGATAGGAGTTACGGCTCTCTGAATCTGGCCCATAGTCTTTTGCTTTTAGGCCAAAAAGTTAAATTGTGGTCTCATCAGACCAGAGCACCTTCTTCCACATGTTTGCTGTGTCACCCACTTGGATTCTGGCAAACTGCAAACAGGGCTCATTATGGCTTTCTTTCAACAATGGCTTTCTTCTTGCCACTCTTCCATAAAGGCCAGATTTGTGGAATGTACCACTAATGCCCCATACACAATGACCGGCTTTCCCGATAAGAGCTTTTGGCTAGGAATCCGGACCGTGTGTATGCTACATCTGACTTTTTCCAACAGGAAAACTGCGGGGAAAAAAAGAGAGCAGGATCTCTTTTTTCCCTTCAGGAAAAATCCTATTGGGAAAACCATTCATATGTATGCAATTTCAACATGCAAAAAACGTGCATGCTCAGAATCAAGTTGACGCATGCTCAGAATCATTGAACTTAATTTTCTTGGCTCGTCATAGTCTTTTACGTCACTGCATTCTTGGCAGTCAAAATGTACCCAAACTTTTGTGTGACCGTGTGTATGCAAGGGAAAACCGCTCGTGTGTACGGGGCATTATAGTTGTCCTGTGGACAGATTTTCTGCCTGAGCTGGTGATCTCTGCACCTCCTCCAGAGTTACCATGAGCCTCTTGGCTGCTTCTCTGAATAATGCTCTCCTTGCCTGGCCTGTCAGTTTATGTGGATGACCATGTCTTGTGCCATACTCTTTCCAAATTTTGGATGATGGATTTAACAGAGCTCTGTGAGATGTTCAAAGCTTGGGGTATTTTTTTTATAACCTAACCCTGCTATAAACTTCTCCACAACTTTATCCCTGACCTGTATGGTGTGTTCCTTGGTCTATAGCAGGGGTCTCCAAACTTTTCAAACCAAGGGTCAGTTTATTGTCCTTCAGACTTTAGGAGGGCCGGATTGTGGCCAGTGGGGGTAAAAAAATTCCCAGGCCCAGCATTGGTGAGAGTAAATATGGCCTCAGAGTTTGCAGTCAGTGGGATAAGGAGTAGTGCCCCTATTAGTGGGAGTAATTGTATCCTATCATTGGTATCTGTGAAAGAAATTGTACCCCCTTGTTGGTGTCAGTGGGAAGAATAGTGCCTCCTATCAGTGGGAGGAATAAAGCCCTAAGGCCCGGATAAAGGCTAGCAAAGAGCCACATCTGGCCCTCGGGGCACAGTTTGGAGACCCCTGGTCTATATGATTCTGTTTGTTCACTAAGGTTATCTAACAAACCTCTGAGGGCTTCACAGAACAGCGATATTTATACTGAGATTAAATTACACACAGGTGGATTCTATTCACTAATTAGATGACTACTGAAGGCAATTGGTTCCACTAGATTTTTTTTAGTTTTTAGCTAAAGGGGGCAGAATACAAATGCACGCCACATTTTTCACATATTTATTTGTCAAAAAATTGAAAAACCATTTATCATTTTTCTTCCACTTCACAATTATGTGCCACGTTTTGTTGGTCTATCACCTCAAATTCCAATAAAATACATTTACATTTTTGGTTGTAACATGACAAAATATGGAACATTTTAAGGGGTATGAATACTTTTTCAAGGCACTGTATGCAGTGAAGTATCTTCATTTACTGGAATGCTGGAATGTTCTCCCTCTGGGTCATTTGACTGATGATGACACATGCACCTCTGTACAACTATGCGTAGAGAGGTTATAAAAACATTTTTTTCTTCTTGTAGCTTTATTTCTCTTCTTCGATCCAGTTTAAAGCGGAGTTCCACCCTGGAAAAAAAATGTATTCCAAAAATCTAAAAATAAAATAAAATAAATTAAATGGAAAAAATTGTTTTTTTTACTTACCCTGAATAGCTGTTGCTATGCGGACGTCCCGAATCTACCCCTTATCTTCCGCGGTGTATTCTCTTCCTCCTCCCACACTCGGTGTCTTCTTGTAAATGGGGCGCGCTGCATTCTGGGAACTGTGTGTATCCCAGAAAGCAGCCTGGAGCTGCGAGGATCGAGGATCAGCTTCGGGGGGGGGGGGGGGGGGGGGGCATCAGCGCGGGCAAGTAGGATAGGTAAGTGTCTGCTGACTTTATAAAAATATAAATTTGCAATGTGCGGTGATACGGTGAATTTGAAATGTCTTCCTATGTTATGTTCCTTTTGATATGTCCTAAACAAATACCTATGTAAGAGTTTATGATAATGACCACTCAGGTATCCATCTCATCCCCCCACCCCTCCCCCCCTTCCCATTTCCATCTATCCTCTCCCCCCCTCCTTCCGTCCTTCCCCTACTCTCCCTCTCTTCCCTGACCTTATTCACTTTACTCGATTTCCCCCCATGGTACTCCTCCATGCACTCTCCAGAGTATGACAAGTGGCAAAGTCGATGTATCCCTCCCCTACCTTATATTGTTGTCTTCAATATGATTGCCTGGCTCGTACTCGTATGTTTACTGCTGATTTACCCTGTTTACTTCCGGAGTTATCAATGTATGTGATTTCCCCTGCTGTTACTTGGGAATACATGTGAATGTTTTTCTGCTTTCCTACTTTTGTACTTTAAAAATTTTCAATAAAAACTATTGTACAAAAAAAAATAAAAAATTGCGGGTGGAATCCCACTTTAAATATCTATTATGGTGTCATTTTAAGTCCCAGGTGAGCTTTGTACTTGCACTACTGCTGAAGTCTGGAGCCAGTAAAGCTTATTTGCTGATGTTCACTTGGATAAATTAGAATCTTTTAGGCTATTTCTTTCACTGTTCAGCAACAATAAATCAATTCTCACTATTATCTATGTACTTGCAAGGGCCTTACTTGATCATGATCGGATCAGCGTGACCTAAGATTTGCTGAGGATAGATCTTTAGCTACCAGGATTTAAATACATTGTTGAAATTTAAAGTATTGACAATGCAATAGGATTCTACATGTTAGATATTTATTCTCAGTAAACCCAAGAGCAAATAAAGTCTCATCAGATATTACCAGTCCAAAAAAAAACTTGATATCTGGAGCAGTCTGCTACCTACCCCAATAAAATAAAAGCTCCTTCATGATATTACTGGCCACCACTTTGAACTCTTACCAGGAATTTAGATTGCAAGAATATAAGAGGCCAAACAGCGTTTTTAGATGAACCAATGGACCAATGGCGATACATGCTTGCACATGGATTTGGAAGGTGAAGAGGCACACATTTGTATTACTTATGAAGTATAGTGAACACTTGTACAGACTTAATCAGTATATATTGAATTCATATACAGAAAAAACACCACTTTGTTGGGAGGAGTCTGGATGGCCCCTGGGAGGTCCTTTGTGGCTTGCGGTGGGTGGGGCGTGTGCACTCATGTATGTATATAAGGGGTGACTGTGGAAGGGTCTGCACTGCTGGGCTCTGATGAAGAGGTCCTTGTCGCCCCGAAACGCGTCAGCGGCAGTGACACACCTCTATCCCCCTATTTTGGAGTGTGATTCTACCACATCGTTGTTGATAAGCCCACTATGTCATTTTCCTTGTGAGTAGTTTTCCATTATTATTTTATTTTTTTAAATTGTCAACGGTAACACACTAGGCTGGTGCGCCTTTCTTTCTCTACTACATTGAATTTGTGCAAACTGTTCACACTTGGTGGCATGTTTAATTATTACTATTTACATTCTAAGTATTTCAGAGCTAACAGTTTGAGAATTCGTTTTCTCAGAAATTTGAGTTAATTTGATTAGAAGGTTAAAGTGGCAGCAGGTGAAAAAATCACTACTTAGGCCACGTACACACGATCAAATCTATCTGCTGGAAACGGTCGGCCCGATCGTGTGTACGGGTGAGCCGACGGATTTGGCCACCCGACAGATTTCAAAGCATGCTTTGAAATCTCTCGGCTGGGAACCCGTCCGCCCCCAAAATGTCTGCTGGTTAGTATGCTAACCAGCAGACATGTCTTCTCGCACACGCGCCAAATGGTTTTGCCACATGCGCGGAAGTGTTTTACTTCCTGGTGCGGTGATGTGGTGGTGTCAACGTCACCGCCACGTCACCGCGCCGTCTGGCAGCGGGGATTTTGGTTTGATCGTGTGTATGTCCCCAGCAGACAGATTTGTTCAAATAGAGGGAGCCTTAGAGCAACGTTTCTCAACCAGTGTGCCGCAGCACACTGGTGTGCCCTGAAGAGTCCCCAGGTGTGCCGCGGCAAAATGACCCCAAATATTGGCAGCTATGGCTGCTATCTGATGTTACACTACTGCTGGGGACTTCATTTGTCTTTACAGCGGTGCCGGTCCACTGTGTAAAACTCACTTCCCGGCACTCGGGAAGCTGTGCTGGCTGTGCGGGCCTCCCGACCGCGTCATGCCAACCGAATACGTCATCGGTTGCTATGGGAGGGTCGGGCACACACACTGCTTCTGTGACGTGACGGGTACCGTCCTGAACTCTGCCTGGCGCGCTTTTCCCTGAGGGGGAAGAAGAAAGGGTAGAGCCACCGTGACTGACACTGCTCCCCTGCCTGCAGACATGGCCACCCGCTCAGAGAGGGAGAAGGCCCTGAAGCTGAATAAGCAGCACCAGGCCATCCTGTCTCGTATGCTGAGGGAGGAGAACAACAAGTACTGCGCTGACTGCGAGGCCAAGGGTAAGGTGGTGGTGGGGGGGGGGGGGCTCTGCTATGAATAACCAGCTATCACAGTCACTGACACCCCACATCCTCCATTCATGGCTACAGCACTCTGGATCTGATTGGTTGTTGTGCAGCTCTGACAGTTCTTCTTTCAGTGTATGTGTGCATGTGTACACATGTCTGTTAGTGTGTGTGTGTGTGTGTGACAAAAGTAGTTCTGATGGTACAGGAATAGGGGGGTCAGGATTAAAAGTAACATACATACAGACAGATGCGCACGCACACAGACACACGTACAAACACACATACTGGGTGTGTTTGTACGTGTGCCTGTTTGTGTCCATGCGCATCTGTCTGTATGTATGTTACTTTTAAGCCTGACCCCCCTATTCCTGTACAATCACAACTACTTTTGTAGGGCTTGTTCGAGATAGCAGCAAGGACTGCTGCTTATCTGAAAAGCAATTTGTGTTCATATCGCTTTTCAGGGGCATTTGTCAGCCAATAAAGAGGCATATCTTGCCTCCTCACCACCTGTATTAAGCCCCATTCACCCTGGGTATACCTCAAGCTGCAGCCACAGCATGTTTACACCCCCAGTTGTTGCCTCTGCAGCTAAAGGGGCAAAAGTTGGGTGTGGTAAAAACAGCTCAACCATGTGGTTTTACTGCCCCTCCAGCCTGACATGTGAACAAGCTCTTGGTTCTGTGTGGATGCGTGCTGCGTGTAGGGCAGCCCATTCATTTCCCTACCCGCAGTAATGCGGGAAACAAAGTCCCCGACCCTTTTTTTTTTTATTGTGCCACAACAAAAGCAACCCATGTTTGCCAATGGATGGGGCACCATTAAGAATTAATGGCACCCCTAAAGAGCAGAGCATTTGTCTGTGTGTCAAGAACGAGCGCGATTTTGCGCATATTTTGCAACACACAGCGATGTGAACCAAGTCTTGGACAGGGGTGCCTCAAGACTGAAACATTTTTTTTTTTTTATACAATAAATTTTTATTGTGTTTTACAGTTTATAAACAAAAATGCTGAGTTAACTTGAGCATAATACACATAGCAAAAACAACAGGACAGAAAAGAAAAGAAAAATACAAGATATTCAGACAGTGCTATAAGAACATATCCAAGAAAAGTGTACGCTTTAACTAGAGAAATTCTCATTCTAAATTTAAAGTATAACCGCAGTGACAATCAAGGGTACCGTTGTCAGGAAGACCGACTCTGGTGTGGACACCCCATCTGGGTTCATAACTGTGTCCAAGACCCCGGCCAGTCCCCCCCCGATCGTCTCAATCAAACAAATCAAGGTAAAGCAGTTGGGGTTAAACAATTCCCCTCGTACCATGTCTCCCACAGGTGCCACTTCTGGGCAGCCTTTTCTCTGTTATTGTCTCTAAATGCCAAGGTTTTTTCATATGTGTGATGTAGTTGGGTGGTTTGGATAACCTCCCCAATGGTGGGAGGAAGGGGATTTTTCCATTTCCTTGTGAGGTTTATCCTAGCCGACAGCAGTATGTGGAGAGCCGTGTGTCTCGATTGGGCCGGAATGTTTTCTAGACCTAGGGACAGGAGTGCCAAGTCAGGTTGAGGTTCAGTCACTACACGAGAGGCACTCGAGATCACGCTGAAGACTGAAGACCAAAATTGCTTCAGGTGGGGGCAGCCCCATAGTACATGGAGCAAGGTCCCCTTAGAACCACAGTTCCTCCAGCACCTGTCGCTATGTTGGTCCCCAAATTTAGAGATCCTGTCAGGGGTTAAGTACCATCTTAGAGCTATTTTGGTGGACAGTTCCCAGAGGATCGAGCAGCTGGTGACTACATAAGTAGATTTACATGCTCTAGCCCAATGTTGGGTGGAGTAAGTGCGACCCAGTTCTAGTTCCCATTTGAGCAAGGGGGCCGTTTTTACAAAGCGGCTTTTGTTCTGGATGGTAGTGTAAAAAAGCGAGATACCTCTGAGGCTAGAAGAGGGGTTATTAAAGTAGAGCCATGTAGTCAAAGGAACTGAACGTTCCCATTTCGGGGAAGTGTCAAGGTAGTGTTTTGTCCTAATATACAAGTATAATTCAGAATCCGGTAGACTGTATTCTCTTTGCAGACCTGCGAACGGTTTAATTTTCCCTCTATCGAATAAGTCGTTTACATGTGATATGCCTAATTTTTGCCAGGATTTGTAGGAGATGAGATCGATGCAGTGTTGGAGAGACTCAATCGGGATTTTTATAGCAGTATCGTCTGGGTGGTCACTGCAGAGGTTGACAAATTTGTTCCACGCTTTAACAGTGGCCGACATGGTAGGGGGCATAGACGAGGGGGTTTTGGTGGATGCTGTGGTGGAGAGCAACCACGGGGCTAGGTCAGTCTCGGGAATGAGCACAGATTCCATCTGTCCCCACGTGGTGCGTGGTACAGAGAGAAACCATTCTTTGGCCTGGGTAAGAAGAGAAGCTAGATAGTAGTGATAGAAATCAATGTATCCAGTGCCACCCGCCTTTCGATGTTTAATTAGTGTGGCGAAAGCGCATCTAGCCCTTTTGCCCTGCCAAATGTAGGAAGAGAGAGTAGATTGGAGTGATTTAAAGTACTGAGAAGGGATCGGGATTGGTAGGGTCCTGAAGAGATAGAGGAGTTGGGGTAAGTGAAGCATCTTGAAGGCCGCCAGGCGGCCCGTCCAAGACAGCTCCTGCCCCGCTAGTTTTCGTAGATCCTCCTGAAGTTTATTTCGGAACGGGACATAATTAAAATGGTATAGTTGTTTGGAGGATTTTGTGAGTTGGATACCCAAGTAGGTGATGGTGTTTTCTGCCCATGTGTACGGGAATTTTTGTTGTAGTATTAGGCTGGCAGGGGGAGCAATTCCTAAATTCAAAACATGGCACTTGGTTTCATTAACTTTATAATAGGATATTTTACTAAAGTGGTCTAGTGTCTCTTGTACAGCCTGGAGGGAAGTGAGTGGGTCAGACAGCATAAGAATAACATCATCAGCGAACAAGCTGATTTTATGTTCATACCCCCCTGTTGTGATGCCTGAGATGTTTGGGTTGGAGCGTATGGATTGAGCTAAAGGTTCCATGATCAAATTAAAGATTAGGGGCGAGAGGGGGCAGCCCTGTCTAGTTCCGTTCGTGATACTAAAGGGAGATGATAAGGAATCCGCTGTGTAGACCTGAGCTGACGGGTTCGAGTATAGGGCCATGATTGCACTAAGAATTTGTCCTGAGAAGCCAAACTTGGAGAGGACTGAGGATAGATACCCCCAATGAACCCTGTCAAACGCCTTTTCGGCGTCTAGAGACAGGAGTACAGAGGGGGACCCTGAGCACTCCGCATGGTGGATAACGTTTATCATTCGTCTAGTTGCGTCTGAAGCTTGACGTCCCTTAGTGAACCCCGACTGGTCTCTATGGATAAGCGTGGGAAGGATGTCATTTAGTCTATTGGCTATCATCTTTGCATATAGTTTGGTATCCACATTAAGGAGGGAAATGGGGCGAAAATTTTGGGGAATGTTTGGTTCCTTTCCCGGTTTCGGGAGCGTAACTATGGTCGCGGATAGCATATCAGGAGGGAGGGATGATTTTGCGACGGCCGTGTTGAAGACATCGCACAAAGTGGAAGTCAGGGCTTTGTGGAATTTTTTATAGTATTCTCCGGTGAACCCGTCGGGTCCTGGAGATTTGGAGTCAGGGAGACTGGCTATCGTACGGTCTAATTCTGCAATGGTGAAGGGGGCATTAAGGGAGGCTAGGTGGTCTGCAGAGAGTGAGGGGAGGCTGACTTGTTCTAAGAACGTGTTGATGTCCTGTTGAGTCGGCTGTGTGACATCCTGATCCCTTCCTAGATTATAGAGATCTGCGTAATATGCGCTGAAGGCGTTTGAGATCTCGGAGGGTTTCATGAGTTTTAATTTGGTGTGGGGATGAAAGATGTGAGGAATTTTGGCCTTGGCTCTAAACCCTTTTATTTTGGAGGCCATCAGCTTGCCTGCTTTGTTCCCAGTGGCATAGAAGGTGGCCCTAAACCTTGTGCAAGCCCTCTCGAATGACTCTAGTAATAAGGAGCGTAGCTCATGTCGTAGTTTAAATATCTTAGCCTGTAAGAAAGGGGAGGGCCTAGATTTATTTTGGGATTCTGCGGCTTCAATGTCTGATGTCAGTTGGTCTATTTTGTGTGTCCTACGTCTTTTCGCTCTAGCGCCTATTTGAATAAAGACACCCCGCACAACAGCTTTGTGGGCGGCCCACACCACCGCCGGATCGGACACTGATTGGGAGTTTTCCAAGAAATATTCTTGCAGGTGCTGATTAATGATATCGGTATTGGCTTTGTCTCTTAGAAGAGAGTTGTTAACCCTCCAGAGATACGAGTTTGGAGGTGAAGCGTTGAGGTCGATAGTTATACTAACAGGGGCATGGTCCGACCAGGTGGTGGGGTGGATCACCGAAGCTGAAGCTCTTTGGAGTAACATTCTATCAGAGAGGAACAGGTCTATACGTGAGTAGGTGTTGTGGCGCGGGGAAAGAAATGTATAATCGCGTTCGCTCGCGTGACAACACCTCCACACATCAAACAATTCATTATCAGAAATAAACTTTCTTAACGGATTGGCAAGTCTCTTATTACACGACGTGGAATCCATATCCTGGTCTGGAACAAGATTAAAGTCTCCACATAGCAATAGGTGACCCTTTTGGTGACTCCTTACTGTTTTTAGAACTCTCCTGAGAAAGGACATTTGTCTTTGGTTTGGTGCGTAAAGGGAGACTAACGTATACTGAACGTTGTTTAACATGCATACTAGGACAAGGTATCGACCCTCTGGGTCAGAGATGCAGTTTTGCAACTGGAATGACACTGAATTGCGGATGGCGATCAGCACACCCCTTTGCTTCTTTTGGTAGCATGCCGTGAATATATGGGGGAACTGCTGATGCTGGCATCGGGGGTGAGAGTCTCTCATCAAGTGTGTTTCTTGGACACAAACAATGTCTATATTGAGCGAAAGTGCTGTCTTCCACAAAGAAGCTCTCTTGGCCGGGTGGTTCAGTCCCTTAGCATTCAGGGTTAAGAAGGTGAGTGCCATGGCGTGAGGGAATGTGATGGAGGTGCAAATATGTACAACTCACTTTTAGAAGGCACTGGTCAGATGGGTCTGGTACCTGCCGTAGAAGTTGTTCGGAGGAAGTTTTCCAAGGCTCCCGTCTGGGGGTGGACTGTGAGGCAGATGAGTGCAGCAATGCAGTCACTGGGTATGCAGGCGTCTCCGAACTCCAATAAGAGATCTGCTGAGCAATCGAGAGGTGTGGTGGACGAAGCACTCTCATAAAAGATAAGAAAATAAACAAACAAAAGTAGAAAAGTTATTTAAACTTGAATGAATCTTGCACCAATCAGCAGGGTGGATTATATCAGCTGCTGAGTATTAGGGGATAAAGTTCAAGCTCAAAACTGGCAAGAGGAAACAACAAAAAAAAGTGTATCACAACGGGAACAACAGGTGGTCTGCCAGCCGGCACGGACTAAGTAGCACATTAAGACGAGCTCAGGTAGTGAGGATCAGTTCCACTTAGTAGCGGGTTGGCCCGCAGAGCGGGGACTTCCTTTAGATGGTGTAGGGCCCTTTGGTAGATCAGTGTATGTCTTCGGGAGCTCCGGGATGATACCCCAGGACAGGAGTAGTTTTGTGCCCCCCTCAATGGTGGAGATGGAGTGTGGGATTCCATTGTGTGTCACCAGGATTGTGGCAGGATGACGCCATTTGTATGTTATCTTATGGTTAGCTAGGGCCTTAGTCACTGTGTTTAACTGTCTCCTCATCTGAAGTGTGTATTGGGACAGGTCTGCGAACATCTGGATGTCATTATAGGGAGCCGGTAGTGATTGGAGTGAGCGAACTTTGGACAGAATCTGCTCTTTTGCTTGATAGAAATGTATTCGCAGGAGTACATCCCTCGGGACCGTTTCTGCTAGATGGCGCGGTTTAGGGATCCTGTGAATGCGGTCAATTGTTAGCTCAATGGAGGACAGCTCCGGCAGCAATGTAGAGAATAGGGTAGATGCAAACGTACGGAGGTCCGCGGGGGGGACGGACTCTGGGACGCCCCTAATTTTAATATTGTTGCGTCTGGATCTGTCTTCGAGGTCCGCGAGTTTTGATTTAACCCAATCTGTGTCCTCCTTTTGGGCCCTGTATGCATCTACAAGATCGTTTACTGTGTCAGCGCACTCCTCCATCTTGTCTTCAATGTATGACACCCTGTCTCCCATATGTTGCATGTCAGTTGTGAATTTCTGCATCAGTGAGGATAGGTTAGACATAAGTGAAGACTGGAGCAGCACCAACATGTCTTTCATCGTGGTGTCCAGGACAGGCTGCCCTGTTGTGGGGAAGGCCGCGATGGAGGACTTTAGTGAGGATATGGCGTCAGGGTTGTGAAGTGCTGTACTCACAGTTTCAGCCTGGCGTGCTGAGTCCAAGCGCATCCGCGCTTTTGCTGGGCTTCGCGTTCCTGGGGACATTGGAGGAGAGCCATCGAGGGGTAGAGGTGTAGCATCACTCTCCATAGCACCCGTGTCACTGTTAGGGAGATCTGTATAAGCTGCGGGCGTCCGCCTCGCAGCTCCGTCGGCGCCATCTTGGATTCCCCGCCGAGCGGGCTGGAACGAGAATGCTGACAGCTTCTGGAGGTAACGATCCTCCTTACGCTTGCGGGACATAGTCTCCCCAGGTTGTGGCAGGCTTACAGCGGCAATCGGTGAGCACGATAGACCCGGGGAATCGCTGGAATGTAGTCGCTTTTCGTCCGGCCGGCAGGAGCTCGTGTCTTAGGCTGCCATTCTCCTTGCGCGCGAGCCACGCCCCCAAGACTGAAACATTTTTTCAAGGGCGCCCCGACTGAAAAAAGGTTGAGAAACACTGCCTTAGAGGGACACATGTTGGTTTTATGACATTTTTATTCATCAACACATATGGCCTAGTTTCCTAAAACTTATAGAAAATACACTGATGTATCATTTGTGAAAAGACAATCAAACTGTATCTTCATGGTATTTATCATGTGCCCGCGATGCATGCTAACATGTGTGCATAGTCATTAGCATAAATAAAGTGAATTTATCAATATGTGTGCTTTGGTTTGGAGTGTACAGATCAGTGTCCACATGGGTAAGGTAAATTTTTCGAAAGTTTTATTTTATTTTTGGACTTTTGTTAGGGATTTTATATGTGCACCCAGGTGCAAATTAAGCAACTTCAATGTGTATTCTGGGCATCTCATCTGTACACACAGACCTGTCCCATTAGTACGAGTGGATGTGTCCATGCAGCCACTGCATCTTTATAGGTTTTAATAGACTGCCTGCACAAAGCACCATGAGTAGAGATGGGCCAAACAAACCCCTGTACTGTTCGCAGCAGAACTCCTGAACAGGGAAAAATTTCAGACCCAAACGGCGAACCCCATTATGGGGTTCTATGGGGGCTGAACAGGAAAAAAGTGCCTGATTTGAAGTCTTATATGCAATAATTGGCCATTAAAGAGGCGATTCACTTTGGATGTGTTGCGCTATATAAGTTTCTCACTCACTCACTCAAAGAGGTATGGGGTCTGGGTAATATCTTGGGGACATCAGTATCAATGGAATTTTGTTTTTTAAAACAATAGTTTTTTATAAAGGAGCAGTGATTTTAATGAGGCCTAAAGCGCAACAATAAAAATGAAAAAGTCCTTTTAACTTTTACTGTGCACATATACCCCCTTCCTGCCCAGGCGAAATTTCAGCTTACGGCACTGCGTCGCTTTAACTGACAATTGCACGGTCGTGCGACGTGGCTTCCAAACAAAATTGACGTCCTTTTTTCCCCACAAATCGAGATTTATTTTACTAGTATTTGATCGCCTCTGCGGTTTTTATTTTTTGTGCTATAAACAAAAAAAGAGCGTCAATTTTGAAAAAAAAAACCAACAATGGCCCAGATTCACAGAGCGATTACGCCTGCGCAACAGGAGATGCGCGTGCGTAAGTCGAAATGTGCGCGTGCGTTTCGATGCACGGCATCCCCAGAACGAGATACGCAAAAAATCTACTTTTTTTTGTCCGGCGTAATTTCGTTAGACTGGCGCATCCGTCCGCGCAAAAGTGCGCTAGACAGACCATTGATTTGCTAGTCAAATATGCTAATGAGGGATCCACAAAACAACGTTGGGGCAGCGCAGGCGCAAGTGTGCGCAACAGCAAAATGTCCTGTCTAAAATTAGACCATATAAAAGCTGGTCTAAAAAGAGAAAAAAAGTCTACTTGTTAGATAAAGCAACACTGTTAGTGAGGAGCTCAGCAGTCACACATGTTGCACAACAATCTGTATGCCAACATGCCAGGGGCATCGTCGCACATAGCTATACTACTGACTTTAGATGAACAAAGAAGGATGAGGGCACGGAGGATGGCACGGAGGATGGCACGGGAGAGGATATACCGCACCCGCATAGACCTGTTTGGCATGAGTGATTCTGAGGTGTTTCGCATCTTCAGATTCACCCCTCATGTCATCCTGGAATTAACCACAACCCTGCAGGAGGACATCACCAGCCCAACACACCGCTCACATGCAGTGCAGCCACTGGTCAAGGTCATGGCAACACTCCATGTCCTTGCCAGTGGCTCTTTTCAAAGAACAAGTGGAGTGGTGGCTGGGATGTCACAATCCTCCATGAGCAGATGTGTGCACCAGGTTGTCCCTGCAATCCTCAGACGCATGGCCAACCAAATCATCAAACCCACCACTGAGGAGCTGCGACTGAAGGAAATGACAGATTTCTACAGAATTGCCCGATTCCCACGCACTGTGGGGGCCATTGATTGCACACATGTGGCACTCCAGCCCCCCCAGGAGACAGAGCACATGTACCGCAATCGGAAGCATTGGCATTCCATCAACGTACAGGTGATAGTCGATGCCCAAGGCCTCATATGGCACGTCCGTGCCAAACACCCAGGGTCCAGCCATGACAGCTACATATACAATCAATGCCACATTCGAATGGAATTCGAACAGAATGTGTATGGGGACACCTGGCTGGTTGGTGAGTGACATGGGAGTCAGGCATGACTATCCCCTCCCATGATGCACACATCACAAGGGCCACATGCATGACTAACATCCTCCTGTCTTTTCCCTTACAGGTGACTCTGCATATCCACTGGGACCCCATCTCATGACTCCTATCCGGAACCCCCAAACCCCAGGAGAGGAAAGATACAATCAAGCACATGCCCAAACACGAGCAGTGGTAGAGCGCACCTTTGGCCTACTAAAGTCACGTTTCCGATGCCTGGATAAGTTTGGGGGTACCCTCTTGTATTCCCCAAACTTTGTGTGCCAGATCATCGGTGCATGTTGCATGCTGCACAACTTTGCAGTAAGAAAGGGCCTGCAGATTGACCTACGTGATGACCTGACCCCTGAACCAGACAATCCCCCCCTAACCGAGGCTACCCCGTCTTCTGAGGGAAGAGCAGCCAGGAGACAACTCACATTGGGCATCTTTGCACGTTAAACACACACATTAATCATGGCACAATGAGAATGCATGCATGCACACCACTGTGGTCCCTAGCACACACACCCCACATCCACACCAAATTGGATTGGCACCAGTCCACCATGCAGGACTTGTGAGCAGCAACGCCACGCCAAGGCTCCAATTATGTCACTGTACATTCATACACCATTCACACGGACCTGGGGATCACTTCTCCCTGGTCCTGGGGAACCCTTCTCCACCAAAATTGAGGGTGACACCCCTTTTCCGTCAGGAATGTCACCCCCACATTCAAACAGCATTCACAACCCAAAAAATAAATTACCTGCAAAAGCAAAAATTTTCCAGCAAAAAAATAAAAAAAAAGGGGAAAAAAAAATTAATGCCCTTTGCGTGAGCCACGCCTGGGGCGCCCCCGGCCAAGGCCCCGGCTTCTCAGGGGAGACTCATGGGGAGGGGGAAAACCGGGGAAGGAGGAGCAGCCCCTGATCTCTGCCCACCTGGCAGCCTGCCCTCCAAGGCCACGGCTATTCTGTCCAGGGCAGCACCAAGTGTTGCCGTGTTGGCCTGGATAGCCAGGGTAAGGGCCCTCACATCCTGCCCAACGCCTGCTGATGTCGTCTGCAGTTCGTTTAGGCAGGTTGTGAAAGCCCGGGAGTAGGAGTCCAGGTTCCCCAGCGTATCCTTGATGGAGGACAGGCTCTCCTCCATCCGCACCAATGTCTGGCTGACCTGTCCCAGATGGCGGGTCTGGAGGAACTGGTCCCTTCTCAGAGTGGCGGGCAGGAGATCGGCCACCCCTCTGGTGTTCTGGGATGAAATCCTGCCTCCAGCTAAAGCTTGTGGCCGGGGAGAAGGGGAGGCCCTTGTGAGGGGAGCCATGTTGGGGGAGGAGGGGGGGGGGCTCCCCTTTAGGGAGGGCTGCCTGCTGCCAGCCAGAGGGGAAGAGTCCTCAAAAACCAAACGTCCAGTGCCTGACATGGACTCCTCCTCCTCATGATTCTCCTCCTCCTCATGATTCTCCTCCTCCTCATGATTCTCCTGCTCCTCTTGAACCTCCTCCGCGGACTCCGGTCTTGTTGGGGGGGCCTCATTAGGCTGCTGTCCTGGGGTTGGTGCGGTCAGGCCAGATGGCCCTGCACCCTCCTGCACATCTGTGGATGACACAAAACATTCACAGGTTGGAGGATCCACACACTTGCCACATATTCCCTTTCACCCCCTCCCCCACACATGCTACACACCTGATATTAAAAAAAAATATTTACCTGGCACCACGGGCTCCAGACTTGAGTCAAAGCCGGGCAGGCCCTCAACTTCATGCCGATGAAAGGTCAGGGCCACCGCACGCTCCTCCGCTGTCAGCCTAATACGGCATGGTGGGCCCCCTCCTGTGCCCCTGGCATGGGCATGCATTCTGGCCAGCTTCTGTTTGACCAGACGCCGGAGGTCATTGATTTTTTGTCAATCCCAGACTGGGTCCGTGTCTCCCCCTGCCCCGCTGAATTGACCTGCTCAGTGATCATATCCAAAATCTCCCTCCTCCTGGCCGGGGTGGTGTTGGCACTGTCTGGGCCGTGGAGGAAACGCCCATATTCGCTAATGGCCCGGGCAAGAATTTGTTTTTCCCCAACTGTAAAATTGAGCTTTCGTTTTCTCTCTGTCATACTTCCAAAAAAACTCACTCCCAGTCAACAAAATTCACTCACAAAAACAAGCACAACCAATCAAGCAAGAACACACACAAAGAGAAAACTACTCAGCAAGAAACAGTCACAAAAAAACAAAACAAAAAAACAGCAGGAAAACAAACGAACAGAAATATATCAATCAAACAAACAGTCTCTCAAACACTTATCAAAAAACACTTTCAAAGATCTACTAACAAACACTTGATCACACAGAACACTAATCTGACAACTACAAAACACACCGCAACGAACAACAGGACAAAAGCACTTGGTTAAATGGGAAGGGACAAAGGGATGTACTTTTGCAATGCAAGTGCGTTTGTGTGTGTCTATTTATGCTGTTTGCGTAGTTCACAACGTTGCCCTAGTCCATTTCCAATTTCACTGATTGCGCCGCTCCCGAGTTGTGAGCATGCGCACAGCGGAGCTGACATGGTCTCCTTTAAGCACGCATGCGCAAGGCGGCCGGCCCTTCATTTGCATGGGGTCACGGCTCATTTCAATGTAACACGCCCACGTCCTTCCCAATTTGTATTACTCCTCCTTACGCCTCGGAAAAAACTTTACGCATGCGCAATTTCCTGCGCAAAAGCTACGAGAATAGGGTGATTACGCGGCAAAATTGCGCAAGTCTAACGTAAAGGCGATGCGCTACCCCGGTCCAATAATGCGCAGATGTACCTGAATCTGGGCCAATATTTTTTACTTTTTGCTATAATAAATATCCAATTAAAAAAAAAAAAAATTCTCAGTTTAGGCCAATACGTATTCTTCTACATATTTTTGGTAAAAAAAAAAATCGCAATAAGCGTATAGTGACTGGTTTGCGCAAAAGTTATTGCGCCTACAAAATAGGGGACATAATTATGATTTTTTTATTATTTTTTTGGACTTCGACATTATAGCGGACACATCGGACACTTTTGACACATTTTTAGGACCATTCACATTTATACAGTGAACAGTGCTATAAATATGCATTGATTACTGTATAAATGTGACTTGCAGGGAAGGGGTTAACCACTAGGGGGCGGGGAAGGGGTTAAATGTGTAGCCTAGTGACTGTTCTAACTGTAGGGGGAGGGGCGTGACTGGGGCAGGTGACCTATCTGTGTCCCTATGTACAAGGGACACAGCATCGGTCTTCTCTCCCTGACAGGATGTGAATCTCTGTGTTTACACACAGAGATCCACGGTCCTGCTCTGTTAGTGGGCAATCGCGGGTGTCCGGTGGCCGCATGCGCATTGTGTTCCCAGCAAAGCTAGCGGCGTTAAAAGACGAGGACGTCATATGACGTCCTGTCAGAACAATTGAGCTACCTTGCCGCCGTCAATTGACGGCGGCTGGTAGTATAGAGGTTAAATATAGTGCCTGGAGAGGGTCCCCTTAGTCTGCCTGTAAAGTGGCACATCTGTAGCATGTATAGAACATGTTGCAGCACAAATTACATTTCTAAAGAAAAAAACTAGTCAAATAACATTTACTGTAAATTGACTTGCGGTTGCAATTGCCGCCACCCGGCTATTTAAAAAAAAATTAAGAAAAAAAGCAGTGTGCCTCCTTGTGACATTACCGACCCAGCACACACCAGTCTGAGATGTCACAAGGGAATGGTACCACCAATTTGGCCCTGCACTTACCTTTGTAATAATTGTCAAATGGCAAACCAGCCATTCGGCAGTTTGCCTTCACGGCGCACGGAGACAATATTTTTTGTGTTCTTTTTCAGGTCCGGGGGTACGGCGGCATCTTGAGTGACAATGGATCTACATCAGGGGACACTGTTTTTTACTTTTTTTAAAGAAGATTTTATTGGAAGTTAGAGGGGACAAGAACATAAAATGTAATACAGAAACATACATTACAAGATATATGGTATGCAACATGTTTCATTAACATTTGTAACTCTATAACAATAAACATCTTGGTTTGAACTAGTAATGTGATTCAGAGGATTGAGCTTATTTCAATTATGTCAGGAGCATGTTGAAATCCAGGAGCTCTGAGTGCTGAAGAAGAAACGGGTATCTAAGGGATCAATGTGACCCTGGGTAAGTGTCCTGGAGATTATTTTAGGTCCTTAATGGACTAAAGTATGTTGTTTAAGAGTTGGATTAGTGTTTATTATCCAAATTGTCTGGGCGTATGTATTAACCACTTACTCACCGTCCCATAGCCGAATTATGGCGACAAGGCGGTTCCTTAACTCTGGGAGGACATCTATTGATGTCCTCCCAGAATCACAATCCCACGCGCCCCCCTGGGGCGTGCACACGGGAATGTCCGTGATCTGTATCATGGATCACGGTAAATTGCCACTGATAGCGGCCGTTTACAACAAGATCGCTCCGTCCAATGATGGAGCGATCACATGTAATCAAATTACGCCAGTTCCTCCCTCCTCTCACTGTACCGATCGGTACAGTGTGAGAGGGGGAGAGCGGGTGTCAGCAGCGCTGTGGCTGGATCTGTGACTATTGCAGTCACAGATCCAGCCATCCCTGCTCAGCCATCCTTGCAATACCCCCTGCAATACTCTTACTTCCCTGCAATACTCTGCAATACCCCCTGCGCAATACTCTGCAATACCCCTGCGCAATACTCTGCAATACCCCTGGCGCAATACTCTGCAATACCCCTGCGCAATACGCAATACCCCCTGCGCAATACTCTGCAATACCCACTGCGCATAACTCTGCAATACCCACTGCGCAATACTCTGCAATATCCCCTGCGCAATACTCTGCAATACCCCCTGCGCAATACTCTGCAATACCCCCTGTGCAATACTCTGCAATACCCCGGCTCAATACTCTGCAGTACCCTCGCACAATACTCTGCAATACCCCCACACAATACTCTGCAATACTCTGCAATACCCTGGCCAATACTCTGCAATACCCCCTGCCCAATACTCTGCAATACCTGGAAAATACTTAGGGAAAAAAATGTGTTTTATCCATTTACCGTCCACCGGCCTTCATATGACGTCCTTGACTTTGTGCAGGGATATCTGAATGATGCCTGAAGCTACAGGCATCATTCAGATATCTTCTTTTTCAGCCGGCAAATCCCTACGCCATATGAATGATCATGGCAGCTGTTCCGCCTCTTGATCATTCTTATGGGAGGCGAAAGGGGACGTCCCCCATCCCTTTGCCCTCCGGTGCTTCTTTCGACTCACCACTACGATCGAAGCCAGTATTGTTTTTTTTTTCAGGCTTCCCAGCCTAGAGGTGAGATGTGGGATCTTATTGACCCCATATCTCACTGTAAAGAGGACCTGTCATGCTATATTCATATTACAAGGGATGTTTACATTCCTTGTAATAAAAATAAAAGTGATCAAAACATTTATTTTTGGGGAAAAAACATGTCAAACTAAAATAAATAAAGGAAAATGAAAAAAATAAAAAAAAATAAAGCGCCCCTGTTCCCGTGTGCTCGTATACAGAACGACCGCATGCGCAAGTCCCGCTCACATATGAAAATGGTGTTTAAACCACACATGTGAGGTATCGCTGCGAACGTTAGAGTGAGAGAAATAATCTTGGCCCTCTTCTCCAACTAAAAATATGTAACCAGTAAAAATATTTAAAGCGTCACCTATGGGGATTTTTAAGTAGCGAAGTTTGGCACCATTCCACAAGCGTGTGCAATTTTGAAGGGTGACATGTTGGGTATCTATTGACTCGGCGTAACTTCATCTTTCATATTATGCAAAAAAATTCGGCTAACTTTAATGTTTTTTTTTAAAAGCACAAAACTGTTTTATTTCCAAAAAAAAGACGTTCGAAAAATTGCTGTGCAAATACCATGTGCGATAAAAAGTTGCAACAACCACCATTGTTTTCTCTAGGGTCTTTGCTAAAAAAGCATATATAATGTTTTGGGGTTCTATGTAATTTTCTAGCAAATAAATGATGATTTTTACATGTAGGAGAGGAATGTCAGAATTGGTCTGGGTGTTCCAGCACGCCTGATGGTGCTCCCTGCATGTTGGGCCTCTGTATGTGGCCACGCTGTGTAAAAGTCTCACACATGTGGTATCGCCATACTTGGGAGGAATATCAAAATGTGTTTTGGGGTGTAATTTCTGGTATGCATACGCTGTGTGTGAGAAATAACCTGCTATTATGAAAATTTTGTGAAAATGGTGTTTAAACCACACATGTGAGGTATCACTGCGAACGTGAGGGCGTGTACACACGGCAGAGAACCTCGACGGGCAGAACACATCGTTCCGCGACCCGTCGGGAATGGCAACCAGCCATTCTTCCAGGCGGGCCGTTGAGCAAATAGAGAGCGTGCTCTCTATTTCTGCTCGACGGGCTTCCCGACGGGAAGCTCGCCGAGAGCGTACACACGGCCGAGGTCCTCGCTGGAATGCAGCTTCCAGCGAGGTTCTCGCTGGTTTCCAGCGAGAACCTCGGTCGTGTGTACACGGCCTTAGAGTGAGAGAAATAATCTTGGCCCTCTTCTCTAACTAAAAATATGTAACCAGTAAAAATATTTAAAGTGTCACCTATGGGGATTTTTAAGTAGCGAAGTTTGGCGCCATTGCACAAGCGTGTGCAATTTTGAAGGGTGACATGTTGGGTATCTATTGACTCGGTGTAACTTCATTTTTCATATTATGCAAAAAAAATCGGCTAACTTTAATGTTTTTTTTTTTTTAAAAGCACAAAACTGTTTTATTTTCAAAAAAAGACGTTCGAAAAATTGCTGTGCAAATACCATGTGCAATAAAAAGTTGCAACAACCACCATTGTATTCTCTATGGTCTTTGCTAAAAAAGCATATATAATGTTTTGGGGTTCTATGTAATTTTCTAGCAAATAAATGATGATTTTTACATGTAGGAGAGGAATGTCAGAATTGGTCTGGGTGTTCCAGCACGCCTGATGGTGCTCCCTGCATGTTGGGCCTCTGTATGTGGCCACGCTGTGTAAAAGTCTCACACATGTGGTATCGCCATACTTGGGAGGAATATCAAAATGTGTTTTAGGGTGTAATTTCTGGTATGCATATGCTGTGTGTGAGAAATAACCTGCTAATATGAAAATTTTGTGAAAAAAAATCTTGATTTTGCAAAGAATTGTGGGAAAAAATGAAAACTTCAAAAAACTCTCAATGCCTTTCTAAATACCTTGGAATGTCTTCTTTCCAAAAAGACTTTTCTGGCATGTTAGGGTCTCAAGAAAAGAAATTCAGTAATTGGTACCATAGCTTGAAGACCCTATAACTTTCACCCAGACTAAATAATATCCAAATATTTTTTTTTACCAAAAATATGTAGCAGTATACATTTTAGGCCAAATTTATAAAGACAAATTACTTTTTTTGCAAAATTTTATAATAGAAATGAAGAAAAATTAATTTTTTTACAAAACTTTTGTTCTTTGTTCATTTATAGCGAAAAAAATAAAAACCGCAGAGGTGATCAAATGCCTCCAAAAGAAAGCTCTATTTGTGGGAAAAAAAAGGACAAACATTTCATTTGGTTACAGTGAGTTATTGTCATTCAAAATTTGAGAGCACCGAAAGCTGAAAATTGGTCTGGTTATTAAGGGTGTTTAAGTGCCCAGTGGTCAAGTGGCTAAGCTTATGGGGTAAGTTGTTTGTTAGCAGAAAGTTATCGCATAGCGTATATTTTTGTCCTACTAGGTTGGGGTGTCTTGGCAGGGATTTGTTTGATGTAATGAGTGTAAATTTCATTAGGGTGGTGGGTTTCTGTATGACAAAGATCTAGGCTGGGTTCCATAGGGGAAGGATAGAAAGGTGGGGGGGGGGTGTTGTTAGCGAAGTGAAGAAACAAAAAAAAATGGGGTTAGCGGTAAAAAGGATGGAGAAGGGTGGAATGGTTGTAGGGGTATGGAGGGGGTGGACGTCTATCTTTCTCCCTCCATTGGGGAAGGTAAATGGACTGCTGAGTGTTTAAAGTTTGGATTTGTTAGGAAAAGGTCGTTCTGACAATAGGTATATTTGACATTCATTGTCAGTTTTGGAACTGATCCTGGGGTTTTCTAGATTAAGGTATTAGGGTGGAGGCACCCGGGTGGGCTGTTAGTGGTGGTAAGGTCTTGATATTCTGCTGTTGTCTGGAAGTAGGTCCAGCAGGTCCATTTAGGTCCCATTTAGAGAATTGAATGGGTTTATTGTATGTAATGCTAATGAGGCGTTCCATTTCTGCTATCTTGGCAATTCTAGCTAACCATTCTTTGATTGAAGGTATATATAAGGTACCACAGTGGACTGGTATGCATTTCTTAGTTATCAGCATTTACCATGTGCATTGCTAGGGATTTAAAATAGTTTCTATGTGACAAGGTGGAGTGGTGTAGGAGGAATTGTGGCTGGAAGAAATCAAGCATGTATGTAGTTATCTTAGTGATGAGATGGTGTACCTTGGACCAAAAATCTTGAATGGTAGGGTAGCTTCACCATATATGAAATTCCTACCCAGGGGGGGGGGGGTATATTATCAGAGTAAGGTGTAGTTCCAGGGTGAGATAGAGGGGATTGGCGTTTTTTTGCGTGGTAACATGATGTGACAAAAAGTGATGTACTAGAATACTGTGCGGCCAGGTGTCTTTTAAGAAATTGCTGTACATTCCAGGGGGAAGTAATGACTGGAGCTTAAATAAACAAAGAATACATTTCAGCAGCTAGTGTGAAACACATCTCATAAATTGTGCTAAAACAGATAAATAAACCAAAGAAATGCTGCGCTAATAGTTTCGGATATCTGGTAGGCCTATCTCTCCTTTTTGCTTAGGTAAAGGGAGATGTGAGTAGCTAATTCTCTGTCTTCGGTTGCCCCAAAGGAACCTAGTACATAAGCTTTTGTAGGTTTGGAAAAAGGCTATGGGGATGTGGATTGGGGCTGCTTGTAAAATGTAGAGGAGGCGTGGCAGAGCATTCATTTTTATGATGGCTGCTCTACCGAACCAAGAGAAGGTGGTTTTGTTCCATCATTTGAGATCATTGGTAAGACTATGTAGGATGGGTAAATAGTTTTTGTGGCATATATTTTTAAGAGATCTAGGGAGTTGGATGCCTAGGTAAGTTATTGCGTCTTCTTTCTATTAAAAGAGGAATTTCCCCTGACATCGGGTGACAGTGTGGCTAGGGAGAGATACGTTCAGGATGTAAGACTTGGAGAAGTTTATCTTGAGAATGGAGATTAGCCCAAATTGTCGACATTCTGATAGAAGGTTTGAAAGTGAAATATACAGTAAGAAAGAGAAGGATTTCATCCTCAAAAGCAGCTAGTCTGTGTTCTTTGTTAGGGATATGTATGCCTCTAATGTCTGGGTTATTTATGTACCCTGGCTACTGGGTTAGAGTAGAGAGACATTTTAAAGCTTAATAGGAGGCAACCCAGGCCCATAGTTCTGAGAACTGCTTCCATATAGTCCCAGGCCACCCTGTCAAATGCCTTCTCATGTCCAGAGATAAGAAAAAGCCTGCTTGGTTGGAGGTGGTCAGAAGATGGTATAGGTTTATTGCTTTGATTGTGTTGTACCTGGCTTCCCTGCCAGGGGCAAAGCCCACTTGGTCTTGGGCTATAATTGAGGGGAGAAGAGGAAGCAACCAATTAGCTAAAATGTTTGCAAAAATGTATTTCCTTACAGAACAGAACAGGGATTTGTGTGTTTACACACACACGTCCCTGTTCTGCCACTCGTGGCCATGAGCATTGGCACCCCCATGTTGCAGCAGGTGTGCTTGTGCCTGCTATCCTGCTTAAAGGGACCGGCGTACAGCTATGACGGTTTGTGAGATCGTGTCAGCTTGCCGCCGTGTAACTATGGCGACTGGTCAACAAGTAGTAAAAATGCATCAAAAATGCAGCAGGCAAGTCTTTTATAAGTACACCACATCCGCAGAGCACTGGTGTGAAAAGTTCTATAGAATTTAAAGGGATAGGTTTTTTCATGCAATTCTCTTCCACTTTTTTTATGCCAAAGACACCCGTTAAAAACAGATCAGTGTAAAAAGGGCCACTAAGTGTAAAAGGGCTACATTACATGTGTACATTAGGCAGAAAATGTTGTGTTTTCAAAAAAGTTATTTCTGATTGGTTGATGGGGATTGCTGAACTTTTTTATTTGTCTTATTGAACAAATCAGTCTATCAGCCACTTTTCACCCAATTTAAATATTTTTTGTATCCTTACACTTTCTTGAAATCTAATTTGCAACATAGCAACCAGTGATAAAAATTAGCTTTTTCATTTGTTATGAAAGGATTTACCCCACTGGTAAAAGGATTGAAAAGTGCAATTTATTGTTCTTTTTGGAGTGACATGGAAAGAAAAGCTCAAAGCTGTGCATGCTGTTTTCTGAGTGGGCCATTTCAAGTCTTCTGACGAATGGTATGTCCCACTGGAATTCTCTATGCACCAGGCTGAAAGGGCATGGATTAAGCCCCTTTTTGTGGATGTAAATGAAACAAAAAGAACTCTTATGATGTAGCAGCATAAAATAAGAGGCTTCATTGTAATACTGATTGCAAAGGCCCTTTGAATGCGCAGTCAATGTTGCTGCCTGTTATTCATCGTAGACTAGAACTGGAGTAAATGCATCTCAAGTAGAAATCCTAAGCATCGCTCTTATTTCAGGCAATGGCGAGTTTATTGGCATTGTTTTAGTTCATTTTACCCACACCTACCAAAAAAAAATAAAAAAAGAGGACTACAGGGAGATTTTACTCCTGTGAAATCTACTTCTACTTAAAACAAGTAATTAGTGTTGCTTCAGGCTTTGCGGTTGCACACATTTTTGCCCGCCAGACCGCATTAGTTTTAAAACCAAGCCAATTTCTAGTAATAACAGATTGTAAAAAAAAACGTCATTTGAAAAGTATATGAACATAAGGTTACTTACTGTTCAGGCTCTGATTCTTTTTCTCCAGTAAAGTTTACCAGCATTATGTTAAAGATATTAAATATTACTACTTCTATAGCGGTTCATGTAATTCTAATATAGTCTGTTTATATAGCAGATTAAATATTGTTGGCTGACATGATGCTGCTTGATGACATTTTCAATTACACCCTCAGGTACTGGGGGCAAGAAAAGCCTCCCCATGTGTGCAGGAATTACATGATCATTGGCACATTGTGATGACATCATTTTCTGCAAACAAAATTTATAACATCATGTTGGATACAGACCAATAACTAGGAATGTTAATGTGCTCTAAAAAACATTATCAAAGGCATCAGTATATTAGCATGAGATTTTAAATTCACTGAGTTTTTGCATAAAATGTATTAAATTAGGAAGAATGTAAAAGATAAATACAATCATGGAACCCAAGGGCTGGCTAGCTGCACTGTATTAAATATTTTATTGTGGGCTTAAATACACTTTAAGACCCCTTTCACACTGAGGGCGTCTTTGCAGGCGCTATAGCGTTAAAAATAGCGCCTGAAAACCTGCCCTTAAAGAGGTGTTCCACCTTGCCCCCTTACATGCCACATTTGGCATGTCATTTTTTTGGGGGGGGGGGGAGTGGGGGCTTCAGGAGGAGTGGGACTTCCTTCCCGCTCATATCGCCTACAGTGTCCCCTCCCTGTAGGCGATCACCTGGGACACATGACAGGTCCCAGGCGATCACCTGACCAATCACAGTGTGCAGCGTTGCTTGCGCATGCGCAGTGAGTGCCCGGCCGTGAAGCCGAAAGCTGTCACAGCCGGGTGCCCACACACGTCGCTGGACCGTGGAGCAGGTGAGTGTCTATTTATTAAAAGCCAGCAGCTACACTTTTTGAAACTGCTGACTTTTAATAAACTGTAAAAAAGCCTGGAACTCCCCTTTAAACAGCTGCTCTATTCACTCCAGTGTGAAAGCCCTGCCAGCAGATTCTTTGGAGCACATTAGAAGCGGTGAACTCACCACTCCTAATGCGCTCCTGCCCATTGAAATCCCTTTCTCCTGCCCAAAGAACCCTTTTTCGGCTACTAGCGGGGGTTAAAAGCGCCCCGCTAGCGGCCGAAATGCGCCACAAATCCTATGGTAAAATATTAGTATTTTACCACAGACGCTCGGGGTGCACTCTTGATCTACTACACTCTTGGTCACACTACTACAAGCAGGACCCGATTTACATACCAGGAGCTTATAGGCATCAGAAACCTGGCACCTTAGCCCCTTCATGATGGAGGGTAAAACAAATGCTAACGCCTAAATACAGTTTTGAAAAGTTTATATCTGTTAATAAAACTGTACATATCGTTGTGTTTACAGTGCCTTGAAAAAGTATTCATATGCCTTGAAATTTTGACCATTCGACAGAAACCAAGTATTATTGGATTTTCGGACAAAAGCTATTCCCCAACGAAAAACGAAATAAATCAAATAGGCCTATCTTGTGACGTCACAGTCCCATCATGCTACCGGTAGGTACCACGTGGTACCTACCCACGTGCTACCTACCCACGTGGTACCTACCAGAGCATGATGGGACTGCAACGTAACAAGATAGGCCTATATAAGTCGCTGGAAACCGCGCGCCCAGCATAACAGTGGGAGGAAGCGTTGCGTCAACAACTGGAGAAGAAGAGAAGAAGAAGAACAGAAGAGAAGAAGAGAAACAGAAGAACAGAAGAGCGGACTGGCCGCCGCTAGTAATTGAGCTAACACGAAGATAGTGGCGGCCAGTCCTGAAGAAGAAGGCACTGGAGAGTGGGAGAAGACCCCAGAGAGCGGAGGAGAAGACCCCCCGGAGAGCGAAGAAGACCCCCGGAGAGCGAAGAAGACCCCTGGAGAGCGGGAGAAGACCCCGGAGTGAGGAGAAGACCCACCCCCCGCCGAAGATGACGAAGGAAACCCGCCGGGGGGTGGGCGCTTTTATAAAAGAGACCCCCGGCGGCGGAAGAGAACCAGACGGCGGTGAAGAACAGCGGCACTCACCCCCCGCAGAATATGTCAGGAGAAGCCCACCGACCAACTAATAAAATATTTTAATACCCTGTGTGGTTTATTTGTGTTTGCACTTTTTTTGCAGGTGAATGGGTAGGGGTACTATGTACCCCATACTCATTCACTTAGGGTGGGGGGCTGGTATCTGGGGGCCCCCTTATTAAAGGGGGCTCCCAGATTCCGATAAGCCTCCCGCCCGCATACCCTGACAACCAACGGCCAGAGTTGTCGGGAAGGGGCCCTGTCCCCATCAACATGGGAACAGGGTGCTCTGGGGTGGGGGGGCCACAGTGCGCCCCCCTGCCCCAGAGCACCTGACCCCCCCATGTTGAGGGCATGCTGCCCGCTACGGCTCAGGAGGGGGGGGGCGCTCACTCGCCCCCACTCCCTTCCTGACCAGCCGGGCGGCGTGCTTTGGATACGGGTCTGGTATGGATTGTGGGGGGACCCCCGCGCCGTTTTTCGGCGTAGGGGGGTCTCCTTACAACCCATACCAGACCTAAGGGCCCGTTATGCTCCTGAGGGGGAAACCCATGCCGGATTTTTATTTAAAATCCGGCGGGGACTTCCCCTTCAGGATTCATAACAAACGCCGCCCACGTGTAGAATTGGCGGGAATCCACGTCGGATCCCCGTCGCTTCTATGACGGCTTTGTCTCCATCGTGGCAAGTCAGCTCGGCGCTGGCTCCCGCGATGGGGCTCGCAAGTGGTCAATCTCCACGAGAAAGGGAGCGAGATTGACACAATATCGCAGTCACCTACTGTAGGTTATAAAAAAAATATCCCAAGCTTTGAACATCTCACAAAGCACTGTTCAATACATGATCTGAAAATGGAAACAACTGCAAACCTATCAAGACATGTCAAGGAGAGCATTAATCAGAGAAGCAGCCAAGAAGCCACTTGTAACTCTGGAGGAGCTGCAGAGATCTACAGCTCAGTTGGGAGAATCTGTCCACAGGACAACTATTAGGCGCCGTACACACGGCCGAGGTTCTCGCTGAAAATCAGCGAGAACCTCGCTGGAATGCACATTCCAGCGAGGACCTCGGCCGTGTGTACGGTCTCAGCGAGCTTCCCGTCGGGAAGCCCGTCGAGCCGAAATAGAGAGCACGCTCTCTATTTCCTCGACGGCCCGCCTGGAAGAATGGCTGGTTGCCATTCCCGACGGGCGGGTCGCCGAATTCGACGGCCGGGAGAGAACCTCGACGGGCGGAACGATGTGTTCTGCCCGTCGAGGTTCTCTGCCGTGTGTACGGCGCCTTAGTCTTGCACTCCATGAATCCGGCCTTTATGGAAGAGTGGCAAGAAGAAAGCCCTTGTTGAAAAAAAAGCCATAATTAGTCTCATTTGCAGTTTGTGAGAAGCCATTTGGGGTATACAGCAAACATTTTAAAGGGGTTGTAAAGACAAAAATATGTTCCTCTTAATTAAAGTCTGACAGTAGCTGATAAAGTAAAAGGTAATGTTTTGCATTATAACTAGTTTGATACCTGTTGAAATTTTATTCACCTCCGTCACTCCTGATTCGTTATTCTCACTGACTTCCTGGTTTGCGGCACAGTTCCCATTAGGCTTAGTCTCCATGCCTGTGAGGGATAGGAGAGCATCTTCATGCGGGGCTGTAGTCATAGGGAGGGGGTGAGCACATTCTGCTTTCCACCATGCAAAACGGTTCAGATGCTGGTGGAAAGCAAGAAGAGGAAAGACAGGAAATGGCATTTTCAAACCTGGATTACTGTATTTTGGAGGTCAAAAGGGAAAATTAGTGTTATTTAAGTGCTCTAGCTTACAGCAATCAATTGATCTAATAAAAAAGCAACCTTAAGGCCTCGTACACACGAGGCAATAGATTTGTTCAAAACAGTCTGTCCGACCGATTTGAACAAATCTGTCTGTTTGGATTTTGGTTTGCTTGCGTGTACACACGAGCAAACCAAAATCCCCGCCAGCAGACGGCGCGCTGACGTGTCGGTGACGTGGTGGTGACGTTGACACCGCCACGTCACCGCACCAGGAAGTAAAACACTTCCGCGCATGCGCCGAATCCATTCGGCGCCGGTGCGAGACGACATGTCTGCTGGTAAGTGTACTAACCAGCAGACATGTCGGGCGGACGGGTTCCCACCCGATAGATTTCAAAGCATGCTTTGAAATCTGTCGGGTGGCCAAATCCGTCGGCTCGCCCGTACACACGATCGAATCTGTCTGCTGGGACGGTCTAGCAGACCGTTTCCAGCAGACAGATTTGATCGTGTGTACGCGGCCTTAGGCCCCATACACACGAGCAGACAGATTTGTTTAAATCTGTCCGTCCGACAGATTTGAACAAATCTGTCTGCTGGGATTTTGGTTTGCTCGCGTGTACAAACGAGCAAACCAAAATCCCCGCCAGCAGAGAGCACGCTGACGTGTTGGTGACGTGGCGGTGACGTTGACGCCGCCACGTCACCGCACCAGGAAGTAAAACACTTCCGCGCTTGCGCCAAATCTATTCGGCGGCGGTGCGGCGGCGGTGCGGGACGACATGTCTGCTGGTAAGTGTACTAACCAGCAGACATGTCGGGCGGACGGATTCCCACCCGATAGATTTCAAAGCATGCTTTGAAATCTGTCGGGTGGCCAAATCCGTCGGCTCGGCCGTACACACGATCGAATCTGTCTGCTGAAACGGTCCGGCGGACCGTTTCCAGCGGACAGATTTGATTGTCTGTACGAGACCTAAGTGTTCCTTTAACCACTTGCCTACTGTGCACCTACACCCCCTTCCTGCCCAGACAAAATTTAAGCTTCCGGCGCTTTAACTGACAATTGCGCGGTCATGCGAACGTGGCTCCCAAACAAAATTGGCGTCCTTTTTTTCCCACAAATAGAGCTTTCTTTTGGTGGTATTTGATCACCTCTGCGGTTTTTATTTTTTGCGCTATAAACAAAAATAGAGCGTCAATTTTGAAAAAAATGCAATATTTTTAACTTTTTGCTATAATAAATAACCTCAAAAATATATTAAAAAAAATTTTTTTTCCTCAGTTTAGGCCGATACGTATTCTTCTACATATTTTTGGTAAAAAAAAAAATGCAATAAGCGTTTATCGATTGGTTTGCGCAAAATTTATAGGGCCAGATTCACAGAGCCATTACGCCTGTCTAACTGGTGTTAGACTGGAGTCATTTCAAATTACGCGCGTCGGAAACCTCAAACCATGAATAGACGGTTGCGGGCTTCAATTCGACTGGATTACGTGTTAGTACGCCTTCGGATCTACGCTGCAATAAAATTGCGGCCACTGGGTGGACTTCCCGTCGTTTTCCGCGTCGGGGTATGCTAATGAGCTTTTGCCGGCGATCCCCGAAATTACGATCTTCATTCGCAATCTCTTACGGCACCTTTAGTCATCTTTTTTTTGCGTAACACTATACCAGCTTTTTGCTGGTCTAATATTAGACAGCCCATGTTAAGTATGGCCGTCGAATTTCTACGCTTTCCGACGTCTTTTATTATTTTTTACGTAAGTCGTCCGGGAATCGGAATGTTCGTAAATGAGGCTACTCAAACAACGAATGACGTAACAACGTGATTTCGCACAATGCACGGCGGGAAATTTCTGAATGGAGCATGCGCAGTTCGATCGCCGCGGGGACGCGCTTAATTTAAATGCTTCATGCCCCCCAATCGCGTATTTCGATTACGCCGCGAGAAATAGACTACGCCGCCGTAGCGTACGGGCAAAAATCTACCAGGATTCGGTGTAGAGCCTGGTGAAATACGGCAGCGTAGAGTATTTCGATTACGCAGCGTAATATTAAGTGTGTCTGAATCTGGCCCATAGTGTTTACAAAATAGGGGATAGTTTATGGCATTTTTTTTTTTTTTTTTACTATTAATGGCACCGATCTGCGATTTTTTTATTGGGACTGCGACGTTATGGCGGACACTTTGAACACTTTTCTGACATTTTTGGGACCATTTACATTTATACAGTAAACAATGCTATAAATATGCATTGATTACTGTATAAATGTGAAGGGGTTAACCACTAGGGGGCGGGAAAGGGGTTAAATGTGTGTCCTATGAGTGTTCTAACTGTAGGGGGAGGGGGGGTGACTGGGGGAGGTGACCGATTGTGTCCCTATGTACAAGGGACACAGCAACGGTCTCCTCTCTCCCTGACAGGACGTAGAGCTCTGTGTTTACATACAGAGCTCCACGTCCCCGCTCAGTTACTAGGTAATCGCGTGTGCCCGGCGGCGATCGTTGCCGCCGGGCACTCGCACCGGGATCCCAGCAGAGCGGCGGGTGCGTGCGTGCGCGCCCGCCCGCGGCTTTAAAAGAACATCACGTCATATGACGTGATGTCAGGACAATGGAGTCCTCCGCCCGCCGTCATTTGACGGTGGGCGGAGGACAAGTGGTTAAAGAAGGTGCCCTGGTCAGATAAGACCAAAATTTTACTTTGTTACCTAAAAGCAAAACACTATGTGTGGCAGAAAACTAACACTGCACATCACCCTGAACACACCACCTCCATCATGAAACAAGATGGTGGCGAAATCATGTTGTGGGAAGATGGATGGAGCCAAATACAAGGCAATCTTGCTTGGAAAATAAGCAACCAATTTTTCAGGTGTGAAAGGGGGCTAAAAAACAATGGAGAATTTAGATGGAGTTTAAATTAATTCAGTGCTTGGATTTGAGAATGATTGTTCCACAGTGCCTGCAGCTACAGAGGTCAATGAAGGCTTGTTTTGAAACTTAATTACTAGATTTATCTTAGGTACACTGGTTAATTTTAAAAATAATAACAGATTACATTTCAATGACAGCTTTGTACAACACATGTGCACACCCAACATACCTTAAATAGCATTTATATTTTAATTAATATAACTATATTCTACAAATGAAAACTACTCTCATGTTTGGAATAAGGTGAAATCCAAATAGCATTTTTCTTAGATAAATCGGTACTAGTTATTAGGCCTTTGTTAAATGCATAATTCATAGGTCTAAGCTAGTCCGGTTTGGAAAAATGTTCTGTAATGAACTGTAAAGATTACAGAAGTGTGCAAAACAAACATCCATTGTTTGATCATTTTATGATTTTCTGATTGTACTTCTTCAAAGAGATATTAGCATGCGATAGTTTGAATTGTTCTCATGGCTGATGGGAAGACCTTTGCACTTATTTAATATTGGATGGATTTTCCCTGTATAAAATATTTAGCTTGCAAAACGCAAATGCTTCCCTAACATTTTTCTATTTTTTATTGGATTTATTATGCAAACTATAGAGTTATATTATAACCATATTGATGCAAAGCCAACCACAGAAACCATATCATGTATAGATCTAGAACTTGAGTTCACCACAATACCTGAATAAGTCCCCTTAATAATTTAACTGGGATGTAGTCATCTCACTCTATATATTAAATAAATTCACTTGGGACAAAATTAGTGTAATACACTGTATTTGCAACAGACTCCATTATGCAATAAAAGCCAAAAGGCAATTTAACATTGAGAAATATGAATTGCAAATGTTACATAGAAAGATGACATAGATAATCTCACTGTACTAGTTTAAAGCATTTTTTTGTTCAATTAAAATACATATAAATGTATTTTTAGGATTTTCTAATATATAAGCTACAGATTCTGATTTACAGGCATTGAACTGTAGCAGTAGATCACAGTAGAATTGCATTACTGTATTGCATTAACAGGTAATTAATGTCATGATTTGAGTAGGAGAGTGTAGGGTAGTGTGGGATGTCTAGATTATAGTGAAGACTTTTAAGAAGTAAAATGAAAGGTGTAATGATGTACAGTACATAAAAAACCTAATTGTCATGGGAGTTTGAAAAAAAATTCTGATGTTATTCATAATTCTTAGAGAGTCACTATCCAATAAATAGTGTTATTGCTTAGAATGTGTTTAACCTCTTAAGGACCGTCCCAGGAACATTTACTGCGGCAGGATATGTATGTGATTTCCTCTTCTTGGTCCGGGGTGAGCGCCGCCTGAGACCCGCTCCAACTGTGTCTAATCTTGCAATCGTTCAAAGAGGGGCAGAACGGTGTCTGCCTATGTAAACAAGGCAGACTGTCATTCTGCTAGAGAGGAAATGGAGATCTTGTGTTTCTGCTTAGCACATCCCCCACAATTAGAAAGCACACCCTAGGGACACATTTAACACTTTGATGGCCCCTCATGTTAACTTCTTCCCTACAAGCATATTCACTACTTATTTACTGTTCAAGTACATCTCTATCAGGATGTTGAACATCAGCTTTTTACTTACATGCCATCACACAGTCCTTCTGTGGGACAGTTTTCCACGAACTGAGAGATATCCAATGAAGGAAATAATTTGCTTGATAAAGGCAACATCAAAGACATAATGTGGCCTGGTTTGGCCAGCTTTTCAGGAACAAATAACACCCTTTCACAGCCGAACTGAATGAGAAATATAAATATGATATTTAAAGCAGAACATCGCTCTCTCAATCAACATTGACTATTTTTTACATTTCTTCAGTTACATCGTGGTTTCCAGGCCTAGGCAAATTATGTCATACATCCCAGGAGTCTTCGGGAGGGAAGTAGTGGTTTTCCCAGCTAAGCACAACCTCCTGTCTGTGTGCCTAAGCTAAAGGAAGATGGATTCCAGTAAGTAATTGTTATATGAATCATCTGTCTTTTTTTTTTATTCTTTATTTTATTTTCCGTTCTTAAACATTTCATTTACCGATCTATATAGCTTACATAAACGTTTACACAGTTTTAACACTTTCTTAGGTTTATCTTTTCAAACATTGTTCCTCTTAGCAAGCTCTCCAAACTCCATTCTACCATCTATAGATATATCATGTATTCTCCAAATTTCCCCCACAACCTCCCTTACCCTACCCCACCCCCACCTCCCTCCGTGGACCCCCCCCCCCAAAAAAAAAAAAGAAAACCCTCCTCCCTTCTCCCCGCGACTCTCCTCCCTCTCTCCCCTCCTCCCACCTCAGAAGTCTCGCTCTCTATATCAGAATAACTTGAATATTCAGCAAAAGGAATATCGCGCAATATTCCTTTTGCCGAATATTCAAGTTATTCTGATTGGCTCTGATGCAAAAGAAGTATTACTAAACTAATATGGCTCTTTCACACATCCGGAGAAGATCCGTTTTTCGTCCGTTCCGTTTTTTTTGAATCGCGCAATATTCCTTTTGCCGAATATTCGAGTAAGGGGGCAAAAGAAGGGCGGAGAAGATATTCTGATTGGCTCTGATGCAAAAGAAGGGCCGAGTAGCTGATGCGATTCTTTTATGTTGCCGAAAAATTCGCAATGCGAATTTTCGGCAACATAAAAGAATCGCATCAGCTACTCGGCCCAGGGTCTCTCTCTAATCATACCAGCAATGCTTTTAGACGTCGATGGAGATCACTAGGATGTGATCTGTTTTAAAAATAAATTTGAAAAAATATGAATATTCGCCATAGCGAATATTCGCCGCAATATTCGAGTTATTCGCATATACTCGAATATGCAATATTCGTAGCGAATATTCGTGAGCAACACTAGTCAGCAAGTGTCTAAGCAGAGAATTTTTAAACTTTGCCGTGGATATCGGTAAATCATATAATAAATAGGTGGCTGGATTATCTCCAAGCTCCACATCTGTGGTTTCTTTTATCGTGCACGCAATCATTTTACAAAATTCTTTCACTTTTACACATTCCCAAAAAATATGTAAGATTGTGCCCTCCTCATCTCCGCACCGCCAACACCGATCTGAGATTTCCGGGAGGAAACGTTTTAATACGGCGGGGGTTTTGTACCATCTAGTTAAGATCTTGTAGCCTCCTTCCTGGTATCTGGTGGCTAGAGAGGCCTTATGTGTAAAAGCGAAGATTTTTGTTTTCTGGGTCTCTGAGAATTTTATCCCCAGGTCTCTTTCCCATGCTTGTATAAATGGTAAATTTTTAGGGGCTTCTGAGTCTACTAACAGGCTATACATTAACGACAGGCCATGTCTCCGCGGTTCTCCCTTGAAACCTGGGGTTTCCCAGGACCGGCACAAGTGGACTTGTATATTCTGAGATAATAGTTTTGCTAAATTTCCTTTTTGTAACTCGTAGTGTGGCGCCTAATGTGGGGTGTTTTTTAACTTCTTGTGGAATGTCTACTTCTTGAATCCACGCCAATCCCTCCAACGGGATCTTCGTGATTTTTTGTTCCATGCAAATCCAAGGTTTGGTCTTCTGATATGCGCACCACTCTACTACTCTTGCTAAGTGGGCTGCCTCATAGTATCCCAATGGGTCTGGTAGGCCCACCCCTCCCCTTTCCTTTGGTAGCATCAGGATCTTGCATCGTAATCTCACCGATTTTCCTGCCCAAATGAACCTAGTGAATCTGGCTCTCGGATCCCTCAGGAACCCTAAGGGAATCTTTACCGGTAAGGTCTGGAGTAAATAAAGTAGTCTTGGCATAATGTTCATTTTAATGATATTAAGTCTCCCAAACCATGTAAAGATTTCCTTGTCCCATCGTTGGAAATCTGCCTTGAACTGTCCTATCAGGGGCACAAAATTTAGCTCAAAAGTTCTATTCAGATTTTTAGGTATTTTTGTTCCCAGGTAGGGTATATGGGAGTCCGTCCATCTAAAGGGGAAATTTGCCGCTAATTGTTGCTGTGTCTGCCTGTTAACTTCTACTCCCATTGCCTCTGATTTGTTATAATTCACTTTAAAGTTGGACAGAGTTCCATATTCCCCTATCTCCTTTGATAAGGCTGGTAAAGACAGCTCTGGCACCGTAATTGAGAATAGCAGATCATCTGCAAATGCAGCTACTTTGTACTCAGATCCCATAATCTGGAACCCTCTTATGTCTGTGTTAGCCCGTATAATTCTCAAGAACGGTTCCATAACAAGAATAAAAATTATTGGGGAGAGTGGACATCCTTGTCTTGTCCCGTTCCGTATTGGGAAGGGGTCAGATATTGCCTCATTTACCTTCACCCTAGCCATAAGGCAGGAATAGAGACTGGCTATCCAATTTTGCATCCCTTCCCCCAATCCAATATGTTGTAATGTGGTTTTCAAAAATCTCCAATTCACTCTGTCAAAAGCTTTCTCTGCATCTGTTGATATTAATACTGTTGGCTTCTGATAGAGTTGTGACATATAGATAGTACTCAATAGTCTCTGTGTGTTCTCTCTCCCTTCCCGCCCAGGTGTAAAACCCACCTGGTCTGGGTGTATTAGGTGCGGTATACAAGGCACTAGTCTGTTAGCGATTATTTTTGTGAATATCTTCAGGTCTACGTTCAAAAGGGATATTGGTCGATAGCTAGGGCATAAGGTGGGATCTTTTCCTTCCTTTGGGATAATTGTTATGTGTGCCTCTAATGTTTCTCTACGCATCGGCTGCCCATCTTTTAGTGAGTTAAAGGCCTCTAGGAATCTAGGTGCCAATTTTTCATAGAAGGTTTTGTAGTATAGTAGAGTATATCCATCTGGACCTGGGGATTTGCCTGGTTTCATTTCCTTTATTGCTCCTAAGAGTTCCTCTGGTGTGATCGGCCCTTCCATGTTAGCGGTAACTCCTTCTGGGATTGTGGGCATTCCTGACTCCCTAAGATATTATTTTATTCTCTCCTCTCTTCTCTGACTTCTTACTAATGTGGGTTGGTTTTCCAAGTGGTACAATTCACTATAATAATCTTTGAATGCTTTCGCTATTAGATGCGATGAGCTAACTAACTTGTCTCCATGAGTTTTTATTTTTTCAATATGTTTTTTAGTTCTTGTTTCTCTCAGTGCATTAGCCAACATCCTGCCTGACCTTATGCTCATTTAGTGTCCCTATCACCATAAGGAATCGTCCTTCCTCATCTGCAGTTACTTTAGATTCTTTCCATTTTATGTTTTTAGCCAGCAGGATTGCTACCCCATTAGCTTTTGAGGTCTGAGAAGCTCCCATGTATACTACTGGGAATCTTTGACACTTCATCTTGGGTATCTTATCTTTCCTAAAATGTGTTTCTTGCAGGAAGACAATTTGTGTTTTTAGTTTTCCTAATTCCATTCTTAGTTTAGATCTTTTTTCTGGGGTGTTTAGCCCTTTAACATTATAGGTGGTAATATTTATTCTATCCATCCTGAGGGTTCCTAATACCGTGGATGCCCTGGGGCATCCAGAGGAGATGGGAGAAAAAGAGAGAGTCTGGAGAGACACAACAAAAAAAAATATATATATAAAACCCCACCCCCCTTGTATCTCGGATTCTAGTCCTCTGTCCAAGTGTCCGAGTAATTTATTGGCCTACCTCCGCGGGGTGTTCTGGTCTACAAGTGCCCCGCGGTTTAATGAGGCAAATAGAGAAAAAAAAATTCCCACGGGCGTCTCTGACTTCCCTCCCGTAAGAGGAGAGGCGCCCTGGTGGGGGAAAATATAGAGACACTACGGAGAGTCCTGCTTTACCCGGGTGGGTGTGCCCCGACTGTTTTTATGCAGCCTGTTCCCCCCCCCCCATTAAGTCTCCCCCTTCCCTCCCCCTTCTGGCAAAAAAAAAAAAGCCAGGGGGGAGGGGGGGCCGGGGAGAGTCTTCCCCCCCTAATGTCCCGCCTTTCTATAGAAGATGAGGTCAGATCAGATCCTTAACCCTCATGTAGCAACCATCAAGTCATATTAAATTAATCCTAGTCATAAGAAATTATACAATTATCAACTACAAAGGCGGAGACCTTCTCCCTAAGCACAACATAAATCATAAACCAAGTAAACCTTTTCCTATAGGGATCTGGGGGTCTTCCCTTGTTACAAATCACACAGTCTTCTATAATAATTTATAATAAATCATAGTAATCTTATGATACTTCCTGCTTTTAAACCAAGGTCATATATACGCCCCCTTCCCCTTTCCGTATCTCAGTCCCCTTCCCTCTCCCAACACTCAGGTATTGTCTGGTTTTTATCTCCACCACTCCTTCCCCTCCCATTCCCTCCACACTCAACCTGTACGTCTTCCCCCCTACCAACCGTGCTCCACCCCCCCCATGTCCCCCAGTCCCCCCCTGAATCCCCTCCTCCCTTCCCTATTCCCTCCCTCCCTCCCTCCTCCCCTTATCTACATCGACACACCCACACAAGAATGAATGAATAAATAAATAAAAAAAAATAAAAAATCATCTGTCTTCACTCAAGATGACCAGGGCCAGAAAGGCTAGGGGGTGTTTTTCAATGTGATTTTTTTTTTTAAATAATTGTATATTTATTAGGTTTTACAAAGGAAATATAAATAAAAAGAGAAATCCAGTTAACATATTACAACAGTATTGTGTAGGTACAATACAAAGAATTTGAAATTAGAGTAGCCTGAGAAACAAATACATAAAACATAAATATGGTATCAAAGCTTACAAATGCAAAGAAGCAAGCATATAATGTATGAGATCAAAATCACACAGAGCTATTATCGCTCAATGAATAGGCCATATAAAGCTACTCTAAGGAAGAACACAATGCAACAGGATTCATAACAATTGGGAGTATGTAGGAGGATTAGAAGATAACCAACAAAGAGGTATAGCCCTTTCCCCTTTTGTAGCCAGTAAGATAAATGCAATCAATTTCTTGGCATGTCTGGAGATACCTGGGGCAGGGAGGCCAAATAAGTAATGGAGATGGTCCAGTGGGAAATCTGTTCCAAAAAGTTTCTGAAGAAGAGGTTGCACCAACACCCAGAACATCCAGATCCGGGAACACTCCCAAAAAATGTGGTAATGTGTACCTGTGTCTATATGACATCTCCAACATAGCTAAGAAACTGAGGGGTCACACCTATGAAGAACTTCTGGGATTCTGTAACAAAAAAGAAGGATATTATAGCTGTCCCTCTCTGCTCCACACACCTCAAAATCTTAGAAATAGAGCCCCATATTTCTTGCCATTGTGGGAGAAGAAGAGGCCTTTGAAAGATTTGGGCCCATTTCTGCATATAAGCATGACAGGAAACGCAAGCAGGGAAGTTTCTTGGAGAATCTAATAAAGGGACAAGATAAGGCAAGGTTGGTATAGGTCTTGGGAACATACATATTCAAATGCGGTAGGTTTGTCAAAATTCAGAGATGGGACTTTAGAAGAGAAAAAATGCTTAATTTGAATAAAAGAGAAAAAAAAATGTTTAGTGACCTGGTACTTATTTTGGAGTTCAGCAAACTATAGCAATTTGCGGGACACAGGATGTATCATATTGTGAATCTGAAAAATTCCTGTCTGCGTCCAGGGGTACATCCGACTATAGGATAGACTATCTGGAATATCTGGGTTAATTAACCTGTTCAAATGAGGTGGGCATGGGGAAGGGAGAGACCCAAGCATAGACTCGTTAGCTGTGACATAGATGTACGCAAATCTGACCAAAGCATAGGGATGTACCATCCGACCATTTGTTAGAGGCATAACAAGTCGACCAGGAAGTAACTGCTCTAAGGTGCGTAGCATAGTAGTATTTAATAATGTCTGGGACACCCATTCCTCCCCGGGACCAATGGGCGAATACCACAGAGCTGGGAATCCCGGCCGTGTGTATGCTCCCTAGCAGTTTTCCCATCAGGAAAACAGCCGAGAATCTTGACGGGAAAATAGAGAACCCTGCTCTCTATTTTCCCATCGGGATTCCCGGCAGAGTGTTTTCTGCTGAGAAAACCGGTTGTCTGTATGCTTACCTAACCCAGGTAAACCCGCTCATTCTCGATAAGAGTTTGAGGCATGCGCGGTAGCATACAAGTTTAGTGTGGGGTGTAGCAAGATGGAGGCAACGGCATAGAATGTGATGGGCGCGGGCTTGTTGTAGTTGATGATGTCACCGCATTCTTGCCATTCAAAAGAACGGCGATTCTTTTGAATGCCCATCTTTATGTACGGCTTTGCACGACAAGCTTGCCAGAAATCCTGTCAGGAAAACCAACGTTTTTTTTCCCGGCCATGTGTACAGGGTCTAAGTCTAGAGAGTGTGTGGGTAAGTCTGTTTGCTAAGATTTTGGCAAATATTTATAGTCCGAATAAAGTAGGGCTATAGTCCTACTTGTTGTAAGTGAGGGATGGGATTTGTCCAGGTTTAAGGATTACTGTGATATGGGCATGTACAAACTGAGGGTGAGGAGCAGTACCTTTCATCATAGAGGTAAATATGTCAATTAAATAGGGACCTAACATCAAGAGAAATGTATTGTAATAGAAAAATAGGAGTCCATCTGGGTCAGGGGACTTGTGAGAAGGGAGGTCTTTAACCACTGCAGCTATTTCTTATAGCGTAATGGTGGCTTTCAGTGTGGAGAGATGGGATGGGGATAGTTTAGGCAACTGTAAGGAGTCAAAGAAAGAATCAAATTTAGTTTGAGAAAAAGAGTATTTGGGCTCAGCCTTTAAACAATTATATAATTTATGATAAAATTCACCAAATACTTTTGTTATGGTCTGTGGACAGTAAGTAGAGGATCCATCAGGTTGTGTAAGAAAGTAAAGAAAGGAGTGGAATGAACTAGGTTTACGACTGTTCACCAACATCCTATAGGGTTTATTTGAATATTCATAACATTTTTGCTTAGTCCATAAGAGAATTTTTGCAATTCTGTTCATGTCAAGAGATTTTAAACGATTCCTCAAAGAAGTGACAGTGTGTAGATGAGCCGCCGTAGGGGAAGCAAGTAACAGGCTTTCCACTTTACATACAGTATTTATTGATGTATAACACTCACTTTTTTACCCTGAAAATAGAGGGTAAACTGTACCTGCGTGTTATACGCAGGGGGCTATGGAAAGTTTTTTCCCTGAAACTTTCCTCTTAAAGTTAGCGTGCGTGTTATACGCCTGTGTGTGTTATACGCCGATAAATACGGTAATTGGTAAAGAAGAGAGGACCGCTGGAGAGTAGTCTCTTTTTTCAAATGAGAGCCAGCAGAAATGCACTGGCCTCTAAAGAACACTTTGGGGGTTATTTACTACTTTACTACTTAAAACTGTGACTGTAGATTTGAGGGGGACATGCATTTTAGCTTGCACATGATTGGATAATAAAATCAGCAGAGCTTCCCCTCATTTCAGATCTACCCCTCAGATTTACAGTGACTGTACTTCCAGATGCATTTTCAGTGCAATTTCAAATGCACTTTGCACTTGTAGTTTGCACTTGTAGTGCAAAGTGGATTCGCCTTTGGTAAATAACCCCCTTTGCACGCTTCCCATAGGGTGGAGACTTTCGCCACAGTGTTCTCATTCAGCTGGAAAAACTTGGATTGATTTTGAGATAGTTGGTCTCTAATAGTAGGAATTTTAAGGTGATTGCTTTATCAACATAACGCATGGAGACAAAAATGGATGGGTGAGCTTGCTTTCAATATTACAAATGATGCTCAGATACAGTGTATTTCAACTTTAAGCAGACAAATGCCCCTGGCATTTGTATAGTAGCTAAAATAATCCTGTCAGTTACCTGTGCTTTTCATTAAAATAATTGTTGTGGATTTATAAATAATTTTGGTAAACATTTTTTTTTTCTACGTACTACAGCTCAACATATTTTGTTAAGCTTGATTATTTGGTAATACTTTTACATTGAGTATTTTTTTATCACAGTTACTTTTTTTGGTTTTATTTATTATGCTTAAAAAAGTATTTTTTGTGAAACAAAAAAAAATAAAAACATTTTAAATTGCATGTGACATTTCACCTTTTAGTTGCCTCATTACCACTGAAGGATACAAACATGGTATTCTTTTTCCGCCCAAACATAAGTCCTAACAGACAGAAATTTCACATAAATTGATATCTATAAAAGAGATTTTGCTCATGAAAAGATTTCTTTGACAAAAAAACATAACAAACAGCTCTGAGAGGAATGCAAATAAAGAAAAATAATTGCAAACCTGTGCATTTATGTAAACTTCTTACTGGAGAACATGTTTTCCTGATGGGATAATATGTTTGCTGGTTATTTAGAAGATAAAAGTATTTATGATAATGGGATACATTATTTATGTGTACTAAAGATAAGAAGTTTTACAGATAATGATGATAGTATAAATGATCTATCATTTTGGAATCGAACTCCACATTTGCCTATTGCATTTTCATTTTGTCAATTTGCATTGTAGTAGTTAAAATGGTTAATCTGCATAAATGTCACAGTTCAAAAAAATAAAAATAAAAACAGAAAAAAAAGCATCAGAAATTCCTGCCATTAGTGCTGTGAAATGGGAAGGCTGGTTACAGTGGTGGTTACTGTATCATGGTAACTTTCTGCATCAGTATTTACAAGGCAGTTACAATGGAGTTACGAGGCTAGACTTAAAGCCTTCTACAACACTTAAATACAGCAGCTGCCATTTTGTCAGTCACTTCATAAGACACTGCCAGCTGATCTTGATAAACTTATATTTATTCCACAATATTTTATTAGTAGAAAAAATATTGTTGAACAGAATGTTGGTGAAACATGTTGGTAGTTAAGCAATGGTAAAACATTTGTAGTCAGAACCATCGAGAGTATATACTGTAACTATGACGAAAGCCAAGTCTAAAAGTCGACAAAACAAGTATTAATTAAGACATAGAGGGGTTATTTACCAAAGGCAAATCCACTTTGCAAACTACATGTGCAAAGTGCACTTGAAATTGCACTGAAAGTGCACTTGGAAGTGCAGTCGCTGTAGAGCTGAGGGGGACATGCAAGGAAAGTAAAAAACAGCATTTTAGCTTGCACATGATTGGATGATGAAATCAGCAGAGCTTCCCTTAATTTTAAATCTACCTCTCAGATTTACAACGACTGCACTTCCAAGTGCACTTGTAGTGCAAAGTGGATTAGCCTTTCGTAAATAACCCCCAGGGTCTGGTTGTGTTGGATCCATTAATGTCCAGTGCTAACTAATGTTCAGTGTGTATGTTGTATAAAATGTTATATTTAAGTGTTAGTATAATAACTATAGTCATTATGTGTGGTATTTCGCCCATGTAACACATGACCCGATCTGGTAAATTTCCGGTGCTTTATGAAATAGAGCTTTACTGGTGAAGATGTAAACCATAAGAAAGAAGAGAAAACTAGTAGAGGAGCGGGGAGGGGCATGGTGGGTAAAGGAAGTTGTGTTAGAGAAGGGGGGTGTAATTCACCTCCCAGTCTCCCCGCCAACTGCTGCCAAAAATTGATGAAATATGGATAGAACAGTCAAGTCCAAAAGTTTTAGACATGTAATTAGATGTCTTGAGACATCACTCTTCCCTTGTTTAGGAGTGGGAGACCCTACGTCTTGCATTTTACTAAAAGCATCAGGTGGAACGTATGAACGTATCTTGGAATGAAGGGTCAGATTGAGTTTGGTTCATCAGTAACTTACAGTATATCTATCTGTGGTACGGAAGTGGGTCCAGAAGGCCTTGGTGTGGGAGAATTTGGCAGGGCAATCTCAAGCTATGAAAATGAATTCCTCCATCTCTGTGATTTTTCCAATTCATTTGAACCATTCAGGGATAGTTGGAACCCGGTATAATCCCCAAATGAAGAGGAATACATATTTTGGCTGTGTTTATTAAGGGTGGTTCCAGTGTTTTGCAATATTGGTGTGACAGTATGTCTGAGTGGTGCAGGAAAAACTGTGCTGGAGTGTGTTTCAGAGTATATGAGGAGATCTGCAATGTCAGTTCAAGGACTTGTGTCCAGAACGTTTGAATTAGGGGGCACGACCACCATATGTGTAATAAAGTACCTAATTCCTCTGAACATCTCCAACATTTGTTGGAGAGGTCAGTGTTGTATTTGTTAGGAATTACTGGGGTTCTATACCAGTGCAATAGAACCTTATAATTATTTTCCTGGACCAAGACATTAAGAGAACCTTTATGTGTACTGACATACTAGGGGTATGACTGGGTTGATTTTTATAGGTGTAAGGGGTCTGGGGTTAGACAGGAAGTGAAGCTTTTGGCAGGATTCTCTAAAACAGCGGAGTGTAAAGTTAATGAGGGGTTGTTCATTCAAGGTTCAGGGGTATGTGCTGTTTGAAAGTTACAAGGCCTCAATCATAATGGTAGGGGATAGAAGGAATCTTTGAGCTGTACCCAGTCCTTGTAGTGACCATGCAATGACCAGTTTACAATTCTGGTGAGGTGGCAGGCCCAGTAATATTTTTTGAGGTCTGGGAGACCAATGCCACCTTTCATTTAGAGTTTTGAGTTCTTAGATTGTGTTACCGTTTTCTGTGGGAGGATAATATTAAAGTGGCTTTCCACCCAAAAATGTAACTTCCGCTTTTCGGAACCCTCCCCCCCGTTTCACATTTGGCACCTTTCAGGCGGGAGCGCTTCACTTCCTGATTCCCTCACTGAGGATGGGGAAACAGCTGCCGACATTGCGGGTGCGCTGGACAGGTAAGTGTCCATATTTTAAAAGTCAGCAGCTGCAGTATTTGTAGCTGCTGGCTTTTAAAAAAAAATTTTGGTGGAACCTCCGCTTTACCCTCCCTGGCGGTAATCCCGAGTCTGGCTTGGGGGGGGTGGAATTTCAGCACTAATAGTGGTAGCCAGACTCGGGACCACATCGCAGTATCCAGGCAGGGAGTTACTTACCGTGTCCCCTGGATTTTGCAATGTCTCCCTGCTGTGTGAGCGAGCTGTCTCCTTGCTCGATTCACACAGTGCCCCGAGTGCCACCGAGCTCCGTTATGACGCACAGGGGCAAAGATCAGCGCCAAATAAAAAAAATTAAAACACAGTACACATACAGTATACTGTAATCTTACAGATTACAGTACTGTATAAAATAATTACACCCCCTCTCTTTGTCCTTAGTGGTCTGTCCAGTGTCATGCGTGCACTTTTATATTATAAATAAAAAAACATCTGCCTGGAAACTGTAGATTGTCCGTAGCAACCAAAAACTGTCCCTTTATGTCAAAAGTGGTTTTAGACCAGCTAGAAAACAGCGATAATAAATTAAAATCACTTGCAGAATTTAGCGATAGTGATTTGTGGGGAAATTCGTCATCAAAGTAATGACAGCGACAATTCTGCAACTGAGCAAATTTCAGTGTTTTTGATTTGATTACATTATTAAATAACTTTTATTATTATTATATTATTTTTTTTTATAATTATTTATAGTTATTTATTATATTATAATTTATGATTTTGTGTTTCAAACTTTATCATACCGGGATGTCTACTAGACTGTTGTTTGGAAAGATTTAAGTGAGTTATTTCTAAGAATTACAGACCTACAATATAAAACGCCAAATTTCCATGCAAAACAATTGTACCGCTTTCAGCACCAAAAGATGGAGATATAGGGGTAGATTCATGTAGATCAGCGGATCTTTTGATCCGCGTGATCATTCTCATTTACGATCCGCCTGCGCCAGTTTTTGAGGCAAGTGCTGTATTCAGAAAGCACTTGCCTCGTAATTAGCCCTGGCTGAAACGTAAATCCCCCGGCGGAATGCAAATTCCGCGGCTAGGGGGAGTTTACTATTTAAATCACGCGCGTCCCCGCGCCGATCGTACTGCGCATGCACCGCCGGCAAAATTTCCCAGCGTGCATTGCTTTAAATGACGTCGCAAGGACGTCATTGTTTTCGATGTTAACGCAATTAACGTATGGCCGTATTCCCGGACGACTTACGTAAACGACGTAGAAAATTCAAAACTCAACGCGGGAACGACGGCCATACTTAACATAGGATCCGCCGCACTTACCCCGCATATAGCAGGGGTAACGATCCGCCGGAAAGAGACGAACGCAAACGACGTAAAAAAAAAGCGACGGCCGGGCGTTCGGTTCTGAATCGGCGGTTCTCCTCATTTGCATATTCGTCACGTAGAAAAAAAGAAGCGCCACCTAGCGGACGGCGGGAGAATGCAGCCTAAGAACCGACAGTGTAACTCACTTACACCAGTCGGCTCTAAGGGAGATCTATGCGGAACCTGATTCGAGGAATCAGCCGCATAGATCCGAGCGTCGGATCTCACAGATCCGACGGTGTATCAGTAGATACACCGTCGGATCTCTACATGAATCTACCCCATAGTGAAAATGTTTGAACTTTTTCAAGAGATTTGGGATCGATAATTGCGGTTCTTTTAAGAATAACAAAATATCGTCAGCAAAGGCTGCTAATTTATAGGTGTGATCAGCAATGGATATGCCTTTTATATTTTCATTTGTTCGTAGGTAGCATAGGAAAGGTTCAAGGGTTAGAACAAAGAGAATTGGGGAAATCGGCATTCCCTGTCTCGTCCCATTGTCAATGGAGAAGGCATTCGACAGGTGTTCATTAACCCGGACGCTGGCAGTTGGAGTCGTATAAAGAGACATAATGGAATTAAACATCCACTTTTGGAGAGCAATGTCTCGCAAGACTTCTCCCAGGTAATCCCATGTCAGCCTGTTGAACACCTTCTCTGCATCCAATGATAGGAAGAATCCCTTATGTTTATAGGTAGTTGCCCAATGGTGCAGATTCAGGGCTTTAATCGTGTTATCCCTGGCTTCTCTCCTAGGGATAAAGCCAACTTGGTCTTTCCCTATCAGGGAGGGTAGGAAGAGTAAGAGACGAGTAGCTAATATTTTGGCAAATAGTTTTATATCAACATTCAATAAGGGTAGTTGGTGACCGATTTGGCATCTTTTTCTTCTTTTGGGATCACTGTGATGTGGGCCTCTAGCAATCTATGAAAAGGGGAGTGGATGAAGTTAAGGAGTTAAAGGCCTTGAGAAAGTGAGGGGATAATGTATCTGTAAATATTTTAAAATAGACAGCTCTAAACCCATCTGGGCCGGGGCTTTTGCCATTTCTGAGCTGTTCGACTGCAGTTTTAAATGCCTCTGCTGAGATCGGGTTTACCAAGTGAAGGGCATCCTCTTTATCTATAGACTTAGGGCATAATTTCTTGAGGAAAGTTTTAATTGAGGTAAGTCTATTGTCAGTTCCCATATGCCCGGCTGGATGTTTGGGGAGTGTGTATAGTAGGTCTCAAATTGGGCTGCAATATCTGCTGAGGTGACATAGACTTTCTCTTGAGGGTTTTTGATGATGTGTATATGTGTGCATGCTTTCTAAAGCCCCATACACACGGTCAGACTTTTGGCCAACCAACTTCAAAATCTGCAACTTTTCGAATTTGTCTGACCGTGTGTACGTTCCATCGGACCAACTTTTTCGTGTTTCATCTGACAAAAAGTTGGGTCTGCGAACGGACCAACTTTTTGGCAACAAAAGTCAGATGGTGCCTTGTGCGACGGTGTGTACAGCAAGCCAACCAACTTTTGTACAAAGTGCAAATACGCATGCTCAGAACCAATGTTAAAATCAACCAACAATAGCAGAAATTAATCAAAGGGTGGCGGTAAAGAGCAGAAAAGAGCAGAAAATCCATGTGATGATGGGAAAGTTTTAGAAAAGTTTGCAGAAAAGTCTGGCTGTGTGTATGCTATGGATGTGACCAGACAAATCAATTAGGACAAAAATTCAAGGGAAAGTTTGTTGGATGTCCGGCCGTGTGTACGAGGCTTTAGATTGGAAAACTCTGGCTAGGGATTTTCCACATTGGTTGTCAAATTTGTAAAAAAGTTTTTGATGTAGGACACATTTACATTGTGTTTTACGGTTTAACGCTTTATGTAAAAGTTTCCTTTGTTGGGCAAGGTTGTGGTATATTTGCTGTGCTTGTGATTGCTTGTGTACAAGTTCCAGGGTTTTGATCTTGTTGAGTAGGTCTGTAATTGTCTGTTGGGCCTTTCTCTGGGCTTTTTTAAGTGAGAGAAATTTTCCTCACAGGACACATTTATGGGTCTCTCATTGAGTAAGGGGAGTTGTGTCAGGTGTGTGTTTTTCTACAAAAAATAATGTATGTTCTTACGGATAACTTTCATGTCTTCTTCAAAGTCAGCAGTGAATAATCTAAGCGCCAAATTTTTTTGGAAGTGTTTTTGTCTGGGAATGTCAGGGTCATCATGACTGGATGGTGATCCAATAAGTGCATCGGCTTAATAGTTGCAGTGGATATGAAGGGAAGGTTTTTCTTGGACAGGAATAAGTAGTCCATTCTGGAATATTTGTTGAGTGGGGCAGAGAAAAAAGTGTTTTTTTTTCTCGTTGGGATGAAGGGATGAAGAGTACACCAGGTATCATGCAGAGGGATATCTTGGATCTGTATCTTAATTTGCCGTATGGCTTTGTATGGCAGTGATGTTGTACCAGTGGAAGTGTCTAAGATTGGAAACAGAGCAACATTGAATTGCAGGAAAGGAGAAAATGGGACTTTGAATGAGGCCCGCCATATCAAATAGAGCAAAAAACATTTATGTACATGTGATAAATTCATTATTTATTAAAATCTAAAATACATATCAAGACTCTCAAATAGACATAAATTGGTAGTTACATGACTTACACATATTTCATACCGCTAATAGCATAAATTACATAGATAAACGGACATGACAAACAATAAAATGATACACAAGCACATATGCATAAGGAAATCAGCTGTATCTTGACATATAGTGGCACTCGACATGTTTCATGGCGTTACAGCCACTCATCAGGAGTGTAACATGACAGTATAACTGTAACGAATCAACAATTATAAAGAGGTTTAAAAAAGGCCCTCCAAAGAGATAAAAATAAAATTACTTCCAAAGAGATGGTGACAAGCTAATGACTTACAACTCGCCCCAAGACTGGGTCCAACCACTACCTGAGAATTGGTGGGGGTCTCAGGTATCTCCCCCAGGGGTTGAGGCGAGAAAACCTTCCAAAGACAGAAGGTCCTACCATCTCAACCCCGGGAGAGAGCCAATACATCTTACAAAAGACAGAATGACAGTGATTTAAAACTCAAGGGAGTTAAATAGTTAGCCGATTCTTAAAGTCACGTAAAGTGAACATAGCCCATTACGTTTTTAAACCATAGAACATAAGAACATAACCCGCTACATAAGTATAAAAACAAGAGTATCATGATGTAACACAGTCCTCTATGAATAAAGAAAAGGTGCATCCCCTCATGAGTAATGAGTGATGAGGAGAAGCACCTCAATCAGCAGCCTATTGCATTAGGGTGTGCGCCCAAGAGCACAAACACACATGTGTGTATATTAGCAGAGCAGTGGACAATGTTGGTCGAGCAAAGATTGATGTCAGTAGGGCAGTGGAAGGTGTCAGTAGTTTTTATTTTTATTATTTTCTAAAAAAAAATGTATTTATTATATACCCGGCCTATAGACAAATGATGGCCAGACACAAGCTTTCATATACAGGGTGGATGTAATTTGACATCCTCCCAAGATCACGCCTCGAGCACTCCCCACTGGACACAGCAGATGACAGATAACTGTACCGGGCCATGAGATCACTGTGATCAATCACAGCAGGTAACATGACAATTGTACACAATGGATGGCTTCCATTCTTACCATTCATTGTGTACTATTGTGTACAGCTCTGCGATTGGTCAACGGTGATCACATGGTACAGACAGTGCTAATCACAGCCCATCTGTATCATGTGATTAGCTGTGGCCAATCACAGCTAATCACAATAGTACACACTGAATTAATGGGTTTCATTTAGAAAAGATGGTTGTTTATAACTTTGAAAAGTTAGTATCACTGTTATAAACAATCATAGTGTGTAAAAAAATTATAAAAAATCCTGATCACCTCCCCAGAGAAGTACAGTGCTACTATGGTAACAATTTATTGCTCTGGTCACAGTATGTTAGTAAACAAATTAGCAAAAGAAAAGTAATAAAAAAAGAAAACAATAAAAAAAAATTCTAAAATGATTAAAACTTTTTTTTAACCACTTCAGCTCGGGAAAGATTTACCCCCTTAATGACCAGGACATTTTTGTGATATGGCACTGCGTTATATTAACTGACAATTGCACGGACGTGCACCGATGTACCCAAATAAAATTGATGTCTTATTTTACCCACAAATAGAGCTTTCTTTTGTTGGTATTTGATGACCAAAAAAAGAGCAAAAATTAAAAAAAAAAATTATATATATATATATATATATATATATATATATACAGTATATATATATATATATATATATATATATATATATTACTTTTTGCTGTAATACATATCCAATAAAAAATAAAAAACAACACATTTTTTCTTCAGTTTAGGCCAATATGTATTCTTTTACATATTTCTGGTAAAAAAATCCCAATAAGGGTATATTGATTAGTATGTGCAAAAGTTATAGGCCCAGATTCACAGAGCAATTACGCCTGTCTAACTGGTGTTAGACAGGAGTAATTTCAAATTTCGCGCGCCGTATCACTAGTTTGAATCCTCGAACCATGATACGGCGGCTTCGGGCTTCGATCCGAGAGGCTTACGTCCTCGTAAGCCTTCGGATCTACACTGCAATATTTTTGCGGCCGCTGGGAGGAGTTTGCGTCGTTTTCATGCGTCGGGATATGCAAATGAGTTTTTACGGCGATCCACGAAGGTACGAGTGTCCCTCGCAATCGCCTACGTCATTTTTTGGCTACGTAATGTTAGAGGAGCTTTTTGCTGGTCTAACAGTGCGTAACCCATGTAAAGTATGGCCGTCGTTCCCGCGTCGATTTGAAAATATATATTTTTTTTAACGTAACTCGTTCGGGAATAGGAATGTACGTAAACGACGCTACTACGATGTGACGACGTGTTTTCGCGCAATGCACGGCGGGAAATTTGCGAACGGAGCATGCGCAGTTCGATCGCCGCGGGAACGCGCCTATTTTAAATGCTTCGCGCCCCCTACTCGCGCAGATGGATTGCGACGGGAGAAATACACTACGCCGCCGTCGTTTACTGGAAAAAATCTACCTGGATTCCACGTAGAGCCAGGTAAAAAACGGCGGCGTAGTGTATTTCTGATACTCTACGAGAATCTAATTCTCTGTGATTTACAAAATAGGGGAAAGAGTTAAGGACTTTTCTATGTTCTATTGTTTTACTAGTAATGGTGAGGATCAGCAATTTTTAGTAGGACTGCGACATTGTGACAGAACAATCTGACTTTAAGTGACCCTTTTTGGTGACAAATGACACCAGTACAGTGATCAGTGCTATAAAAATGCATTGATCACTATATAAATGTCACTGGCAGGGAATGGGTTAACACTAGGAGTGATTAAAGCGTTAAGTGTTGCCTAGGCTCTATTGCGTGAAACAATGTATCCATCCGCCAGCCACCTGCGATCGCTCCTCACAGAATTTGTGCGGTGGGCGGTCTTAAAGTGGTTAACTAATGTCAAATCACAGCCACACCGGTTATATAATGATGCTGTACTGGTGACAGTAAAAAAAAAAGTGAAAAAACTAAAACAAATTGTGACACATTTTGTTAAAATTTTGGCTTAAATTCATGAACAAATATTATTTATTTTCAAAATTGTATAACAGAAACTAAGAAAAACACCTTTTGTTTCAAAATTGTTGGCCTATTTTTATTTGTTTTGCAAAAAAAAAAAACTGTGGTGATTAAATACCACCAAAAGAAAGCTCTATTTGTGTGAAAAACTCATAAAAATAGGATTTGGTTACAGTGTTGCATGACACGCAATTGTCATTCAAAGTGTGAGAGCACTGAAAGCTGAAAATTGGCTTGGACAGTAAAGTAGTGAAAGTGTCCAGTACTAACATGGTTAACCACTTGCCGACCAGACGCCGTTATTATACTGCAGCAGGTTGGCACGATCCCATAAACCGTCATAGCTGTACGCCGGTCCCTTCAAGTGGGATAGCAGGCGCGCCACTGCACAGCTGGGGTGCCGATGCTTGTGACCGGTGGTCGCGATGAATGCCAGCCACGAGCAATCGTGGGTATGAGAGGCAGAACAGGGATGTGTGTGTGTAAATAATATCACAGTCCCGAACAAAACTCAACTCTTTGCCTATTAGCCCAGAAAGTGTGCAATTTTGATTTGACAGATTTAGTTCCCATTGATTTCAAAGGATTTAGTATCCTCTGCTGGAATCCTGCTTGAACTGAACCCAGAACAGTTTAGCTCATCCCTTCTCCCTAAAGAGGCACAGATGGCAAAAAAAAAAAAATTATAGTAATTTTAACACTTCCCTACTCCATCCAAAAGAAAATAAAGTTTGGGCTTTAGATTTACCTAAACAGTCAGCCAGATTAAAGTGTGAAGCCAAAGCTTTTTTTTTTTTTTGATAGAGTGAGGAGGAGTTAGAACTTATATACATTCCAATAAGTAAAAGGTTTATATGGAATTTTAGTACATGTTCTGCTATTTTGCTTTCCTGTGGGGAAATGTACACACTATTGGTTCTGGTCAGGGCCCCACAAAACCCCTCCCCCTAAATACACGATTCCAAATCACATAAAATAGTGGGTGTGGTCAGTCAAATTTCATGAAAACAGTAGGAGGGTAGGGATGAGCCGAACACCCCCACGTTCGGTTCACACCAGAACTGTCGAACAGACCGACCGTTCGCGCGAACATTTAGAACCCCATTGAAGTCTATGGGACTCGAACGTTCGAATTCAAAAACGCTCATTTTAACCACTTGACCACTGGGCACTTAAACCCCCTTAATAACCACACCAATTTTCAGCTTTCGGTGCTCTCACATTTTGAATGACAATAACTCAGTCATACAACACTGTAACCAAATTACATGTTTGTCCTTTTTTTCCCACAAATAGAGCTTTCTTTTGATGGTATTTGATCACCTCTGCGGTTTTTATTTTTTCCGCTATAAATGAAAAAAGAACGAAAATTTTGTTAAAAAATATATTTTTTTTCATTTCTATTATAACATTTTGCAAAAAATAAATTTTCCCTCATAAATTTGGCCTAAAATGTATACTGCTACGTGTCTTTGGTAAAAAAAAAACAAAAAAAAACATTTGGATATTATTTAGTCTGGGTGAAAGTTATAGGATCCACAAGCTATGGTGCCAATATCTGAAAATTGATCACACCTGAAGTACTGATGGCCTGTCTCATTTCTTGAGACCCTCATATGCCAGAAAAGTACAAATACCCCCCGAATGACCCCTTTTTGGAAAGAAGACATTCCAAGGTATTGAGAAAGAGGCATTGTGAGTTTTTTGAAGTTGTCATTTTTTCCCACAATTCTTTGCCATATCAAGTTTTTTTTTTCTCACAAAATATTCATATTAGCAGGTTATTTCTCACACACAGCATATGCATACCACAAATTACACCCCAAAACACATTCTGCTATTCCTCCCGAGTATAGCGATACCACATGTGTGAGACTTTTACACAGCGTGGCCACATACAGAGGCCCAACATGCAGGGAGCACCATCAGGCGTTCTTGAACACCCAGACCAATTCTGACATTTCTCTCCTACATGTAAAAATCATCATTTATTTGCTAGAAAATTACATAGAACCCCAAAACATTATATACACTTTTTTAGCAAAGACCCTAGAGAATACAATGGCGGTCGTTGCAACTTTTTATCGCGCATGGGATTTGCACAGCAATTTTTCTAAAGCGTTTTTTTTCGCCTCCCGTAAGAACAATCAAGAGGTGGAACAGCCGCCATGATTGTTCTTATGATGTAGGGAATATCCGGCTGAAAAAGATGATATGTGAATGATGTCTGTAGCTGCAGGCATCATTCAGATATCTCTGCACAAAGTCAAGGATGTCATATAATGGCCGACTGGCAGGAAGTGGTTAAAACGCATTTTGTTTTCCAGAGTATTTTCTGGACATTGTAGAGTATTGTGCGGGGGTATTGCAGAGTATTGTGCGGGGGTATTGCAGAGTATTGTGCGAGGGTATTGCAGAGTATTGGTGCGGGGGGTATTGCAGAGTATTGGTGCGGGGGGTATTGCAGAGTATTGGTGCGGGGGGTATTGCAGAGTATTGGTGCAGGGAGTATTGCAGAGTATTGTGCGGGCGTATTGCAGAGTATTGTGCGGGGGTATTGCAGAGTATTGTGCAGGGGTATTGCAGAGTATTGCACAGGGGGTATTGCAGAGTATTGCACAGGGGGTATTGCAGAGTATTGGGCAGGGGGATTGCAGAGTATTGGGCAGGGGTATTGCAGAGTACTGGCAGGGGTATTGCGCAGGGGGTATGGCAGAGTATTGTGCAGGGGGTATGGCAGAATATTGCACAGGGGGTATGGCAGAATATTGCACAGGGGTATTGCAGAGTATTGCACAGGGGTATTGCAGAGTATTGCACAGGGGGTAGGGGTATTGCAGAGTGTTGCACAGGGGTAGGGGTATTGCAGAGTATTGCACAGGGGTAAGGGTATTGCAGAGTATTGCACAGGGGTAGGGGTATTGCACAGGGGTAGGGGTATTGCAGAGTATTGCACAGGGGTAGGGGTATTGAAGAGTATTGCACAGGGGTAGGGGTATTGCAGAGTATTGCACAGAGGTAGGGGTATTGCAGAGTATTGCACAGAGGTAGGGGTATTGCAGAGTATTGCATAGTGGTAGGGGTATTGCAGAGTATTGCACATGGGTAGGGATATTGCAGAGTATTTCACAGGGGTAGGGGTATTGCAGAGTATTGCACAGGGGTAGGGGTATTGCAGAGTATTGCGCAGGGATGGCTGAGCAGGGATGGCTGGATCTGTGACTGCAATAGTCACAGATCCAGCCACAGCGCTGCTGACACCCGCTCTCTCCCCCTCCCCTCTCACACTGTACCGATCGGTACAGAGAGAGGAGGGAGGAACCGGCATCATCAAATGACGCCGGTTTGTTTACATGTGATCGCTCCCTCATTGGACGGAGCGATCACATGGTAAACAGCCGCTGTCAGCAGCAATTTACCGTGATCCAGTTATTGTTGGAAAACGTCTTTGAGAACCTGGTCTTTCCCCCAGGGAACATGTATCAATGGAAAAAAGTTTAAAAAACTGTCGTTTTTTCAGGAGCAGGACTCCTGAAAAAAAAGGAAAATTTATTATCAAATACTTACCGTAATTTTCCTTTCCTGATAGGCTCCATGGCAGCATACGTATGGGTTGGCCCCGCCTCCATAACTACCCAATAGGACCCCTCCCTATAAATTTCAGCTGTGGGCTCTCAGCCGTGTTCCGTATCTAGCCGACTCCAAGCATTGGGAGGGACTCCTGCTGCCATGGAGCCTATAAGGAAAGGACAATTACGGTAAATATTTGATAATACATTTTCCTTTTTCCTGACTGGCTCCATGGCAGCATACGTATGGGAAATAACTCGCCAAACACACCCGGGCGGGCAAAATGCTGAGGCAAGAAAATAAATTAATTTAACACTGTCAACTGACAGCACTTGTAAATTAAAATTCAATGAAGATAAAGCAGCCGGTTCAACACAATAGTGGAAAAACTAAACGTATTAATAGATGACCAAGAAGCCGCTCTGTATGTAACTTCAGGTGCGACATGACGTGAGGCTGCCCAAGAAGTCAAAATGCTCCGGGTTCAGTGTGCAGACACTGCCTCTGGAGGAGCCAAGTCCTTGGCTTTGTATGCCCTCTGGATGGTCTGAACTATCCAAGCTGCAACGGATCTGATTGAGGCCCGTTTTCCTTGTTCTTTCCATGAAGAAAAATGAAAAGAAAATCTGTTTGTCTGAAAGATTCTTTCATTTCCAGATATTGACTTAATGTGTGCCCCACATCAAGGGGATGAATACTTTGATCTTTAGATGTCCCAAAAGTGGGCAGTACAATTTCCTGATTTTCATAAAAAATTGATGTATCTTTGGGATTTGAGCCCAGCATAGGGATTAATACTGCTCTATCTGGAAAGAAGGTCAAGAATGGTTCTTTTGAACCCAGATTTCTGATGTCAGAGACTCTTTAGCTGAAGTGACCGCTTACTAAAAAGACGGTCTTGAGAGTAAGATCCTTAGCTGATAGTGGTTTATCCGGATCAGAGTTGATCGTGGTAAGATAGTCCAGAACAAGAGGCAGATCCCATTTAGGGAACTTCGGTTTTCTCTGGAGTCTAAGCCGGATGGCGCCCTTGAAAATCTGGCGAACCAAAGGCTAATTGACCCAAGAGATTCCAGTAAATGCAGAGATGGCTGAGATTTGCACTCAGAATGAACGGACTGCTAAAGGTAAGTCCAAACCTGTTTATAAAAAAACTGAGTATGTCTTGGACCTCTAAAGGAACTGCAAGGTTTTGCTCTGGAAGACATGTGATCTGTAAATTTTGACCAGATACACTCATAAATTTTGTTGGTACTATTTCTTGTAGCGTTAAGAAGAGTTGAAATGGCATTTTCTGGACATTGTAATACTTTAAGCCTTCCCCTTTCAAGAACCACACCCTGAGGTGCAGATGAGCTGGACATGGGTGCAACGTTGTGCCCTGAGAGAGAGGAGATCCTGTCTGAGAGGAAGAGGTATCGAGTCCTGGTAACTGACAAGCGTTAGTAGGGAAAACCATGGCCTGTTGGGCCAGAATGGGATCACTGCTAGGATTTCTACATCCTCTGATCTGAGATGGCAAAGAAATTGAAGGATCACAGGTACTGGTGGAAAAGCATATGCTTTGCTGAATTTCCATCGATCTGTCGGAGCGTCTATCCCATAGGCTTGGGGCTCCATCAATCTGTGAGAGCGTCTATCCCATAGGTTTGGGGATCTCGGAACCTCGCATAATACTTCGTCAAATTGTGGTTACATGGGGATGCAAACAAATCCACTTCTGGGGACACTCCCAGAGTCAGAAGCCGATTGAACACTTCTATGTGTAAAGACCATTCGTTGTTGTTTAGTTGGACTCGTGATAGAAAGTCCGCTTGAACATTCTGAACCACCGGAATGTACACTACCGAGATGTTGGTTAGGTTCTTTTGAGCCCAATTCATAATTGGCTCCACTTCTCAGAGTAAGGACCAGCTTTGGGTTCCACCCTGCTTCCTTATGTAAGCAACAGTTGTTGTGTTGTCCAGCCTGAGCATCACAGAGGAGTCTGTCAATAGATGGCAGAAGGACTTGAGAGCCTGAAAGGCAGCTCGCAGTTCCAGTATGTTGGATACAGTTCCTTGAGAAGGTATGCTCCACCTGCCTTGGGCTATTTCTGTCAGGCAATGAGCGCCCCAGCCCTGATTGCTGGCATCTGAGGTTATTGTAACCCAAGTGATGGGATGGATTTAATGACAGTTGCAGAGATTCTTACCCTGAAGCCACCACAGAAGAGATTCTCTCATGGGTCGAGTGAGCATGATGCATTGACTCTTGCTGGGAGAGTCCCATTGCTGGAGAAACCCTTTTTGGAATGGGCAAGTATGCCACTGAGCCCATTTCAGCATCGGAATGGTGGCTGCCATGGTGCCAATTACCTTCAAACATTGAAGAGCAGATAGGTGTTTCGCGGATCCTGTCCTGGACTATTGTAATCTTCTCTTCGGGCAATGAAATGGTACCTTATACCGTGTTGAAGAGGGCATCTAGAAACACCAGAGATTGTGTTGGAACAAGATGGCTTTTTTTCAAATCCAATAGCCATTCAAATTCTTGGAGAGTGGCAATTACTGTCCCTGTGTTCCAGGAGTTAACTTCTGTCCTGAGGTAGAAGTAAGAGATCGTCTAGTGAAGAAGACAAACTCCTCTCACTCGGAGGAGAGCCACCACGGCTAACAGAACTTTGGAGAACACCTGAGGTGACGTCGTGAGACCAAATGGTAGGAAGGTGAACTGTAAGTGTTGATTGCCTGCCACAAAGCGGAGATACATTTGATAGTTTGCTGCCACTGGAACGTGGAAATATGCATTTTTCAGGTCCATTGACACTAACCAATCTCCTGGATGGACTGACTGCTGGATTTTCAATAGTGACTCCATTTTGAATTTCTTTCCGAATAATCGGTTGAGATGAGAAAAGTCTATTACTGGTCTCCAGGTACTGTTCTTTTTCTGTACCGTGAACAAAGGGAGTACATATCTTTCGCCTCGTTCGCCCTCTGGAACAGTAATGGCTGCGCCTTAAGTTACTAAAGAGCTTGCATAAGCCAATAGGATTTGTTTCCTTTCTTCTGTACATAGAAGATTTGTAGGCGTGAATCTGAGCCTGGGGTTGCTGTTGAAGACCCAGGTGTGGCCTGAAGAGACCGTCTTGATGGTCCAAATCTCGAATTGAGGCCACCCAATTTTAGAAAGACTCTTCAGTAGACTCCTGATTACTAGGAGTACTCTTAGTTTGAGTATTGAAAGAAGACTGTCTGGATTTCTAGGGCCTTGAAAATTCACGACCAGGCCTGTAGCTGCGTGCTTCCCTTGCATGGTCTGTATTCTGTGCTCTGAAAAAAAGTGCGTTTCTGATTTTGTAAACGCCTATCCTGAAGGAGGAAACCCCGACTTGCCACCTGTGGCTCAGGAAATGGCACTAACGAGTTTTATTGCCAAAGAGAGAGGAGCCGTTAAAGGGAATGCGGCACCAAGCTTGCTTTGAAGCTGGATCTGCCGACCAGGGACAGAGCCATAAGGCACAATGGGCAGTGACCGCTGACAACATTACTCGAGCCACTAGGCGAATATCATCAACAGAGGACTCCCCCAGAAAGGCCAATGCTAGCCTGATTTGCTGAATAGGAGAGCTCCCGGCCATATCTTCAGAGATACTTCTGGGGGAATCAATCACATTGTCTGACCATGCCTCTAAGGCTTTTGAGACGGATGCTAAAGCCAGCAATGGTTTACAGACTGACCCTGCTGTCAGGTAGATTCTCTTTAGGTCTGAATCAATCCGTCTCTCTAGAGGATCTTTAAAGGAAACCGAATCTTCCAAGGGAAGGGTTACATATCTCACCAGACGCATCAAAGCTGCATAAATCAATGGAGCAGAGATTTAAGATGTTTCACGTCTTCCTTTTTAAAAGAATATCATTTTGCAATTGTTGACCGCATAGAGCCCCTTTTTTTTTTTTTTTTTTAGGTTTACCCCATTCTTCTGAGATAATGGCACCTATTTCCGTGACAAGTGGAAAATAATGTCGCTCCTTATTGAGCTGTTTAAAGACTTTCCATTTTTGGGGGGAGAGATAATTGGATCTTCCAAATTCAAATTCCTTGACTGCTTTCACTAAGCAGGAACTAAGGCATAATCAAAGCTTATCCCTGGATCATCCACTATTGACCCACTCTGAGGGGGAAGCTGAGGGATGGCTGGATCATGCATTTGTCCCTGATCCAATAAGGGAATCATTGAGTCTGGAGGAGAATCATGCTGCACTCTGGCATCTCTCTCCTGTAGCGACTTGTCCATGACCCGCTTAACCAATGCTTCTAGGTGTTTGTCTGCACCTTCCCTTTCATTGGCTACCTTTGAAAAAACAACAGTCGCAAGGGGGCTTGTTTAGCAGGAACCGGAGCCTTGCACCCCCACGGATTTAAACAAATTATGGTGTCTAGAAGATGAGTGCCGGTGGTGCGATTTAGAGGACCCGCTGCATCTGCGGGACTCGCTGTAATGTTGGTCAGACCTAGAAGGGCTGAAAAATAAAGAATAGAGAGAGAGAGAGAGAGAGACACACAAGCATAGTCATGGCAATGCCCTATACTCCACTCTCTTCCCCCCCAACAGGAAAAGAAAACATAGTTTTCCAATTTTACCTGCTGAGAGAGGGCTGGCCACTAGGGGCAGCGAAGCATCCATTATAGCACAAACACATTGCAGGTGGGAGAATCAAACACCAGATCACAAATGACTAAAACACATGCTAATCCGACCTATCTGAATGAGCATTTACCTAAGGTAATCTCTTGTAAATGCACCAGGAAACCGTCGTTTTGAACGATCGATCCCGAGCTTCACAGATTTCCCGACCCTTTTTTTTTATTTTTTTTAAACAGCGGCGATACTCGCGCGCATGCGCGAACCAAACCTCGCTTTCATTCCCGGGTCCGTCCGAGCGTAGAACGCAGACGGAAACCCGGAAGTAAGAGGGAGCGGCGGCTGGAATGCACAGTAACCAGACGCTCACTGGGCATGCAATCATGAAAAACACAGCATATGGAAAACAGAGAAAAACAACAAACATAAACACTGCTGCCATGAAGGTGATACTGCTTACCACCACCTACGATCGATTCGGCCAGGGACACCGCATCCATACACACACCAGGCTTTCAGCAGATAATGGCCACCTGCACACTGCTAGGTATTCAGGCCTGTGCGCGCTCGTCTCTCCAGTGGAAGACATAATCCAGCTCTTCAATACACTCCATACCCTGCTTAACAGTCAAGGCTTATCGGAGGGATGAGACACCATCATCATCGGCCGATCTTGATCGTAGGAACAATCGTCTTCAGGTAGGAGAACCCAAAACACATGGTCCTACGGAGGAGGACAAAAAAGGAACACGGCTGAGAGACCACAGCTGAAATTTATAGAGAGGGGTCCTATTGGGTAGTTATGGAGGCGGGGCCAACCCATACGTATGCTGCCATGGAGCCAGTCAGGAAATGACAGTTTTTAAAACTTTTTTTTCCATTGATACATGTTCCGTCGGGCAAGACCCGGGTTCTCAAAGACGTTTTCACAGGCAAACTATAGACACTCAGCAGGTACAATATTTAAAGGATTTTTTTTTTTTAAGTTAAGCATCATTAAAATCACTGCTCCAGGAGCAGTGATTTTATTGATGCTTAAATAAAAAATAAAATAAAAATTCCTTTAAATGTTGCACCTGCTGGGTGTCTATACCTGTGATAACATCTTTAACCACATGCCGACCGCCCACCGCAGTTATACGGCGGGACGGTGGCACTGCTGCGCGAGAGCACGTAGCTCTACGTCCTATCTTTAGCGGCCTCTCGTCCGCTCGTCCCCCAAGTCCCGCGCGCGTGCCCGGCGGGCGCGATTGCCGCCGGGCACGCGTGCTCGTTCGTTACAGATCGGGGACCGGGAGCTTTGTGTGTAAACACAAAGCTCTCAGTCCTGTCAGCGGGGGAAACGCTGATCTCCTGTTCATACAATGTATGCCAATGGCATTTTTATAGTAATCCAATGCATTTTTATAGCATTGATATAAAAATGCCAATGGTCCCAAAAATTTGTGAAAATTGTCCGATGTGTCTGCCGTAATGTTTCGGTGCTGAAAAAACCGCTGATCGCCGCCATTACTAGTATAATTTTTTTTTTTTATAAAAATGCCATAAAACTACCCCCTTTTTTGTAAACGCTATAAATTTTGCGCAAACCAATCAATAAATGCTAATTGCGATTTTTTTTTTAATGAAAAATATGTAGAAGAATACGTATCGGCCTAAACTGAGAAAAATATGTTTTTTTATATATTTTTTGGGGATATTTATTATAGCAAAATGTAAAAAATATTGAATTTTTTTCAAAATAGTCGCTCTATTTTTGTTTATAGCGCAAAAAATAAAAACCGCAGAGATGATCAAATACCACCAAAAGAAAGCTCTATTTGTGGGAAAAAAAGGACGCCAATTTTGTTTGGGAGCCACATCACAGGACAGCGCAATTGTCAGTTAAAACGACGCAGTGCCGAATCACAAAAAGTGCTCTGGTCTTTGACCAGCAATATGGTCCGGGGGTTAAGTGGTTAAATAGCACAATCACATGCCTGCCAGTAAATTAGGAAAAACTGATCTAGCTAAGCTATACAGTGTATAAATATATGTACAACTCCTAGGGATGTATATATACACACTGTAAATTAAGCTAAACTGACTAGCCTGCCTGCCTGCTCTATCTAGCTATCTAAAAAGACAATGGCCCAGATTCAGATAGAATTAGACTATCGTAGAGTATCAGAAATACACTACGCCGCCGTTTTTTACCTGGCTCTGGAATCCAGGTAGATTTTGTCCAGTAAACGACGGCGGCGTAGTGTATCTCTCCCGTCGCAATCCATCTGCGCGAGTAGGGGGCGTGAATCATTTAAAATAGGCGCAGCCATTACTGTTCCCGCGGCGATCGAACTGCGCATGCTCCATTCGCAAATTTCCCGCCGTGCATTGCGCGAAATCACGTCGTTACGTCATTTTTTCTTGAGTAGCGTCGTTTAAGGAGATTCCTATTCCCGAACGAGTTACGTAAAAAAAAAAAAAAAATTTAATTTGACGCGGGAACGACGGCCATACTTAACATGGGCTATGCACCGTTAGACCAGCAAAAAGCTGGTCTAACAGTACGTATAAAAAAATAGACGAAAGTGATTGCGAAGACCGCTCGTATCTTCGTGGATCGCCGCAAAAACTAATTTGCATATCCCGACGCATGAAAACGACGCAAACTCCTCCCAGCGGCCGCAAAAATATCGCAGCGTAGATCCGAAGGCTTACGAAGCCGCCGTATCATGGTTTGAGGATTCAAACTAGTGATACGGCGCGCAAAATTTGAAATTACTCCTGTCTAACACCAGTTAGACAGGCGTAATTGCTCTGTGAATCTGGGCCAATCTCTCTGTCTCTCTGACTGCTTTCATTAACAAGCCGGAACACAGTACACGAGGCCACCCAGCAGGCGGCCTTATATAGTGTGAGGCATGTGCTAAAGCCCTGAGCCATAATTGGCCAATGCCACCCAGGCTTTGGCCAATTATGGCACTTCGTTTTTTGCGCGCTGTGATTGGCCAAGCATGCGGGACATACAGCATGCTTGGCCAATCATCAGCGCGCAATGCCAAAGTGAATTATGGGCCGTTTTGCGTCACTCAAATTTGGCGCGAACGACCGCTTATGTTCGAATTTCATCAAACGTACGAACAAACAATGTTCGAGTCGAACATACGTTCATATCGAACGCGAAGCTCATCTCTATAGGAGGATCTTTCATACAGAGTGCAGAGCTGTCACTTGTAAACACAGAAACCAGACTTCTGTGTTTACAAGTGATTGTGGTGAGCAGGCACCAAAGGGTCTGAGCCAGAGGTGGTGGAACTGGGTTCCACCAAGTTCCCCCTGAAAAAAAGCCCTGGTCCTGGTGATCATTGTCTCCAGTAGAGAAGCGTCACTAACTCCCTGCTGTGCCTCTGGGTCAGGAAGGGAATGGATATCTCCCCAAATGTACATATAACAAAAAAAATACAAAGACGGATACAAAAAAACAAAACATACAGGTATCTCAAAGTGACTCGGTCATGAGAAATATGGATATGCCCTTGCTGACCTCTCCTTCAAGAATGTAAGCCATTGCTAAAGTTTCACTTTCTGGAACAAAAATGGATAAAGGGGTTTCTGCACTTTTGTAACACTCATTTACAGTATATTTGTTCCAGATCTGTAATTCAAATTTCTAAAGCCAGACACAGCTAGTCAATAGTTATAAGTTATAAGCTTCCAGTTCAGACTATGTTCGATCTGAATTTTACTTGTTAAAGAAACTGGTGAATGGCCACTTCTGTCTTCAACTGAAAGTGGAATATTTAGCATTTCTATTACTACCAAAAGGCTGATTGTTAGGAAGTCGTAGGTGCAGTTGTTTTAAAAATCAGTGGGTCATCCCTGCCCAGCCCATTCCACTGTCAGCAAAAATAGGGCAGGGATGGTGGATGACAGGTAAAAAGAAAATGTAACATTCCCCCAAAAGTTCATACAAGACCCTTCAGGTTTGTTATGGATTGCAAGTAGGAACCCCGCACAAAAGAACAAAACAAAGAAAAACTGCATGGGGTCTCCACCAAAGTCCACATCAGACCATTCTATTAACATGCAGGTGTATACCCTTTATAAAACATACCAGGCCACATGAGTCATTATAAGGAGTGTACCCTGCCTGGGGGACCCCTTGTAAAAGCACCTCTTCCCTATGACCCTAGGCCAGTGGTTGTGGGAGTGTGTGGGCAGAATCTGGAAGCCCCCCTTTAAAATAAAACTTGGGCCCACAGATATTATCCCTTCTACTATGTGAATGAGTAAGGCATTAATAGCACCCCTACTTATCCTTTTTATAAAATAAAATAAATTAGGCCTGGAGCTCATCTACAGGGGGAAATGGTGATTTGCCAGGGGAATCTTCTCCATCTTGAGAATCTATAAAACTTGTGGCCATGCTCTCATAAGACCCTGGTTGGTTTGCGTGGGGTTGCCTGTTAAAGGTTTTGTAAAGGTCTGTTTTTTATTTTTTAAATAGGTTCCTTTAACCACTTAAGGACCGCCTCCTGCACATTTACGCTGGCAGAATGGCATGACTTGGCACAGGCACGTACCTGTACGTCCCCTTTAAGTGCCTAGCCGCGGGTCGCCCACGACCCGGTAAGAAGCTCCCTGACCGCGGCCGCAGGACCCGATCGCCGCCGGTGTCCCACGATCGGTCACAGGAGCTGAAGAACGAGGAGAGGTGTGTGTAAACACACCTTCCCTGTTCTTAACAGTGGCAGCTTCATTGATCGTGTGATATAGGGAAACACTATCAATGAGGTCACACATCCAGCCCCGCCCCCTACAGTTATATATATATATATATAGTAGCAGAGTGTCCCAGAGAGAGCCTGGGGGAGTCCTGTTTGGGGTTTATACCTCTCCCAGGCTCCTCTCCTACACGTTTAGGGATTGCTGAACAAACAGCCTTTGCTCTGCCTGGGAAACACAGATGGTGCTGTTCTGTGAGAGAGCAAGGAGGTTGGTGAGAAACTGTTAAGCAGTTGATTTTGCCAGTTGAAAATTGCACAGAAAAAAAATTGTTTTTTTTGTTCCGTTTCGTATGGTCCCGTCTGTTCGTTTCCGTTCGTTTTTCGTAAGACGCCTGTTTTCCCGTTCGTTCCCGTTCGTTTGTCGCACGACGCAATTTTTTTGTATTCCGATCGTTTGGTATTTCCGTTACCGTTATATTTTCGTACATGCGGGATGGTTCGTTATTCTGTTTAATTAATGTTCGTTTCTTGTTAGACAATAATCATCGTGAATTTTCGTCAATTTGCATTCTGTGTATCTTGAATGCTTTTCTTTTGTTAGTGTCAGTTGTATGTTCATTGTTCAATGACATCTATAACAAAAGAATTTCATTATGTATATTGAATGAATTCCTTTTTCTGTTTGTATTGTGTATTCAAAATACTGAAGGCAAATCTTTTGTTATAGGTGTCATATTTTGTTATAGGTGTCAATACTATTGTTAAGCCCCATACACTTGGTCAGACTGTTTTAACAACAAACATAAAAACGATCGTTTTCTGATCGTTCTCAGAAAATTTGTTCGTTTTTAAACTGCATCAGAAAACCATTTTTGGGTTCAAAAGGGTTCAAAAGTCTGGCCAACTGATCTCCCTTCAGATGAAAATCCACAGAAAAGTTTATTTTGCTTTACTGTACTAGTGTACTCACTACTCAGCACAAAAGAGAAGCTGCTTTCAGTCACTGAGGCTGGCCATACATGTTCAATTTTCTTGTACAATTTTCTTTTACCAAAAACCATATAATATGAGGTCAAACTAAACAACACTTTCAATTGTATGCAATCAGGCAGGCCCTTGCACTACATAGTTGAAGGTAAATCTAAAGAAAATTGTACAGAAAATTGCACAGAAAATGGTATCATGTATGGCCAGCCTAACTCTCTGGCCATTCAAAAAACGATAAACAAAAGATTTGCATTTGAATCCTTTTTCTTTTATTTTCGTATGTTGATATGACACCTATAACAAAAGATTTGCCTTCAGTAGTTTGAATACACAATACAAACAGAAAAAGGAATTCATTCAATATACATAATGAAATTCTTTTGTTATAGATGTCATTGAACAATGAACATACAACTGAAAACGAACACAAAACGGATTCAAACAAAATATACAATGCAAATCTTTTGATACAGATTTCATTTTCGTTATTTTGCCGTTTTCGTTTTGTCTTTTTTTTCTCGTCGGATCGTTCGTTCGCATTGTGCGGTCGTTCGTTATGCGGCTCATCCGTTATCCCGTCGTTTTCATATTTTGGTGCTTTACCGTTTTCGTATGTACACATTATCCCGCGGGTACGAAAATGAAAATTTTCGTACGAAAATAACATTCGTACGAACGGGAATGCACATATCTACTGTAAATAGACTTTGTATATAGCACCAATAAACCACATTGTTTTTCACTTTACCTACGGACTTGGTATCTGTGCCTGCTCATCCCAGGGAGCTTTTGTACCTTCTACCTATCCCCCAGGTTACTATATGAATATATATATATATATATATATATATATATATATATATAGTGCCTTGCGAAAGTATTCGGCCCCCTTGAACTTTGCAACCTTTTGCCACATTTCAGGCTTCAAACATAAAGATATAAAACTGTAATTTTTTGTGAAGAATCAACAACAAGTGGGTGTCACGTACCTGGTTATGGAGCCCAACGTGCAGGGAGCGGCCTCTCGTAAGCCTCTGACTCGGGAGCCCCTGGTACAGCAGACAGGGGGTACGGAGTCTAGAGGGGCACAAGCGCCTGGGGGTAAGCTGGTGGCGGACCGGAAGAGGAAGCAGACAGGTGCTGACGAGGTCCTGGCAGGGAACCAATGAACACAGGCACGGTGTAGTAGCGCTTGCTGTAAAGGAGCCAAGGGATTGGCAAACGCTGGATCAGGCAGAGGATCAGGAAACCGGAACAGATCCGAAGGGTTAATCAAGTCCAGGCCGGGTCGGTAAGTCAGGCAGGCAGACAACAGAGCCAGGGGTTAAGAGGAATCGGTAGTCAGATCATGCCTGGGTCAGAGGCAGGCTGCAGGCAGAGGTAGGTCACAGGAAGCCGGGTCAGGTACACAGTAGTCAGGCAGGTAGCAGATTCAGATTCTTTCAGGAAACGCTGTCGACTGGTCAGCAAGAAGCTGTGGGAGCAGACAGCTTAAATAGTGCTCCTTGGCTCCCGCCGCTAACGCCGCGTGCACGCACTGGTTTCTCCTGACGTTGCCAGTGCTGGTGGGATTGCTGGATCTTCTATCGTGACAGTGGGACACAATCATGAAGTGGAACAAAATTTATTGGATATTTCAAAAAAACTGAAAAAAAACTGAAAAATTGGGCGTGCAAAATTATTCAGCCCCTTTACTTTCAGTGCAGCAAACTCTCTCCAGAAGTTCAGTGAGGATTTCTGAATGATCCAATGACCTAAATGACTAATGATGATAAATAGAATCCACCTGTGTGTAATCAAGTCTCCGCATAAATGCACCTGCACTGTGATAGTCTCAGAGGTCCGTTTAAAGTGCAGAGAGCATCATGAAGAACAAGGAACACACCAGGCAGGTCCGAGATACTGTTGTGGAGAAGTTTAAAGCTGGATTTGGATACAAAAATATTTCCCAAGCTTTAAACATCCCTAGGAGCACTGTGCAAGAGATAATATTAAAATGGAAAGAGTATCAGACCACTGCAAATATACGAAGACCTGGCCGTCCCTCTAAACTTTTAGCTCATACAAGGAGAAGACTGATCAGAGATGCAGCCAAGAGGCCCATGATCACTCTGGATGAACTGCAGAGATCTACAGCTGAGGTGGGAGACTCTGTCCATAGGACAACAATCAGTCATATACTGCACAAATCTGGCCTTTATGGAAGAGTGGCAAGAAGAAAGACATTTCTTAAAGATATCCATAAAAAGTGTTGTTTAAAGTTTGCCACAAGCCACCTGGGAGACACACCAAACATGTGGAAGAAGGTTCTCTGGTCAGATGAAACCAAAATCGAACTTTTTGGCAACAATGCAAAACATTATGTTTGGCGTAAAAGCAACACTGCTCATCACCCTGAATGCACCATCCCCACTGTCAAACATGGTGGTGGCAGCATCATGGTTTGGGCCTGCTTTTCTTCAGCAGGGACAGGGAAGATGGTTAAATTCATGGGAAGATGGATGGAGCCAAATACAGGACCATTCTGGAAGAAAACCTGATGGAGTCTGCAAAAGACCTGAGATTGGGACGGACATTTGTCTTCCAACAAGACAATGATCCAAAACATAAAGCAAAATCTACAATGAAATGGTTCACAAATAAACATATCCAGGTGTTAGAATGGCCAAGTCAAAGTCCAGACCTGAATCAAATCAAGAATCTGTGGAAAGAACTGAAAACTGCTGTTCACAAACGCTCTCCATCCAACCTCACTGAGCTCGAGCTGAATTGCAAGGAGGAATGGGCAAAAATTTCAATCTCTCGATGTGCAAAACTGATAGAGACATACCCCAAGCGACTTACAGCTGTAATCGCAGCAAAAGGTGGCGCTACAAAGTATTAACTTAAGGGGGCTAAATTATTTTGCACGCCCAACTTTTCAGTTTTTTATTTGTTAAAAAAGTTTGAAATATCCAATAAATGTCGTTCCACTTCATGTGTCCCACTTGTTGATTCTTCACAAAAAATTACAGTTTAATATCTTTATGTTTGAAGCCTGAAATGTGGCAAAAGGTTGCAAAGTTCAAGGGGGCCAAATACTTTCGCAAGGCACTGTATATATATTGTGACAGAGTACATGACTCTATGTATGTCAGTGAGAGGTTGGAAAGGTCAGCTTTCACTGTCTTGGAAAGGGTTAAGCCTGGCCCAACAGGTAAACCTCCTCTCTCTCCCTATTAATTAACCTACACCTGATAGTGACTGGAGAGAGTGAGATCCAGGCTGTGCTGGATGGACAGACTGGAGACTGTCTGTATATCTGAGGAATAAGGTCTGTCAGAACCAATTATTTATATCAAACTGTCGTTTTGTTTATTTATACTGGAGGCCGGAATAGCCGCTTCAGTAAGACGTAGTGAGGAACACTACTGTTTAGTTAGCCTCCTAAGTTGGAGTAGGCCTTTTTATTTGTATTATTTTTGCTAGATGCAATAAAGCCGTATTTATTGCTATTTTTGTTTAAGACCAATGACTTTGCTACGCTGCATTTATCGCTATTTCTGCCAAAAACCAAGCGACTTTGCCACAATATATATATATATATATATACACACACACACACACTCTGACACTCAAAATTCCTGCTGAATTTAAAAGATGAAACTGTACTGAGTAATAATTAAAGCTCTGCGTGTATAAGGTCTTGGGGCTTATACACATGAGTGTTGATCATCAGTGTGAATCAGTGCTTTGTTTGTTTTCTGGGGTTAGAACTGTGTGCAGGCAACCTATGTTATGCTATGGGGACACAGCAGATGTACGAACTAGGCAGCAGGTCCTATTTTGCAGACGTGTGGATGCAATTGTATTTCCCTGAATACAAACAGTGTGCATTTGGGGACCCCCACCCACACCTGAAACCTGTCAATTTAGGATGAGCGGCTGTGTTCGTACAGCCCCAGTGTCCTTCATAAAGTTAGGCCGCGTACACGCGATCAGTCTATCTGATGAGAATGGTCCGAAGGACTGTTTTCATCGGTTAACCGATGAAGCTGACTGATGTGCCTACACATCATCAGTTAAATAACGGATCATGTTAAAACGTGGTGACATAAAACACAACAACGTGCTGAAAAAAATGTTCAATGCTTCCAAGCATGCGTCGACTTGATTCTGAGCATGCATGGATTTTTAACCGATTGTTGTGCGTACTAACAATCGGTTTTGACCTAGGCTACCATCGGTTAAATTTTAAAGCAAGTTCCCTTTTTTTTGACCAAAGCATAATTGACAGATGGGGCCCACAAACGATCGGTTTGGACCGATGAAACGGACCTTCAGTCTGACCGATTGTGTGTACGTGGCCTAACAGGTGGCACCAGCCACACAAACAAAATTCACTCTGTATGGGCTAGAGAACCCATATAAATGAGCCCTTTAAAATACGTTTTTTTATTATTATTTATTTATTTATTACAATACTGTTGGGGCAGGAGGGTTTTGGTGAAATATCAGAGATATAAACAGACCTTGATGTCTAACTTTTGAGACAGAGAAAGGGACTGAGAATATACATTTCTCAGTCCCCTTCTGTGCAGCCTCAGATTCACTGGACAGTGAATAAAGAGAAGGCTCTGTACACAGGTTCATTCACAAGCTGAGGCCTAGTAAACACAATGCTTCAGTTATGACTGAGCACAGTGAGTGATCGCACCTGAAAGCTTGTTAGGTGGAGAGGAGGAGAAGCTTTCAGCTTCTGCAGGAGGAGACACAACAAAATCGTTTTTTATAAGTGTCCCCCCTCACCAAACCCCCCCCCCTCTCCTGCCCACGTCATATTTCCTTGCTGCCCCCTGAAACATGTGCAGGGTCGCAGTGAGGGTGATTACGTTTTGCCTAGGTACCCTCCGTCTGCACACCTATGACTGCTTATTTGATTATAAACACAAGAAGTTGGGAGCTATCATTTAGGCTCGGTTCACACTGCTGCAACATAAGATCCGATTTGTGAGAACCCAAGTCCCATCACTTGTCAAATGCAATGTTTTCCTATGGGAGACAGTTTAGCTGATACTATTCAAGTCCCTCCGACTTTAGAAATGTTCCTACACCACTTTGGTCCAACTTGGGTGCGATCTCAGCCCCTGTACAGGCTCCTAAACTGCATCCAAGTCGGATCAAGTCAGAAGGAAGTCGCAGTAGTGTGAATCAAGACTATTTTAACAACATTTTTTTTTCTTTGTAGATTTCAGTCTTGTAGTAGGTTATACAAATTAATAAAAAAAAAAAAGAGTGCAATCAGCGCAAAAATATATATGTGTATTAATATTTTCCCTCCCCTAATAATGCAAGCTGAACACTAAAAAGGAATTCACAAAATCCAATCCAATAAGATACAAATATAGAAATAAGTAGTGCAGCGCAAAATATCAATTCAATTGATTCAAGAAATCCCAAAAAAAGAAGAAATTGGTGAAAAAAATGTGAAAGAATGTAAATTAACACAAAATCCAAATGGGAGTGAAAAAAGTCCAAAATATGTAACAACAAATTCCAGAAATCTTCACCGGTGACTTTAAACTCAAAATATGGTGATCCCTCCACCGTTAAGGATGGCTACTCTCACCTTAAGGCATGGACTCCTGTGTTACCAAGCAGTCATGCAAGCAGAAATCAAATCGTAGATGCACCAACTAGCAGGCTGTCTTAATCAATTCCTCGGAGGTCAGCAACAATAATTGGAACATGGATGAAAAAAGAAAGATCTAAGTGTTCTCTGTATGGTAATTGCTAAAATGTATTCAGAGTGTGATACAGACGGGGCCTGAGGAAGTTCATGGAAGCGTAACGCGTATGGGGGAGGAGCTGTTTAGACGTTGCTCGCTGCCATCCTTTAGAAACAAACACATGCTGTGTGTATCTATATGCTGCTGTTTTCCCATGGTTTATGTGAGAAGCCTGTATCACACTCTAAATAAATTTTAGCAATTTCCGATGGAGCATACAGACGGTCGGATTATCTGACAAAACACGTCGATTGGACAATTATAGGAATATCCAATCGCGTGTACGGCCCTTTACATTACTAAGCAAAAAGCATTTAAGAGAGGGCCAGCAATGGCAGCCCCAATACTTTTCTCATGACAAAGCCACTTTAAACCTTCCCATGCTTTCAAAACGAAAGATGTTTATACTCTCAAATAAAACATTCAGGTCTATTACAGGTATTGTTTCTGGTTTGGTCATATTACAATCACCTTTAAATTCTGCACTGTTTTGATTTTTGAGAACAATGCTGCGTACCCACGACTGTTTTTCATGACGAGAAAAATGCATTTTTTTAAATTGGTTGTGAAAAACTGTCGTGTGTGGGTAAGCTCCAGAACAATTTTTTCGACGTGAAAAATGGGCGTTAAAAATGTAGAACCTGCTCTATTTTTTCACGTCATGAAAAACGGTGTGTACGCTTTAACGAAGGGGAAAATAACGTGCATGCTCAGAAGAATTTTTTTCACAATCGTGTGTATGCAAGGCATTCTTGAGAGGAATCACATTGAGAAAAACGTTTTTTTTTTTCAATGACGCGAATAACGGTTGTGTGTACGCGGCATCAGACTTTCTGCAAAAAATTAGGCCAGCGCAGATCACGTCATCAAATGCCAAGCGTCTATTTCCATCAGTGGCCTCTCCCCTATGCCTAGCACATATAGGAGAGAAAAAAAAGAATAGTAAGAATCACTTTAAAGCAAGGGTTCACCCTAAACAAATGCTAACATTACATTGAGCAGACTCCTGAGAGTGAGAGTATGCTGCTCTTCTTTTTTTTTTTTTTTTGTACATACCATTTTAGCAATATTTTCACCCCGGCTTCCGGGTATAGAGCCGACTCGACGTTTGGCTTCTTTTGGCAAGTCGTGACACGCTGTATGCGCCGGTCGGAATCATGTCAATCTCTTAGGCTGTTAATAGGAACGCCCACTCCCGCGGGATTCACTACCCGGAAGCCGGGGGCGAAAATATCGCTAAAATGGTATGTACGAAAAAAAAAAAGCAGCATACTCTCACTCTCAAGAGTCTGCTCAATGTAATTGTCATGGTCTTACCTCCTTTGCAGCCTTCTTATCACTGACTTGTGCTGGTGGCCATCTTGCTTACTGTGCTTCTTGTAACTTCCCACATACTGCGGCTCCACCTTCCCACTGGGAGGAGCTGGATGCTCAGCTCATATATCACTGCTGCAGCATTCCCTTGCTTGGTCCTTGTCTTATACCCTCCTGAGATCGTGCTGCTGTTTTGGTCACCGACCCGGCTCCTACGGACGTTCCTTCTGGTTCCTGATCCCCGGCTACGTCTTACCACCCTTTGGCTACTGACTCCGGCTTGGCTGACTTCCATCCCTGGCTATCGACCCTGGCTCCGACGGAGGATCCTTCTGGCTTTTGATCATCTGTTTGGACTTTTACCTTGCTGTTTGGTTTTTAATAAAGACCTCCTTCTTTCATTTATATCTGTGTATGTCTGATTCATGCTTCCTGACATTAGGACCAAGCCATGAATTCTGACGGTACAGGGCCACCTTCGATACTCATGCTGGTTGCCAGACTTGATCAGCAGGATCACCTGCTGGTTCAGTTCGCTCAGGCGTTGCAAACCCTGCTTGCACGCACGGCTCACCTCGCTCCTGTTGCCGATAGGTCGGTTGTCGCTCCTGGGCCCGCTCCTACTGCTGCTCCGGATGATGCACCAGAGTCTACCCTGGAACCTGTTGTTGCGCCTACGGTGTCTTGGGGTATGATCGGCTCTGCCCCCCTCCCGCAGCACTTCGGGGGAGAGCCAACTCAATGCCGAGGTTTCCTTAATCAAGTGGGCATTTATTTCGAGTTGCTGTCACAGACCTTTCCCACTGAGAGATCGAAGGTGGGCTTCCTGATCTCGCTGCTCTTGGACAAGGTCTGCTCTCTGCCTCTGCTGCGAAGCTCCTCATGTCCATCAAACAGGGTTCACGATCGGTAGCCAAATACGCCATTGAGTTTCGTACCCTGGCAGCAGAGGTGGGCTGGAATAATGAGGCTCTGGTCGCTGCTTTCTCACATGGTCTCTCGGATGCCTTAAAGGATGAGATTGTGGCTAAAGACCTACCTGAGGAGCTCGAGGCTCTCATTTCCTTCCTGATATTGATTGACACCAGACTCAGGGAGAGACCTTCCTTTAAGGAGTGCCTGCGGAGGCCTCCTAACAGTTTGGCGCCTACGTTTGCTGTCCCACCCGTGCCTCCCTCTCCTCCCACGCCTCCCGAGGCTGATCGGTCTGAGGGTTGCTTGCCTGTCTGAGGGGGAGAGGGTATCTCGGAGACGCGAAGGTCGATGCATGTACTGTGGTCTCGGTGGGCATTTTCGGTTGGCATGTCCGAACCGTTCGGGAAACGCTCGCACCTAAGATCCTGTCAGGGGCAGATCTTGGGGTCTCTTCGTCCCCGGTTTCCCGTGCTGATAAACCTCTGATCACCGTTGTCCTCTCCTGGGTCGGGGGCTCGGGGACGACCCAGGAGTTGGTGGACTCTGGTGCCGGTGGGTTTTTCATTGACAGTGAATTTGCTGCCGCAAACTCCATTCCTCTGCAGGCTCGAGTTTCCCCGCTGGTCCTTGAGGCGATAGACGGCAGACCCCTCCAGCCGTCGCAGGTTACACATGAGACCCTTCCTGTGGAGATAGCCATTGGGGCCGTTCACAAGGAGTCGGCCTGTATTTAGGTCATTTCGTCTCCACACTATTCGGTGGTCTTGGGGTACCCCTGGCTCCAAAAGCATAATCCGATTTTTAATTGGAGATCGGCCGAGATCCTCTCGTGGTCCCCTCAGTGTGGGGCTAGTTGCATTCATGGGCCTGTCAAGTTGTTGTGTGCCTCCTCGCACTCTGGGTTGCCTCCTGAATACGAGGAGTGCCTGGATGTATTCGATAAGGTTCGCGCTATTGCCTTGCCTCCGCACTGCCCTTACGATTGTGCCATAGATCTACAACCTGGCGCCATTCCTCCCCGTGGCAGGGTATATCCTTTGTCGGTTGCGGAAAATGAGGCCATGGAGGAGTACGTGAAGGAGGCGCTTTCCTGGGGGCACATTCGCAAATCCTTTTCCCCGGCAGGGGCTGGATTTTTCTTTGTAAAGAAAAAGGGCGGAGAATTGAGGCCTTGCATCGACTGTAGGGGCCTAAATCTTATCACGATTAAGAATGCATACCCGGTTCCGTTGATTTCTGAGTTGTTTGACCACCTCAGGGGAGCAACGGTCTTTACCAAACTCGACCTGAGGGCTGTGTACAACCTTGTAAGGATCAAGGCGGGTGACGAGTGGAAGACCGCGTTCAACACCAGGACCGGTCATTATGAATCCCTGGTTATGCCCTTTGGGTTGTGCAATGCGCCCGCAGTCTTTCAGGAATTATCAATGATGTTTTGCGTGACCTGTTGCAGCAGTGTGTGGTGGTCTATTTGAATGATATCTTGGTATACTCCGAATCCATGGAGGCCCACATTCTGGATGTCAAGCGAGTGTTGCAACGGTTACGAGAGAACAAGCTTTTCGGTAAGCTTGAGAAATGCGAATTTCACCGATCCCAGGTAACCTTCATAGGTTACATCATCTCCGCGGAGGGGTTCTCCATGAATGAATTAATGAATGAAAACTTATATAGCGCGGCACATGCGAACTGAATCGCCTCTGAGCGCTTGTTGTTCCTGTCTCCTTTGGTATCAAAAGAGATGAGTCTTGATCTTTCTCCTGAATGCTAGGTGGTTCTCCTCCAACCGAATATTGGTTGGTAAAGCGATCCATTGTCTGGGACCTTGGACCCTGAGAAGGTTTCGGCAGTCTTACAGTGGCCTCAGCCCGGTGGGCTTCGTTCCCTGCGGCGCTTTTTGGGCTTCGCCAATTATTATCGGAAGTTCATCAGGGACTTCTCCTCGCTGGCCAAGCCTCTCACGGATCTGACTAGGAAGGGCTGTAGTTCCCAGGTCTGGCCGGTCGAGGCCGTCCTGGCCTTTGAGGCTCTGAAATCTGCCTTTGTGTCGGCTCCTATACTGCCTCATCCCAATCCTAGGTTGCCTTTTGTCCTCGAGGTGGACGCGTCTGGGACGGGAGTGGCTGCCCTTCTGTCTCAGCGTCGGACACCAGAGGGTCCCCTGCTTACCTGTTGATTTTACTCCAGGAAGCTGTCTCCCACGGAGTGCAACTACCAGATTGGTGACAGAGAGTTGTTAGCCATCATGCAGGCTCTCAAGGAGTGGAGGCACTTGCCCGAGGGTTCGGTGGTTCCGGTTCTCATCCTGACGGACCACAAGAATCTGACTTACCTCTCAGAGGCCAAGAGATTGACACCCCGTCAGGCCAGATGGGCTCTGTTCCTGTCTCGTTTTTAATTATGTGGTCTCCTATTTACCCGGTTCCAAGAACGTCAGGGCGGATGCCTTATCACGTCAGTACTCCGAGCTGTCCAGGGAGGAATCGATACCGACTCCGGTCATACCTCCAAATCTGATTTTGGCCGCCATCCGCACCAGCTTGACCTCTCCCCTTGGGGAGCAAATTCTGGCGGCTCAACCTGGTGCTCCCGTTGGGAGACCCAACGGCAAATGCTTCGTGCCTGAGGAGTTGAGTACCCGGCTGTTGCGAACCTACCATAACTCCAAGACCGCTGGGCATCCTGGAAAGAATCAGCTGTCCTGGGCTGTCTCACGTTTGTTCTGGTGCCCTACTCTACGCTCCGACATTGCCGCATATGTAGCGGCATGTTCTGTTTGTGTCCAGAACAAGTCCCCTCGGCACCTTCCGTTGGGACTTCTACAACCCATTACCACTGGGGAGCGCCCATGGTCACACCTGGGGTTGGACTTCATTGTGGACCTTCCTGCGTCCCGAGGCCATACAGTCATTCTCATGATTGTGGATTGGTTCTCCAAGATGTGCCACTGTGCTCCACTTAAGAAATTACCCACTGTGCAGGAGTTGGCCACGGTATTCGCCAGGGAGGTCTTCCGGTTGCACGGTTTGCCCAAGGAGATCGTTTCGGATCGGGGAAGTCAGTTTGTGTCCAGGTTCTGGCGCGCCTTTTGCTCCCACTTGGGGATTCGTCTCTCCTTCTCCTCGGCTTACCACCCTCAGTTCAATGGGGCCGCAGAACGATCCAATCAGGCTCTGGAGCAATTCCTTCTCCGATCACCAGGACAATTGGGTTGACCTTCTGCTCCGAGCCTTCCGCACGCCAGAAGCCATTTTTTGCGCCGCGGAGGAGGGGCCCTTGAGGGGGAGGTACTGTCATGGTCTTACCTCCTTTGCAGCCTTCTTATCACTGACTTGTGCTGGCGGCCATCTTGCTTCCTGTGCTTCTTACTTCTACCTTCCTACATCCTGCGGCTCCTCCTTGCCACTGGGTGGAGCTGGATGCTCAGCTCATATATACCACGGCTGCTGCAGCATTCCCTTGCTTGGTCCTTGTCTTATACCCTCCTGAGATCGTGCTGCTGTTTTGGTCACCGACCCGGCTCCTACGGACGTTCCTTCTGGTTCCTGATCCCCCGGCTTCGTGTTACCACCCTTTGGCTACTGACTCCGGCTTGGCTGACTTCCATCCCTGGCTATTGACCCTGGCTCCGGCGGAGGATCCTTCTGGCTTTTGGTCATCTGTTTGGACTTTTACCTTGCTGTTTGGTTTTTAATAAAGACCTCCTTCTTTCATTTATATCTGTGTACGTCTGATTCATGCTTCTTGACAGTAATGTTAGAATTTTTTTAGGATGAACCACCGCTTTAAGAAAATTGAGAGTAACAAAAAACACAAAATGTATCTCCATAAAAAGGAGAGATTTGATGATTTATTCATATAATAGAAGACCAATGTTTTTTTTTTTTTAGAAAAGCTAAAAGCAAAGGGTTTAGTAACAGGCTTTCTTTGTTGTTAATGGAAAGAAGCATAATGTAAATTTTGCAAATTGTATATAGCATAGCTAAATGATACGTCTGGAATTCCTGTTATTGTACATATTAATAGCATCTGATTCATAATATAGATGTACTGAATGTCCAGATATTTTGCTGAATTGAGGAAAATGAATATGAAAAGTTGCAATAATAAATCCTTTGACTACGGCTTACTAATTACAATTTAACACAAAGTTCAAGAAATAATCTATGAACACTTCATTTCAAGCGAATCTATTTTGAATTCCTTCTAATTGTCTAACATTCAAAGAGACACTGCCCTCTCCTGGCTGCATTGTCTTCATCCCTCTCTTCACTGTTCTATCTATTTTTGTGCTGCAGGAGACAGGGCACAATCAGCTGGGTACAATTTCCAATTGTATGTATACCAAGCAAAACAGGACTACTTACTGTTTGTTTTCAGCATTGCATCCATATCTACAGTTAGTATACATAAACTTCTCTCCATCAGGTTTCACGTTTAGTTTTTAGTTTTGAATGCATTATTGTCTTCAGCATTCTTCTGCAATATTCTAAAGTGTTTATTATGTTTTATTGCACAGATAATACCCATCGTACCTAATCAGCATCAACCCTATTTTCGGAATCCAAATGTGACAGTAATATTGATTTTGTGTAATTACTCTGTTGCTTGCTGGACACTATTATGGTGGATTACACCACAGAATTTGGATTATCACCACTCCTTTCGGAACAGACTATTATTGATTTGATGTGACATTAGTAGCACATCTCTTCTTCTATGATTAACTGATAGGGGTCCTGGGATAGGAATAAAGAATGAGGTAGCATGTCAGAGATGTGCGGGTAGGCAGGCAGGGATAATACATAAAATCAGAGAGGTGAAATAATCATTTATTATAAGCTATGATGACAGAGGCCAATTTATCATGAAGTCAGAAAAAGAAAATTGTATCCTACATTTATACTGTTTATTTTTCTTTATTTGGTGGTCCTATCATATAAGCTGTATCAATTGATCCTCCCCCTTAAGCCTCGTACACATGATCGGATTTTCCGACGGGAATTGTGTGATGGCAGGCTGTTGTCGGAAAATCCGACTGTTTGTATGCTCCATCGGACAATTGTTGTTGGATTTTCCAACAACAAATGTGGAATAGCATGCTTTAAATTTTTCCGACAACAAATGTGTTTTGTCAGATTATCCAATTATAAACTCCAAAGTACAAACACGCATGCTCAGAAGCAATGCTAACCATAACACACCATTAGCAGAAGTTGCCCAAAGGGTGGCGCTAAAGAGATGAAAAAACACGTAGTTTTGTGTTTGTTGGCCGACAATTATTTGCTGGTCAAGGCCCTTCCGACAACAGTCCTACACTTTATCCACGGAAAATCCGATCGTGTGTACCAGGTTTTGATTTGTAAGTTCCAACGAGAAGGGGGCCTGTGATTCCTCTTGCATGGAATTGTATTGCAACATATTGTCTGCCATTTTGTAAAGTGCTACGCAAACTGTTGGCACTAGATAAAGCCTGTATAATAATAGAAAACTCTGATGTAAACTACATAAAGTGAATTCCATAGAATATTACTAAAACACTAGAAATTTCACCTGCATACAGAGAGATATTTGTATTAGTTTAAATTAATCATTACTGTAGCACCCTGCTCCCAAAGATAGGGGCGCTATTTTAAATTTAGGGGATATCTGGGCCAATAGTTGGGCCCAGACTTGTTGAATTATATGCAAATTTCCCTTGTTGCCTGTGGGTGGCGTTGCCACTTCAGGCCCATGTTGGACCGTAGGTGTACCATGGTGTATCGGTGTGCCTCCTCGGCAATAGTACAGTGGGAGTGGTGACCCCGCTGTGCATGCTGGGAGGGGATACTTAAGGGGGGTCCCTCGCCTCATGGTCCTCCTGGCGTCAGGTGGGTGGGTGTGCGATTTCAGTCTCGGGACCACGTTGGTCTGAGGCTGTGTTCCTGTCAAGTAGGCCCAGTTATCCTGGCTGGGGCCAACGTTTTGGAGGTGATCCTGTGCTGTTCGTCCTGCGGGAGGAGGCCACTCAATGAAGGAAGCCAGGGGGGGACCTGTCCAGGAAAGGACCGTGTGGAAGGCTGGTACTTTGGGAGAGGCCTGGTAACTTATTGAAGGATGTAACCTACAACACCTTACATTGGCTTAAAGACTCTTTTGCTGTAAGGCAGGAAGTTTGTGACCTTAAATTCTGTGGCAGAGGATTCCTGAATATCCATTCTTTGTTCTTAGACGGTCTGTGGCAGCGACTGTTTCCTATACTGTCCTTGCATCACTCGGGCTGCTAGGCCACGTGAGAGGGGGTCTATCCGGGTGAGCAATACCCACTCAAGATTGAGTAGCGAATATTGAACTGTGAATATTGATTGTGCATTCTGTACCGCATACCTGATCTTCCCCTTCTCTCTATACTCTCTACTTCCTTCAAAGTTTATGCAACGAAAATAAAGCTTACAGTTGAAGGTTTTAAATCTTGTGTGGACATTGCAATTACTACAGACTTTCTTCCCTAGACAACGAACTTAGAAGTAAGGTAACGTGAAAAACCCAAAATCATACCAATGGACCCTAAAGTAAAACAATTAATAAGATTCAAATTTCCAGGGGTTTACACATTCCCTTCTCTTTCCAAAACTAATTGTTCTCTTCATTCCTTCTTCCTAAGACCTCCTGCTCTTTAGCTCCCTTTTCACCTCCTCCCATGCTCGCCTCCAGGACTTTTTAGAGCCTCTACCATCCTATAGAACTCCCTACCCCAATCTGTCCGATTATCTCCTACTTTGTTTTGTTTTACATTATCCCTGAAAACCCTCTGATTCCTCTTGTATTGAATTTTATTGTAACTGTACTGTCTGCCCTCATGCTGTAAATCGCTGTGCAATCTGTTATACATACACACACATATATATATATATATATATATATATATATATATATATATATATATATATATATATATATATTAGGGCTGTGCAAATTAACTTTTAATTGATCGATTAATCTTTAATTTTTTTGATCGATCAAAATCTTTTTGATCGATTTAAAATTCTTTTGATTGATACTCACCTCTCCGCCGGCTTCTGGGCCTTCAGGGAGTTCCGTCGGAGATCCAGTGACGTCACGGACACCGGGGGGGCTTGCTGTGTCCATCTGAAGGGCTCCTTTGCTGTACCTTCATATCTGCATGCCCATGGGACCGTACTATCTGCCACACGCAAGGGCTGTTGCACTTCCCTCTATCAACCTGGGATTCTACAGCCATCCACTGGGAGTTGTGATAGTTCCCTTCATGGGACATCTACATGCCGACGGACTTATGTTAACCTCTCCTCATCTGGATTCAGCAGTGGCATCGTTGTACACATTTTTATACCAGTATCATACTTAGCTACAGGTTTTTATGACTGCTTCTGGTACCGTTTGGTATTACTCGCACCATTTTTACAGTTTATGTAGCTACATCAATTTTAATTCCAGTGCAATATTTATTTTGTTACCTACTTAAAGACTATAAAAGTTTAAATGCTATTCCCATGGAGCGCTGCCTTTGTGTGTTCTTTGTATCCTGCTATCCATTTTTCCAGTGGTTGGAAGCTGCACTGGGAATCGGCCTGCAAGGAGATCAGCTAAAAGTAGTTGGATCGGTATGTTTGTTATAATTAATCGAAATTAGTCGATTAATCGATTAAAAAAAAAAATGATTAATCGAACACAAGAAATTTGATCAGTAACAGCCCTAATATATATATATATATACTGTGTATATATATATATATATATATATATATATATAATATAAATCCTGTATAATAAAAATAATAAGCAGCCTTTGATACTGTTGACCATCCCTTCCTCCTCAAAAAAACTCCACTCTCCTGGCCTTCAAGACTATGCTCTCTCCTGGTTCTCCTCCTACCTATCACAGCGCTCCTTCAGTGTGACCAATAACTCCTCTCCACTTCCTCTTTCTGTAGCGGTATCTCAAGAATCTGTGCTTAGACACCTTCTCTTGGTCGTTTAATAAACTACCATGGCTTCCAGTACCACCTCTAAGCTGATGACACACATATCTATCTATCTACTCCTCACCTCACTCCGTCAGTCTCCTCTCGCATTACTAACTTACTAACTGACATATCAGCATGGATGTCACCCCACTTTCTAAAACTCAGTCTTTCTAAAACTGAGCTTGTAATTTTTCGTCCGGCCCATGCCCCCCTCTGACTTCTCCATCAAGATTAATAAAACAGCCATCAGTCCCTGCCCTCATGCTAGGGTGCTAGGTGTAATCCTGAACTCTGAGACGCCCGGAGATCCCGTATTTGAATATGTACACCGCGCGCATTCATCTACCTCTGTAAGTGCAATACCAGCTTTTATTAAACCTTTTTATCGCATTCTATACTATGGGATTCTTCTGTTTTTTTCTTTGAGATACCGTCCAGTGCTCAAAATATTGTACAGAACCATCTTTAGCCACAAGTCTTTCTGGAAGACTTTAAACACCCTGGGCTCTATTTCACAGCTGTATTTGTGGTCACATCAGCGGGTAAGGAGACTACATCTTCAGCACTTGGGTGTTCATTTTGGTGGAAGGAAGTGTGCTTTTTGATAGTCACCCATCTATGAGAAGAGGTTCCTGGATTCATACGCACTCACTTGTGTTTTATGGGACTTGTTCACTATTGTATTTGGATGGACTTTTGCAATCATCTATTTAACTATTAGTCCATTCATTCTATTATGTTTTTTATGGAGCTTTGGTATTCACATACCATATCTCCCTTTTATATACACATCTTTACACTTTTTAGCTCTTAATTGGAGTTTTTTTTTGTTATCTACTTTTGGTGTTATCATTAACCATTTAAATATTGTTTTTGCGCTGTACTTTATATTTTAACACATATATGTAATATGATGAACATTGTGTAAAAACAACCTTTCCTATATATCCATCCCCTAATGCCGCATACAGTACACGCGATCGGAAATTCCAACATGAAAACCATGGATTTTTTTCCGACAAAATGTTGGCTCAAACTTGTGTTGCATACACATGGTCCCTCAAATGTGGTCGGAAACTCTGACCATCAAGAACGCGGTGACATACAACACTACAATGAGCCAAAAAAAATGAAGTTTAATGATTCCAAGCATTTGTAGGATTTTTGCGCATTGGAATTGCATACAGATGATCAGAATTTCCAACAAGAACTTTTCCAGTCGAAAATTTAAGAACCAGCTCTCAAATTTTTGCTGTCTAAATTCCGACAGAAAATGTCTGATGGGGCCTACACACGGTCGGAATTTCCAAACCAAACCAAACCAAAAGCTCACATCGCCTTTTCTTGTCGTAAATTCCAATCGTATGTGCTTGGCATTTCATTAGAGGCGATTCAGTTTGCATGTGCTGCGATATATACGTTTTTCACTCACTCACATTATGATGTTGGGCATAACAGTCTGCCTTTCTAAATCCCCTAATTTCTTTTTTTTGATTTTCAACTATAAATTTTTATTATATTGAATAAGGTTGTACGATCATATAACAAAAGCATAAAGGACAGAGTTGCAGTTCAAACGAAATAGCAATGGTATATAAAGAAATGTAAAGGCCTTGCTTGTAGACTTGGTACGGGCCTTGATGACCTAGACCAGCCTACCCCAACTGGGTTCTAACTGTAGGACTGGTAGGACTCATCACGATAAACAATGGTACAGCCTATACTAACTTTAATTAGGATGATAAAGTCAGACTGAAATGTAAAAAAAAAAAAAAAGGAGAAATAATATAAATAAATAACGATAAACGTGAAAATAAGCATATACAGAATAACCACAAAAAAACTAATAGAATAATCATTGTTCTACACCTGCATACTGCTTAATACTAAGCATAAATGTTTTCCAACAATCAAGTGAACATTTAATTTTGCAATATTTTAACCACTTCCCTACGGCCGTATCACTATATACGGCTGCAGGGTGGTTCTAATTCTCTGGGGCGTCGTGTTTTCACGGTGGCCCCTTTCGTCGTTCCCAGCGCGCGCTCCAGAGCGCGCAGCGTGGAACTTCTGTGCTGGCCGTGTCCCTTGGACACACCCAATCACAGATCGCCGCGAATGGCCAATCAGAGTGGCCGTTTGCGATGCGATCTGTGCGGCAAATGAGAGATGATCTCATATGTAAACATATGAGATCATTTCTCATTGCCGGCTCTCACAATGACAGTGTCCTGTCTCCTGAGAGGAGACCGATCTGTGTCTCTTGTACATAGGGACACAGATCGGTCACCCCCAGTCACCCCCCTCCCCCCACAGTTGGAACACTATACAGGATACACATTTAACCCCTTCCTCACCCCCTAGTGTTAACCCCTTCCCTGCCAGTCACATTTATGCAGTAATTAGTGCATATTTATAGCACTGATTGCAGTATAAATGTGAATGGTGCCAAAAATGTGTCAAAAGTGTCCGATGTGTCTGCCATGATGTCGCAGTCGCAATAAAAATTGCAGATCGCCGCCATTACTAGTAAAAAAATAAAATAATAAAAAATAATAATTCTGTCCCTTATTTTGTAGGCGCTATAACTTTTGCGCAAACCAGTCGCTTATTGCGATTTTTTTTTTTTTTTTTTTACCAAAAATATGTAGAAGAATATGTATCGGCCTAGACTGAATTTTTTTTTTTTTTAATTGGGCTATTTTTTATAGCAACAAGTAAAACATTTTGTATTTTTTTTCAAAATTGTCGTCCTTTTTTGTTTATAGCGCAAAAAAAAAAAAACCGCAGAGGTGACCAAATACCACCAAAAGAAAGCTCTATTTGTGGGAAAAAAAGGACGCCAATTTTTTTTTTTACCAAAAATATGTAGAAGAATATGTATCGGCCTAGACTGATTTTTTTTTTTTTTTTTTTTATTAGGCTATTTTTTATAGCAACAAGTAAAAAATGGTGTATTTTTTTTCAAAATTGTCGTCCTTTTTTGTTTATAGCGCAAAAAAAAAAAAAAACGCAGAGGTGACCAAATACCACCAAAAGAAAGCTCTATTTGTGGGAAAAAAAGGACGCCAATTTTGTTTGGGAGCCATATCGCACGACCGCGCAATTGTCAGTTAAAGCGACGCAGTGCCGCAAGCTGAAATTTCACCTGGTCAGGAAGGGGGTATACATGCCCAGTAAGGAAGTGGTTAAATAGGCAGAGGCTCTATGGTTGGGTTTTCCATATTCTCCTAAAAGAGGGGATTGTGTGGTTTTTGTAAGCTAGCATCAGCTTGAATTGTGCTTGGGTATTTAATCTATTATTGACCGTGGATTTCCATAGTTTAGCAACAGTTAGTCTTGAGGCTATCAAGATATGGGTCACAACAGTTCTATAAATGGTAGGGTATATCTCAAGATCAATGCCCAGTAATGCAGAGGCAGGTGTAAGCGCAAGAAGGTTACCTGTGAAGTCTGCAATGAAGGATGATATTGAGTTCCAAAAGCTTCTCAAGGATTTGCAACTCCATAGAGTGTGTAGGAGGTTCCCAGTTTGTTCTTTGTACCTCCAACAAATGTCGGACATTGTAGGGTAAATTTTAGATTTAGTTATTTTTTGGGCACTATCCCAGTGTTCGATGCATGAAGATGCATTTTTAATTGTTTGGAATGATTTTGTCCATTGATCCCAGGAAAAGGATACGTTTAAGTTTTTCTCCCACTTAATCATACGAGTGTTTTTTCCAACTGGTTGGGATGAAAGTATGTCATAGAAGAATAAAATACCTTTTTTAACATAATCACTTTGGGATAAATAATCCCAGATTATTGATGGTATCTCTATCGTATTATCTGGGTTGAAATCCCTTAACTACTTGAGGCCTGCACTATAGCCGAATGACGGCTACAGCGCGGATCTGAATATCCAACAGGACGTCAATTGACGTCCGCCCCTTGCCTCGTTCCCCGCACGAGCTCCCAAGCGCGCAGCAGGGAAACTCTGTGTTGGCCGTGTCCCAATCAGAGTGGCCATTTGTGATGCGATCTGTGCGGCCAATGAGAGATGATCTCAAATGTAAACATATGAGATCATCTCTCATTTCCGGCTCACACAGAGACAGCGTCCTGTCATGGAGAGAGGAGACCGATCTGTGTCCCTATGTGTCCGATGTGTCCGCCAAAATGTCGCAGTCCCAATAAAAATCGCAGATTGCCGCCATTTCTAGTTAAATAAATGAATAAAAAATAATAATTCTGTCCCCTATTTTGTAGGCGCTATAACTTTTGCGCAAACCAGTCGCTTATTGCCAAAAATATGTAGAAGAATACGTATCGGCCTAAACTGAGCAATTTTTTTTTTTTTTTTTTTTTTAATTGGGATATTTATTATAATAACAAGTAAAAAATATGTGTATTTTTTTTTTCAAAATTGTCGCAATATTAAAACTGTGATCAAATAGAAATTCTATTTGAAAGTCAATTTTGTTTGGCCACGTCGCATTTGTCAGTTAAAGCGACGCAGTAGCTGAAATGTGGCAGCAGTTAGCAAGTTTTGACCAGATCCAATTGTCTACTTTTTTACACTCCGTCCTAGATTTACCAGATTCACGTACATTGGCGCATTTTTTGACCAGCGTATCGCACCTCCTTTACGTTAGACCGGCGCAATGTAGAGGCGCAATTACCGTATCCTTGTAGTATTTGCGCAGAAATTAGCGCCGGAGTAACGTTAATTCTGAGACGTAAGGCGGAGTAATTCAAATTGGGAAGGACGTGGGCGTGTTACAAATGAGCCGTGACCCATGCAAATGAAGGGCCGGCCGGCTCGCGCATGCGCACATGAAGCAGACCATGGTCAGCACCTCTGTGCGCATGCTCACAACTCGGGAACGGCACAATCAGTGAAATTGGAAGTGGCCCCGGGCAACTTAGTGAACTACGCAGACAGCATGAATAGACAGACACAAACGCACTTCCTTTGCAAAAGTACATCCCTTTGTATCCCTTCCTATACAGCAAGGTGCTTTTGTTCTGTTGTTGCGTTGTGACTTGTCTTTGTGATATTTGTTGACTGTTTGATCTAGTGTTTTGTAGAATCTATTTGATAGTGTTTTTTAATGACTGGTTGTGAGACTTTTTGTTTGATTTTGTTTTTGTTTTGTTGCTTGATTTTTCCTGCTTGTTTTTGTGAGTGATTTTTGCTGATTGTTTGGGAGAGAGTTTTTGTATGAGTATGACTGAGAGGAAGCGGAAGAGCAATTTTTCTTTGGGGGAGAAACAAATTATTGCCCGGGCCCTTACCCAATATGGCCATTTTCTCCACGGCCCGGAGAGTGCCAACACCTCCCCGGCCAGGAAGAAGGAGATTTTGCAGAACATTACTGACCAGGTAAATGCATTGGGGGGGGAGACCCGGACACGCAAGGGGATCGTCAAGAAAATCAATGACCTCCGGCGTGTGGTCCGCAAGAAGCTGGCCAAAATGGCAGCCCATGCCAGGGGCACTGGAGGGGGCCCACCATGCCCTGTTAGGCTGACAGTGGAGGAGCGTGCGGTGGCCCACACCTTTAATAGGTAACAAGTGGAGGGCCTGCCTGGCTATGACTCCAGTCATAAAGCCGTGATGCCAGGTAAGGTTTTTTTTCCTATCTGGTGTGTAGCATGTGTGGGGGAGGGGGGGAAAGGAATATGTGGCAAGTGTGTGGATCCTCCAACCTGTGAATGTTTTGTGTCATCCACAGATGTGCAGGAGGGTGCTGGGCCATCTGGCCTGACTGCACCATCCCCGGGACACCAGCCTGATGAGGACCCCCCGACAAGGCTGGAGTCCTCGGAGGAGTTGGAGGAGGAGGAGTTTGAGGAGGAGGAGTATGTCATGTCAGCCAGTGGATTGCTGTTTTTGGAGGAGTCTTCCTCTCTGGCTGGCAGCAGCCAGCCCTCCATAAGGGCTAGCCCCTCCCACTCCTCCCCCAACAGGGCTCCCCTCCCAAGGGCCTCTCCTTCTCCCTGGCCGCAAGCATCAGCTGGAGGCAGGAAGTCGTCCCAGAAGACCAGGGGGTGGCCGAGGTTCTGCCCGCCAATCTGAGAAGGGACCAGGCCCTTCAGACCCGCCATCTGGGACAGGTCAGCCAGACTTTGGGGCGGATGGAGGAGAGCCTGTCCTCCATAAAGGATACGCTTGAGGAACCTGGACTGCCACTCCCTGGCTCTTACAAACTGCCTAAACGTACTGCAGACTACTACAGCAGACGTTGGGCAGGATGTGAGGGCCCTCACCCAGGCTATCCAGGCCAATACGGCATCACTAAATGCTGGCCTGACCAGAATTGCCGTGGCCTTGGAGGGCAGGCCGCCAGGTGGGCAGAGACCAGGGGCTGCTCCTCCTTCCCCGGATTATCCCCCCTCCCCATGAGTCTCCCCTGAGGAGCCGGGGCCGTGGCCATGGGCGCCCCAGGCGTGGTCACGCCAGCGGCATTAATTTGGTTTCCCCCTTTTTTTTTTTTTTTTTTTTTTTTTTTTTTTCCATGATTTTTTTTCTTTTTTTTTTTTGCTGGTCATTTTTTTTTTTTGTGTTGTGAATGATTTCGGAATGTGGGGGTGACATTCCTGCTGGAAAAGGGGTGTCACCCTCATTTGTGGTGAAGGGTTTCCCCAGGACCAGGGGGGAAGTGATCCCCAGGTCCGTGTGAATGGTGTATGAATGTACAGTGACATAATTGGAGCCGTGGCGTGGCGTTGCTGCTCACAAGTCCAGCATGGTGGGCTTGTGCTAATCCAATTTGATGAGGATGTGATGTGTCTGTGCTAGGGACCACAGTGGTGTGCATGCATGCATTCTCATTGTGCCATGATTGTGTGTGTTTAACGTGGAAAGATGCCTAATGTGAGCTGTCTCTTGGCTGCTCTTCCCTCAGAAGACGGGGTAGCCTCAGTTAGTGGGGGGAATGTCTGGTTCAGGGGTCAGGTCATCATGTATGTCAATCTGCAGGCCCTTTCTCACTGCAAAGTTTTGTAGCATGCAACATGCAGGGATGATCTGGCACACGAAGTTGGGGGAATACAACAGGGTACCTCCAGACTTATCCAGGCATCGGAAACGTGACTTCAGGAGGCCAAAGGTGTGCTCCAGCACTGCACGTGTTTGGGCGTGGGCTTCATTGTATCTTTCCTCTCCTGGGGTTTGGGGGTTCCGGATAGGAGTCATGAGATGGGGTCCCAGTGCATATGCAGAGTCATCTGTAAGGGAAAAGACAGGAGGATGTTAGTCATGCATGTGCCCCTTGTGATGTGTACATCATGGGGGGGGGGACAGTCATGCCTGCCACCCATGTCACTCACCAACCAGCCAGGTGTCCCCATACACGTTCTGTTCGAATTCCATTGGGATGGGTCTCTGATTGTATATGTAGCTGTCATGGCTGGATCCGGGGTGTTTGGCACGGACGTGCCATATGAGGCCTTGGGTATTGACTATCACCTGTACGTTGATGGAATGCCAATGCTTCCGATTGCGGTATATGTGCTCTGTCTCATGGGGGGGCTGGAGTGCCACATGTGTGCAATCAATGGTCCCCACGGTGCGTGGGAATCTGGCAATTCTGTAGAAATCTGTCATTGCCTTCAGCCGAAGGTCCTCAGTGGTTGGTTTGATGATTTGGTTGGCCATGCGTCTGAGAATTGCAGGGATGACCTGGTGCACACATCTGCTTATGGAGGATTGTGACATCCCAGCCACCACTCCACTTGTTCTTTGAAAAGAGCCACTGGCAAGGAAATGGAGTGTTGCCATGACCTTGACCAGTGGCTGCACTGCATGTGAGCGGTGTGTTCGGCTGGTGATGTCATCCTGCAGGGTTATGGTTAATTCCAGGATGGCATGAGGGCTGAATCTGAAGATGCGATACACCTCAGAATCACTCATGCCAAAGAGGTCTATGCGTGTGCGGTATATCCTCTCCCGTGCCCTCCTCCGTGCCCTCCTCCTTCTTTGCTCCTCTAAAGTCATTAGTATAGTTATGAGCGAGGACGCCCCGGGCATCTTGGCAGCAAGTGTGACTGACATGTAGACGGATTGTCTAATTTTATACCACCTTTTCTATGGTCTAATTTTAGACAGGACGTGCAGCTGTTGCGCACAACGCGTAGCCTGCGCTGCACCAACGTTCTTTTGTGGATTCCCGTAACTCCATCATTTGCATATTTGAATAGCATATCAATTTTGCGCGGACGGATACGCCGGTCTATCGAAATTCCGCCGGTCAAAAAAAAGTAGATTTCTTGCGTATCTCGTTTTGGGGATGCGGCGCATCGAAACACATGTGCAAATTTAAACTTACGCCGCGCATCTCCTGTAACACCGGCGTAATCGCTCTGTGAATCTGGCCCTATGTGTTTCCATGCAAAAAATGTGGCCTTAATACTTAGTAGATTGGAAATGACTACTTTTGGGAGTACAGCATTAGCTAATGCTAGGGTGTATAAATCAGAATTCTTGGTGGAATCTTGTTCTATGTTCACCCATAGTTTGTCTTTCTGGGGGGAGAACCAATACTTCATCTGATCTAGGATGGCTGCATAATAGTAATTCCTGAGTTTTAAAACGCTGGGGATTTGGTGAGTCTTTTTTAGGTCTAGAGGCTAGAATCAAGCTACAGGGATGTTACTCAGTCCATTCGTATAGCCAGAGGGATGAGGCAGGGATGTCCTCTATCTCCTCTGATCTTTGCTATTACGATCGAGACGCTGGCAATAGCGATAAGAGAGGATCCCGACATTAAAGGAGTCAGCTGTGGTTCAACTTTCCACAAATGTGCCTTGTTCACTGATGACGTTCTCCTATTCATCACTTCACCGTCCACATCCCTGCCTAAGATATACAGTCTCCTTGAGTCCTTCGGGCACATCTCTTCCTCCTATATAGTTGATCTCCTGAAACCCTCATTCAAATTTGCTTGGAGTAACTTTTCGAATCAGGTATTTAGGGATTAATTTGACCCCCAGGTTCAAAATGTTGTATAAGGCGAATTTTCCCCCGATGTATCATAAGCTTAAATCTGACATCAAGACTTGGTCGCAGTATAATATTTTGTGGCTGGGTAGAATTCATTCAATAAAAATTACTTTGCTCCCGAGATCATTGTACCTTTTCAGATCCCTAACAATAAAGATAAACAGGGACCACCTTAAATCCTTCCAGGGAAAATAGTTAAATTTGTTTGGGGAAAAAAGGGTCACAGGCTGTCTCAATGCATCCTCACCAGCCCTAAAGCACAAGGGGGGGGGGGTTGGGTTTACCTAATTTTTATAGATACTATCAGGCAGCCAGACGAGCCCAACTTTCAATAATTTACTCTAAGTTTGAAAAACCTGATTGGATCACTATAGAAAGACAGGCAGCTCCCTTACATACCCTTGATTTTCTTCTTTGGTGCCCTTGTAAGGATAGACCGTCAATCTTGTCCCCTACTCTTTCCCAATCTATGTCACTTTGGGATGATTTAAAATGTCTTCCCTTCTTGATTTCTGATATAAGACCGCTTTCCCACTTATTTCGCAATCCTCTGTTTGGTCCAGGGATGGACATAAAGGCTTTTCAATGGTGGTTGAACAAGGGAATGTATAGAATTGGACATTTTTTTTTACCTCCATAGGTCCTATTTCTCTAGATAATTGCATAAAGAAATTGGACCTCCCTGATTCTGAGAAGTTTAGACACCTTCAAATTCACCACTTTTTATCTTCCTTGTGGAAAAATAAAATGAAACCTCCGGAATTTACCTGTTATGAACAATGGTGTGGTCAAGGTTTGACACAGAGAGGGGGTATCACTCTGATATATCTTTCTTTATCTGAACCTCATGCCAAGTTTACTTATATGGAAGCATGGGAGAGGGATTTACAGGTAATCTGGGATCTGAAATAATGGCACAAAGCGGGATTAAGAGCATTCAAAGGTATTGTGAATGTTTCATTAATAGAAGCTAATCTTAAGGTTCTGATGAGGTGGTACTTGGTACCCACCAGACTCTCTTTGATGTTCCCTTCCACATCACCGTTATGTTTCAGAGGGTGTCAGACCCCAGGTTCCATGTTGCACATCTGGTGCGACTGTCCGAAAATTAGAAGTTATTGGAATAAGGTGTTCTCCCTTATCCGGAAAGTTACGGATACCCCTTTGAAGCAATCTCCCCAAATAGCTCTTTTAAATGCCTATATTCCTGGGATACCCAAATTCACTCGTAAGTTGATCGCCTTTATGTTTTTAGGGGCCAAAACTGCTATAGCAAAGGCGTGGAAGCTTCCAAAGGTCCATATCATGGTTACTAAAAGAAAGATTTCTTGGATAATGATGCAAGAAAAACTTGTTAGCTCCATTATGAAGACCACAGAGGCTTTTGAGGCAACATGGAAATCCTTGGGCCCAATACATGGGAATTTCCTTGATACCGGGAATAGTTGGAGCACTGTAATGCACTGATTCTCTTTAGTCCTTAAACTGACACTGTTATTTTCATCCTCTTCTTTTACCCTTTTTACTTTTCTTTTTCGCCTCTTATGATTTGTTTTTGAAAGCTATCAATCAGTAATAGAATGCTTTTTATGTTCTTATGTTCATAAGCATTTCTCTCTTTAATATATATCCTCTGAGGGTGCTTTGGTTGTGGCAGTGGTTTTCTCTGTGTTCTTAAAGACGCATTGCGACAAAGGGACTCTGAGATTGACCTAATTATGAGTGGAATGTTTTTTATTGCTTATCTGAGTCGGTTCCAGGTTTTGTGCACACCCAATTGGGGCACCTGGTCTGACAATATTTGGGTGAGCGTTCCACCGAGCTTTTTTTTTTTTCTATGGTAGTTTGAGCGCTTATTGGACACGAAGAGAACTATTTTTATAAAAAAAAAAAAACATTTGCCAGCAAAGTAATCTATTACATTTATTTTGGTTGTCTTGATGCGATTTTATTACGTAACTTTTTTACAAAAGCGATAGTATGTTCAGATTTATTTGGTTGTTTTTTTTTATAGTATTGTGTGCCCCAGAGTGTACTGGAGGCTACTTGATGTCTTGAAATGTTTTTCAATAAAGCTTTCATGAAAAAAAAATCGTAATTCCTGATATCTGGTAAGTTCATACCACCATGAGCTGTAATGGTGGTTAGAATAGAAAAGGCGACCCTTGTTTTTTTTTTTTTTTTAATTCCAGATAAATTGTCTAAGTTTAGTGTTTAGTTGCTTGAAGAATTTTGCAGGAATTGGGATAGGAAGGCATCTAAAATAGTATAGAATCTTTGGTAATGTTTGCATTTTAAATGCAGCTATTTTCCCGACCCATGATAATTGAGTTTTCTGCATTTTTGATAGGTCGCTACTAATTTGTTCTATGAGGGGAGGGAAGTTAACATCATACGTTTTGGTTGGCTGTGGTGCAAGTCGTATTCCTAAGTATGCTACCGAGGTATTATTCCAGATGAAACCATACTGTGACTTAAGGCTGTCTGTTAATGGAGCAGGGATATTTATGGGTAGTATGTAACATTTATTTATATTGATTTTATAGTATGAGACTTCCTTGAATTTTTCTAGCGCATTAATTACTGATGGTAAGGATAATTCAGGATTGGCTAAAGTCAGTATAATGTCATCAGCAAAAAGGCCTAACTTGTGTTCATCTTGACCAATTGTAATGCCTTTGATATCTGGGGAAGAGGGTATATATTCTGCTAAGGGTTCTGTCGCGAGGGAAAATATCAGTGGGGATAAAGGGCAACCCTGTCTGGTCCCGTTAGTTAGTGCGAAAGTTCTAGAAAGCATACCTGATGAAAATACCTTAGCAGTAGGATGAGTATATAATGCCATAATGGCAGAGTGTATAAATCCTTGAAGGCCGAATTTAGATAAAGTGTGTGAAATATACCCCCAGTGCATTCTGTCGAATGCTTTTTCAGCATCTAATGTTAAGAGTAGGGTGGGCATTCGATCATTATGTATTCTATTAATAATATTCAGCATTCTTCTAGTGCTATCGGGAGCTTGTCTACCTTTAACGAAACCTACTTGGTCGGGTCTAATTGATGAGGGGGTGATGTTAACTAATCTATTCGCCAGTATCTTTGCATACATGTTAAGATCGGAATTTAGTAAAGATATGGGTCTGTAATTCAGGGGAGAGGCAGGATCCTTGTCAGATTTTGGAAGTGTTATTATTACAGTTTCTAGAAGTTCTTTTGAGAAAGTTTTTGAATTTGCTGCTTGGTTGAAAAGTCTGGATAAGTATGGGGTTAAAATATCCTTGAAAGCCAAGTAATATTCATCTGACAGGCCATCAGCACCTGGTGCCTTATTTTTGGGAAGATCATGTATGACTTTCAAAATTTCTTCATTGGAGATTGGTTTATTGAGACTATCTAAGGATAATGGGTCGATGGAGGGTAAATGTCTAAAAAAAAATGTTTTTTTTAGTATCAGGTTGAGGGGTGTTAATGTCTTCTTTAAGGTTGTATAACTCTTCATAGTATTGTGAGAATGCATCTACAATTTCTTGGGGATTGAACATTACTTTACCCGATTTGTGGTGGGTTCATTTAATAATTACATTTTTTGTCTATGTTGGCGTAATTGGGAAGCTAATAGTTTACCCGCTCTGTTACCTACGGAATAATATTTTAAATTAAGTTTCTTAAAGTACTTCTCATGGTCAGTCATTAGGATAGATTTGAGTTCCACTCTTAGGCCGCGTACACACGATCGAATTTGTCCGCTCAAACTGGTCCAACGTGCTTTAAAATTTGTCCGCCAGGGACATGTCCGTCGGATATGTCCGCTGGTCAGTACACTCACCAGCGGACATATCCTTCCACACAAGCGCCGTATGGATGCGACGCATGCGTGGAAGTTGTTTACTTCCTGGTGCGGTGATGTGGCTGCCGGTGGGGATGTTGATCCGATGGTGTGTACACGCCATCGGACTAAAATAGCCCAGCGGACATATCTGATGAAAACGGTCCAAGGACTGTTTCCATCAGATATGTCCCTCTGTGTGTACGCGGCCTTAGATTGGAAAGTTAACGTTCCAAATTAATATCTAGAGGATATTTTATGTAATTCTTCTTAGTTTGCTATCTCTTTTAGTAATGAGTTTATTTTGATGTTTCTATTTTTTTTCCCTGGCAGTTAATTGTATGAGGAGGCCCCTAACATAGGCTTTGTGGGAACACCATAAGGTAGCATCAGTAATGTTATTATTGTCATTCATTACAAAAAATTCTTCAATGAATTCCTTCATCACAAGACTGATGTTTCTCCTGGGCAAAAATAAGTGTGTTATTCCTCCATAAATAATTGTTAGGGCAGATTTGATTAGAATCTATTTCTATTGTAATAGGTGTGTGGTCTGACCACGTAAGATTGTGAATTTTGGCGTTCACTATTTTCGGTAGGAGATTTTTGTCTGTGATGAAGTAATCCAATCTGGAGTATGACTTGTGAACATTAGAAAAAAAGGTGAAGTCTTTTTCTGTAGTGTGTAAGCATCTCCATGGATCGTACATATCTTCTGTCGAGAAAATATCAGCTAAACCTTTCCTTGGAGTTTTTCCTTTTCTTGAAGTGTCCATGTTGAAATTTAGGAGACTTATCCTTAGCGAAATGAGATTCTTGAATACATAGGACGTTGCTACCAAATTTAATGGCGTCTGCCCATGGGCTATTGAGGCCCTTCATATTCATTGACAAGAGTTTAAGGGTTATTGTTGACAAGAGGATGATTGCTGAGATGTAAGATCATCTTTGTGAGTAAGTTGATTGCTGAAGTGTGGAGAAAGCAGTGTGCAGATGCAGTTATACTTTTCTCTCAGTAGGTGGAGGTGTTGTATCAGATAAAGCAACATGGAACAAATACTATAGTGGAAGGCAAACAACAAAAACATAACAAGAATTAGAAAAAATAGGAGGAGTTGTGGTACAACTCCTGTGTACAATAACATGAACTTTTAAGCAGGGGGTTAAACAAATTCCCTGGAACTTCCTTCCCTGAGCAATCAGGTAAGTCCCAAATGAAAACACTAATGGCAAACGTGAGAAATAGGCATGTGCAAAAGTGAAAAATTCGTTTCGTTTCGTTTCGTTTCAATTCGTCATTTAATACATTTCGTTAAGTTAGGTTCGTTACATGTGTTGATTCGTTTTCGGATTGGTTTTCGACCGTCGAAAAATGAAATCGAAAATTTTTTCGAATTCGTTCAGAATTTCGAAAAAAACGGTCGAAATGAAAATATTTCAACCAGATAGAAAACAAATTCTCTTTTCGGAATCGAATTAAATTCAGATCGTGTGCTAATTCGGAATCCATTTTTTTTTCGAAATTGGTCGAAAATGAACGAATCCGAAAACGGTCGAAATTTTTCGATTATAGCAATTCGGAAATTCGATCATCCGAATGTCCGAATAATGGAAAATTCCAATTTCGGAACGAAACGAAATGCACATGCCTTGAGAAACCTGGTAGAGCCATATTATTGGTGGTCTGAGTTCTCTTTTTTCTTCCAGTCTTGTGATATTGGTCCAGGTGTGCTAATTTCCATTTTATTGATCTCTTGATTGGGGATCAAACCCCAGGAACAAAGGATTTTTAGTCCCTGATCCAAGCTTTTAATTGAGTAGGAGGATCCTTTGTATTCCACAAGTAATTTTGTGGGGAATCCCCATTTTTAGATCATTCCATGGTTGCGGAATATTTTCGTGATTGAATTTAGGTTTTTGCAATCTAGAATTGTCGCTTGGGAGAGATCTGAGAAAAGCATTATGCCTGCGTAAGTGTCAGGTAGTTGGTGAGTGGCGTCTAGCCTATTGCATGAGCTGATCCTTTACCCCAAAAAAATGAATTCTAGCAATGACGTCACGTGGTAACTTCTCTGCTATATGCTGTGGCTTAGGAAGCCTGTGGGCTCTATCAATCTCTAGCTCTTGTTTTGAGACTGAATAAATTAGGTCTGAAATCATGCTTTTAATAAAGCCTTTCAGATCTGACGGTTTCACCGTTTCTGGTATTCCTCTGAATTTTAGATTATTTCTTCTGCTCCGGTCCTCGATATCTCCGACCTTAATTCTAAGCTGTCTGACTTTTTCCTCCAGGTCAAAATGAGAGTCTATTAACTCGTTGTGCTCTGAGGTAAAGTCACACATTTTTATTCTCAACATAACCCACTCTGTCACCTAGTGTGTCAATTTCCATTTTGGACTTGTGCATATAGCTCAGCATGTCATGCTGTAGGGCACCCTGAGGGACATAAACATTTATTTTATGGTTGTGTCCAGTATGAGTTGTCCTGCTGTCTGTATAGCATTAAGCTTATCATCATAATGATTACATTCTGGGATATAGGCAGTGTCAGGTTAATGATGGAAAAGCTACCTTCATTATCAGAGATCCTTCTGCCTCTCCTCTGCCTCACTGGGCTCAGAATGTCATCCTGGTGCTCCGTGTTGCACTCTGCCTGTGAGACACTTTGTTTCTCCTCAGCCTGTTCAGAGCTGGCTGTACGGCTTTCGTTGCTGTAGTGAGGGGCGGGAACGGCGCCATCTTTAAATCTCTACAGGCCCTGCAGGGCTACAGAATGCGCTCAGCTTACGTAGCCCCTCTCCGGCTTTTCGTTTGGCCGCCATCTCCCTCTTGTTCCCGCTGTTCTCCGGAGCAGAACAATGTCACTCGGGGCTTATAAGTCGCTTTGTATTTAGCTCAGGGAAGTCCGTTGTAGCAGAGCTCCCTCACACTGCGTCCATACACTCCTGTGATGGACACACCCCCCTAAATCTCCTAATTTCATTAAAACAAATTATCCCTCTTACATTGTAAAACTTTTATCATAAATACCTACGTGGAGTACAGGTTACAGGCTAAAATGGCCATCAATCCCTCCAATACTTGCTTTTTATAGTGGGAACTACAACATAATCTTAATAGGATATGTAGTTCTCCATTTTCACTATGGATACAGTTTGATATGGCTGGAACAGAAATACAGCATTACTATCAAGTATTTATACTCTGCTCAATAAACAAATGTCCACTTACATGGTCACAAATTGTCATTGGGCATTCCAGGCAAGGTGATATAAACCCCCAGCGGAAGTGGAGGTCCCAGTTGTGTCTCTTACATATTCTCTGATGAATGGGATCAGCTGGCACCAAAAATGTATCATCCAACATCATTCCCAATGCGCCGGCAGCCTTACTGCACATGCCCTACCAAATGGTTCATATGCAGCTACCAGGTGGCCTACTGCACAATATGCAGGGCTGGCACTTGTCAGATCAGGAGGTCTGTTCAGTGAGACCGCCTGGGAGACCATCAATAGCCCAGCCAGATGCTCACAGCAACCTAACAGGGAGGAAAGTGAAAGCAGGACACTGAAGTATAATGATCCCACACCAGTCATCCATCACCTGTAATCTGTATATCCAACTGGGTGGCAGCATAAGGGGAAGTTCCAGTGGGTGAACCACCACCCCACCCAAGTGCAAAGGACACATCACCAGTGAACGCATAAATCCAGCATTTTTAAAATAGATAAATAACAATCTCCACCTCTTGGGTTTTCTTGTATGTGGTCTCATGACACAAAGTTTATATAAAAGGTGTCAAAGTTATGTTTTAACCTGACATGCCTACCAATTGGTGTTGTTAATGTACCATTTTGTAGTAGATATACTGTATATTGTCATACAGTATATCCTGCGAACTGACAATTTAGTTTTCCTACATAATATGAACCACGCAAACATTGCTTTAGGTATATGATTCCTGTAGTCCTGATGTCAGGCTTAATCTCTGCACATTAGGAAATTCAATACAATAATCCTTACACACCCACTTATACAGGCCACACATCTAAAAATACCCAGAACTGAGCTGAACCCCCTTATTTTGCCCCTATACTGGCTGTGAATCAATTTGCCCCTTAGACCCTGTACACACGATCAGACAGGTCCGATGAAACTTGTCCGACGGACCGTTTTCATCGGACCATGCTGAAGTGGTCTGTTGGTCTGATGTGCGTACACACCATCGGACCAAAATCCCATCGGACCAGAACGCGGTGACGTAGAACACAACAACGTGATGAAAAAACGAAGTTCAATGCTTCCAAGCATGCGTCGACTTGATTCTGAGCATGCGCAGGTTTTTGGTCTGATGATTTTGTGTACTAACCATCGAACCTGTCCGACGGACAGGTTTCCATCAAACAGGTTTTAAAGCATGTTTTAAAACTTTGGTCCGCTGGAAAACAGTCCAAAAGGCCGTACACACGATTGAACATGTCCACTGAAACTGGTCTGCGGACCAGTTTCAGCTGACATGTTCGATCGTGTGTACGCGGCCTAAGAGAAGTTGAGCACCCGAAAACTAACTCGGGTTGTTCGTGTTTATACTTTCTTACCAATATCTGTTCAAAATCTATAGTAGCCGATAAGTCTTGATTAGACTATGTTATTATCATTCTCATAGTTTGTGATTGTTTCTCTGCTCTGGATTTGGATAGTAAATCCTCCTGTGTTTTCATATGAGTTTTCTCACTGTGTTTAAAATGTTCATACTGTGTCTCTTTTCTAGTAGTCTGTCTCTTAGGAATTTCACCTTTATGTCAAAATCATGAGGATCTGAACAGCTTCTTTTTACTTTGAGATGACTGAATAGGATGATCTTGATTAGTCGCTAAGGATGGGCACTTGTAGCTTGTAAAATGGTATTACCTGCTGTCACTTTAGTGTACAGAGATACAGAAATAGTTCCATCTCTGGCTCTAAAGGATCTTAATATCAGAGAAACAGGCTTTTTCTCGGTATTATTCTTTTTGCGATCTTTAGATAGACATTTTGATAACTCTGTTAGAGTTCCTGTCCAAAAAACTAGGATGTCATCTATATACATTTGCCAAGCCAGCACAAGGCACAGGTACATCGAGAGATCCTCTTTAGAAAATAACCTTATTTACCTTCCACCCAAGTACAGATTGACAGGTCACAAGTCATCCGTATCACAATGCCCTGTACCTGCCCTTTGGAGGTAGTGGCATCCATCAGATCTGGTGGCTTTATAGACAAATTGCAGGGGTCCAGCAGGGGGCTTGTGATGTCCTTCAGAATGGTTTACACTACACTTCACTGATATCACTGTCAGGGTAATATGCCTGTAGTCATTTAATGCGGTGATGGTGTTTTTTAGGGACATGAATGATTGTGCCATTTGAAGCAGAAGGAAACCTCACTACTTCAGCCATGTGTTGAAGATCTGTGTGGAGATTCCAGCTGATTAACACAGACCTTGGTGCCGACCTTATCTTTTGTTTCTGGGAGATCTGACACGGGCTCCCAGTGGAGGGTAGGATTCCAGGAGAGTGGTTGGAGATGTGATATCTCAACTGGAGTTGGTGAGGGGATGTAAATGAGAAGTTATGAAACCCAGCATAAAACTCCATGCAGGATGTTGGCCAGTTGAGGGTTCCCTTCAATGTGGGAGGATGTTCTGCAGCCCTCTCCATACCAATTCTAGAACCAAGGCAGAAAACTTAGTTTTCAGCTTGTCAGAGTAGCTCAACTACTGATCTGATTTTGGTTTTCAGCATGCAATGTTTTGACATTACTTCTGTAAGCTGTCTCCATAGTCTGTCTGCGTCATTTTAATTTTGCTGTAAAACAAGACTTGTTATTGTGGAATGTCCACAAGCCTCACAAAAGCTGATATACGATATCAATGTGTCAGTGAGTTTGTCCAAATCTTTGGTTGCACTCTCAAAAACACTCCAGTTGGTGCACTCTATGCAGGCTTTTCATATTAACATTTTTGCCTGTAGGTTGGTAGAAGATGAACCATGCAGTGTTCAGAGAGTTCCAAGACTGCACAGGGTACAAGGCAGTAGGCATTATTTACTATGGTGTAGTAATGGTCATGTGTGTTATGTGTTTTGTTGTATTTTGTCAGTTCATGGTTAAAGCCAAATTTCACTCAAAAAGTTAAATCCCGCTGGTTTGCTCCCTCCCCTCAGTCTGTAACTGTGTTACAGTTTTTTAGGGGGAGGGTGGGTACATGGTACCCACTCCCACTTCCGCAATCCTCGCCTAGGTGAGGAAAATGATTCCTTTTTCTCCTGTAACAAAATCTGCGCTGTGAAGTGGAGATAGGTTTTAGAGAAGCACAGTGCAGCAGATCTTGAAAAATCTGTTTTTGTTTTATAATATATCATGTAACTAGAAATAGAATTGGACTAGTGAAATGGACTTTAGATGGTACAGGTAAATATAGTAGAAAATCTATAGATACATTTATTCATAAAAATATGTACAAAAATATTGTATACAATACACAACTTCGTAGGCAAAACAGTATAATCACAGCATATAAACACAGTACAAAAATAAGGAAGTAATACATAAAAGCTTCTACTGATGCATATATGTACATATGAGTAAGACCATACCGCAACAGGGGGCATAGAGAAACTTTAGATCCTTAAGACCGGATTAAATGTGCGAAGAGATGGATGTTTTTACTCGCTTTAACTCAACATGTTTCGTGTTTCTGGATGCTTCATCAGGAGAATAACGGTCTACTAGTGAACACATATGATACAAACAGAAAACATAAAAAAATAATTAATTTAAACAATTTAACAATAACAGATATATCAGATAAAGACAAAAAAAATATATAAGGAACTAAAATTAGCATTAAAAAAGCTGCCAAAATGTTATTAGATGTGCACAGCAGAGAAAGTTAACCGCCACCTCAGATCAATTAGAAGTAAGAAGAGGTAGGAAGCAAAAGAAGGGGTCTAATGACCATTCATAGAAGATAAATAAAAGGGTATTTTCGACTTACATATAAAATCAGTCACCACACGGATGTGTGGACAAAACCAATAAAATAGGTATGTAGCATATACGATGTTGTTACCTGGTTAGCCACATAGGCATAAGACAGGCTGTTTAAAACACCTAAAAATATAGGCCAAAAGCCTTTGTCACAAACCTAGTATATTCACATAGGGTTAAAAGTAGAAAAATGGAAACCGTGTATAAGGGGAAGGTGTAAAGAAGTGTCCAAGCAGGGCACAAAAAAAAAAAAAAAAACCTATAAGAAGCTCACCATGGTATATAGAGGTAAACAAACTAAGGGCTAATGCACGGCTTATAAGAGGGTATATAATTGTTGACGGCCGACAGCGGATGTAACAGCTCAAATCCCTCTATCGAGCCCAAGAGATTAGTTAATATTAATTATAAAATTTTAATTATAAGATATCATAGCTATTGAGTGGAGATTTGCAAGATGTATGGTGGGGAGCACAGCTTGAGATTCCCACTGTCTGAATTTTGTCAGGCATACTGGTGCACTTCCCCAACGGTGCCTTCTGCATTTCCTCCAATACCCATATAGAGCTGCAGATCAAATTAGGATCTCTACAAAATAACTTACTTTGGGGTCAATTCACAAAGAGAAACGTTATTGGTTTTCTTCAGGTGTTAAATTAGCACTCCTTATTTAACGCTAGCAAACATGGTATTCACGAAAGCTATAATCGTTATTTAACATAGTCGTTATGGTTTTCAACTGACTCTTTATCCAAACGTTATTCTAACTACTCAGACATTATTATTAACATTTGGGACGTTAAAATAACTCTTAAGATCGTTAAATAATGCTGGAGAGATGCATTCTGGGAGCAGAAGGGGAGGAGAACAGCTGCATGTGGAAAAGAGCAGATACAGAGAGAGAGAGACACACAAGCAATACACATGGAGATTGAGCATGTGATGTGCAAAACTTCTAGTGTGTGTTTTTCTAAAGCCATGTGTATTTCCTCATACAGAGAATAAATCATGGGAGATGATAATCGGAATTTAGCTATCACCTGGGTTTCAGAAAAGTCATCCAAAATAGTATGTGAACGGAATACACGTTTATAAATCTGAACAACATTCTAATGTGTTCTTCTTCGCCTCTGGATAATTTTAAGTTCAAATAGAGCGCGGTTCTATCTTGCCCAACATTACTAAAAACGTCACTACACTACAAAAATCGCCAAAAGCTTCCCCTAACAACAAAATATCGCCTGGGAAATGTCATAACGCCACCCTGAGGGAGGTGTTAATTTAACGATTGCTTAACGATTGATAACTGTCAAAAAAATCTTTGTGAATTGCACTTCTGTACATATTTAACGATTTGACTCTTTAACCAGTTAAGGACCCCCGCACGCCTATGTACTCCACAACATTAAAAAGGGCGTCCCCCTGGCTCTGGGAGCGACGCCGACGAGCGGGCGGATTTGCCCCCCCCGCGATCGCTCCCAGCTGGGAGCTCCCAGCCTTACTTCCTCCTCCTGTGTTTACACAGGAAGGAGGAAATAAATCTCTCATCGGATCCACGCTGCTGATGAGAGAAGACCTCCACAGTAAGTGTGCAAACACAACACTACACACACTCACATAGGTTCTGTGTCGCCCCCCCCACCCCCTGTCACAGGTCAAATGCGTTATCACTGCATTTAGTGTCATGACAGGCACTTAAAAAACAGTTTGTTAGGTTCAGGATAGCCCCCCCACCCCCCCTAATAAAGTTTTAACCCCCTGTCACCGCCCTAAACCCTCACTCCCTATTGCCAGCGTCACTAAGCGATATTTTTCTGTGAAGTGTCGCTGTTCCCGCTAGGTTGATTTTTTTTTACTACTAAAGCTTCAATAAATTTTGGCCTAAATGTTTTACTAAAATTTAGTTTATTTGATTTTTTTTATAACAAAATAAAAAAATAGTGATTTTTTTCAAAATTGTCGCTATTTTAGTTTAAGCGCAAAAAATAAAAATCAGAGGCTCAAATACCACCGAAAGAAAGCTCTATTTGTGGGAAGAAAAGGACGCAAATTTTGTTTGGGAGCCACGTGAAAATTGTCTGTTAAAGCGACGCAGCGCCGAATTTAAAAACACCTTGTGAATTGGGTCTTAAGTGGTTAAAATAACGTTTTGAATCTTTAAAATAACGATTTGACTTTTAATAAGTCCACACCTTAAAATATCGTTCTGTGAGGGAAAAAGTTTTTCAAAGTTAAATCGTTTAGTGAATTGAACTAGCTTCAATAACGTGCAAAATCGTTAAAATAACACTCGCAATCTGAAAATAAAGCTTTGTGAATTGACCCCTTTGTGTGTGAAAAAAGTTTGTGGGGGGGACTTGTTTTGCTTAACAGTTCCTCTGTGGTGTACTTGATCCAACATAAGAGCTAGAAATAGGACATTCAAACAATAACAAAGAAGCACAACAGAGATACACTTGTACATGTCACATTTGATAAAAGAAGAGGAGAAGCATATGGGAGATATATAGGAAATAGGAAGCTATTTGGAGGAAATAGTTGGATAATGTGTTAGCTCTGAAGAATGCCAAAGCATGTGAAACCTTGGGCCATTAGGTTCCACATTAGTTGCTATCGGAGGATTACAGATGCCAGTGAAACCTAGGGGGGCAATGGTTACTGGCAGCAACCAGCAGAGGAGGGAAATCTACAGAGGACCGTAGTATTGTAAGAAACAATGAAATAGCTTGTCTGCTGGGTAACAACTGGCAAAGAAGGAGACTGAAGTAAAAAAAAAATGCTGGCAGGTGTTTATTATTGTCCTACTGCCTGTGTTCCTATTGGCAAGTTTTAGCTCAATTCACTATTTTAAGTTTACCAAAACAGGTAAAGAGAAATCTATATATATATATATATATATATATATATATATATATATATATATATATATATACACTTGTCATCTGCCCACCGTCAAATGACGGCGGGCAGACGACTCCATTGTTCTGACATCACGTCATATGACGTGATGTCCCTTTAAAGCCGCGGGCGGGCGCGCGCGCGCACCCGCCGCTCTGCGGGGATCCCGTGCGAGTGCCCGGCGGCAACGATCGCCGCCGGGCACACGTGATTGCTCAGTAACTGAGCTGGGACGTGCAGCTCTGTGTGTAAACACAGAGCTGCACGTCCCTGTCAGGGAGAGAGGAGAGCGGTTGTGTCCCTTGTACATAGGGACACAATCGGTCACCTCCCCCAGTCACCCCCCCCTCCCCCTACAGTTAGAACACTCATAGGACACACATTTAACCCCTTCCCCGCCCCCTAGTGGTTAACCCCTTCACTGCCAGTCACATTTATACAGTAATCAATGCATATTTATAGCATTTTTCACTGTATAAATGTAAATGGTCCCAAAAATGTCAGAAAAGTGTCCGAAATGTCCGCCATAACGTCGCAGTCCCAATAAAACAATCGCAGATCGCCGCCATTAATAGTAAAAAAAAAAAAAAAAAAATGCCATAAACTATCCCCTATTTTGTAAACGCTATAAATTTTGCGCAAACCAATCGATAAACGCTTATTGCATTTTTTTTTTTACCAAAAATATGTAGAAGAATACGTATCGGCCTAAACTGAGGGAAAAAATATTTTTTTAATATATTTTTTGGGTTATTTATTATAGCAAAAAGGAAAAAATATTGCATTTTTTTAAAAATTGACGCTCTATTTTTGTTTATAGCGCAAAAAATAAAAACCGCAGAGGTGATCAAATACCACCAAAAGAAAGCTCTATTTGTGGGAAAAAAAGGACGCCAATTTTGTTTGGGAGCCACGTCGCACGACCGCGCAATTGTCAGTTAAAGCGACGCAGTGCCGGAAGCTTATATTTTGTCTGGGCAGGATGGGGGTGTAGGTGCACAGTAGGTAAGTGGTTAAATAGATATATATATATATATCTATTTATATATATCTATTTATATATATATATATATATATATATATAGTGAGGGATTTAGCTTGGTAGCGGGTGTGTGCGTGACCCCCTGGATGGGTTCACTACACGATGAACTGTACAAAAAGGCAGTTGAGGATGACTGAAAACAAATAATATGGTTTATTTATTCTTCCATCTTGCGGGATACACGTGCAAGCATCACAACAGCATAAACAAAATAAAACGTAAAATAAACCCTTGCCACTTGGGGCGTCTACCTTCCCAACACAGGAACCTACCTATGGAGTCTGGCACAGCCTACTGCTGGGCAGACACGGCTGGTCGTACAGCAAAAAAAAAAAAAAAGTCTCTTTGATATTTCTCACACAGAAATATTCATCAGCACCTCACCTCTTCAGTACTGGTTGTGACTGCTCCTTCACTCACACAGCCTCAGGATGCAGCAATCAGTCGTCATCCTTAGGCTGTCTTTATAGGGGCTTTAATTGCTTAATTCTGAACAGCTGAAACCTTTTAACGCCCCAAACCTCTCTGGCCATCTCTGCAGCCGACGCCTAATAGTAATTGATGTATTGTCTAAACAAGGCAGAAATATATCTCCCATCTGTGACAACACACACACAGATTTACCTGACTTCCTGTCACATACCCCCCCTCTTGTTTCAACCCTAGGGTTGGTACACAGGTTGTCAGGCACGCATGCACTCGGGACAAAGCATCTGCATTCCCCATTTTAACACTGGGGCGATTCGTTACGACAAAACTAAATTCCTGAAGGGCCAGGAATCACCTATTTATTCTCCTATTGGTCTTCAAATTTCGGCTGAGGTACATAAGAGGGTGTTCCTTACTCTGTAATATACTCATTTTCAGTTTTAACCATGCAAAACCTTAATTGGTTTTTCAATGGACACAAAAGTTTCCCTCGATAGCTCAATCCCTGAAGAACTCAGCGAGTCATAACCAATACCAAGAGCTGATAACACTGTACTCTCCAATGGATCATCCATGTGGATTCCTTCTTCAGATGTAAACACACTAAGACTGCAATCCTCCAAGGCATGGTGACACTCAAAAAAATCTGTTCTTCTATGAACTGGACTAAAGTCTGACGCATATGACCTCTGATAAACCAATGTACTAGGCGGTTTTTCTTCCCTTTGGTGCTCTAGAAGGAAATCATTACTTGTCAATTCTGTATTTCCAAGTTTCTTACTTTGTGATAGTTCAGACTCACAAGTATGGTGAAAATCTACCAAACCCAATGTAAGGTTTTCAGAAACTGAATCCTCGTCACTTTCTTGAACCAACTGCTTACTCTGTGCATCACTTGTTCGCACACCCCTATTCTCACCAAGAACTTGACAACTCCTATCGGACACATCATTAACTGAGCTAGACAAAATTTCTTGTCTAGCAGATACAATCACTTTTGAAATTATGTTTATGGCTAGTTGTTCAACTATCTTTGCCTCATAGTCTCCCAAAAATGTTTTAGTATTTGTTTCTTTGAAACCATCGACTATTGGACACAAATTCTTATATTCTTCATTCCTTTCAAGACATTTGGAAAAAGCATCCATTAAATTAGTACATTTAGCCTCTCTGACCACTTCAGTGATGGAGGTTTCACCTGCCATTACAGATTCTACACTTTGAAAAATAGATTTTACTTCCCGAGAAATCTTGGTAGTCAAGTCCAAAGCATTATCCTGCGTTACTTGCTCTGACAGAACACTTTCTAAAGACTGGGTTTCACAGGATGTGACATTACCTTTATATTCAAATCCGATTTCATTAACATAAAAATTAACACACTGCTCTTCAACATGCAAATAATTCACAGAGGCAAAAATAGCTTCAGTCTGGGTGCATATTTCTTGCAATTCAGATTCCTCAATGACCCTGCTCTGCTGATCATCAATTATGGGAAAGTCATGAATATCACCTGCCTTACTACATTCACAAGGCTCAGTGGATATTGGACACACTGGCCCAGATTCACAGAGCGATTACGCGTGCGCAACTGCTGTTGCGCGTGCATAAGTCTAAATGTGCGCGTGCGTATAGTTGCACGCGATTCACAAAACAATATACGCCAGAAATCTACGTTTTTTGGTCCGGCGTAATTGAGTTAGACATTCGCTTCCCTTCGCGCAAAACTGCTCTAGACACACCATTGATTTGCTAGTCAAATATGCTAATGAGGGAGTTACGGGGATTCACAAAAAAACGCAGTTGCTGCGCAGGCTACGCGATGTGCGCAACAGCAAAATGTCCTGTCTAAAGTTAGAGGACCTAAAAGCTGGTCTAAATTTTGAAAAAAAGTCTACTTGTCAGATAAAGCAACACTGTTAGTGAGGAGTTCAGCAGTCACACGTGTTGCCCAACAATCTGTATGCCAACATGCCAGGGGCATCGTCGCGCATAGCTATACTACTGACTTTAGATGAACAAAGAAGGAGGAGGGCACGGAGGATGGCACTAAGGAGGGCACGGGAGATGTTTTTTTTTTATTTTTATTTGCTTATATAAAATTTACAATTTAATCTAATACAATATTCTTATCTGATACAAGCCCCTCACTCTTCACTTGATATATCACACACGCATAGACATCTTTGGCATGAGTGATTCTGAGGTGTCTCGCATCTTCAGATTCACCCCTCATGCCATCATGGAATTACCACAACCTTGCAGGAGGACATCAGCAGCCCAACACATGGCACCACCCATGACACCCATGACAGCTACATATACAATCAGAGCCCCATCCCCACAGATTTCGAACAGAACATGTATGGGGACAGCTGGCTGGTTGGTGAGTGACATGGGAGTCAGGCATGACTATCCCCTCCCGTGATGCACACCTCACAAGTGGCACATGCATGACTAACATCCTCCTGTCTTTTCCCTTCAAGGTGACTCTGCATATGCACTGGAACCCCATCTCATGACCCCATCTCATGCCAGCTCACATTATGCATCTTTGCACGTTAAACACACACATTAATCATGGCACAATGAGAATGCATGCATGCACACCACTATGGTCCCTAGCACACACACCCCACATCCTCATCAAATTGGATTGGCACCAGTCCACCATGCAAGACTGGTGAGCAGTAACGCCACGTCAAGGCTCCAATTATGTCACTGTACATTCATACACCATTCACACGGACCTGGGAATCACTTCTCCCTGGTCCTGGGGAACCCTTCTCCACCAAAATTGAGGATGACACCCCTTTTCCAGCAGGAATGTCACCCCCACATTCAAACAGCATTCACAACCCAAAATATGCAAAAAATGTCAGCAAAACAAAAAAAAAATGCAGAGAAGAAAAAAAAATGCAGAGAACAAAAAAAAAAATGCTTTCAAACCAAAAAAAGGGGGGGAAAAAAATGAATGCCCTCTGCGTGAGCCACGCCTGGGGCGCCCCCGGCCACGGCCCCGGCCCCTCAGGGGAGGCTCATGGGGGAGGGGAAAAGCCGGGGAAGGAGGAGCAGCCCCTGAGATCTGCCCACCTGGCGGCCTGCCCTCCAAGGCCACGGCTATTCTGTCCAGGGCAGCACCAAGTGTTGCCGTGTTGCCCTGGATAGCCTGGGTAAGGGCCCTCACATCCTGCCCAACGCCTGCTGCTGTAGTTTGCAGGTCATTTAGGCAGGTTGTGGAGGCCCGGGAGTGGGAGTCCAGGTTACCCAGCCTATCGTTGATGGAGGACAGGCTCTGATCCACCCGCCCCATAGTCTGGCAGAGCGGGTCAGAAGGCGGGTCTGGATGGCCTGGTTCCTTCTCAGACAGGCGGGCAGGAGATTGGGCGCCCCCCTGGTGCTCTGGGATGACCTCCTGGCTCCAGCTGATGGTTGTGGCCGGGGAGAAGGGGAGGCCCTTGTGAGGGGAGCCATGTTGGGGGAGGAGGGGGGGGGGCTCCCCCTTAGGGAGGGCAGGCTTCTTGCAGCCAGAGGGGAAGAGTCCGCAGAAACCAAACGTCCAGTGCCTGCCATGGACTCCTCCTCCTCATGATTGTCCTCCGCATGATCATCCTCCTCCTCTTGTTCCTCCTCCGCGGACTCTGGCCTTGTTGGGGGGGCCTCATTAGGCTGCTGTCCTGGCGTTGGAGCGGTCAGGCCAGATGGCCCTGCACCCTCCTGCACAGCTGTGGATGACACAAACCATTCACAGGTTGGAGGATCCACACACTTGCCACATATTCCCTTTCACCCCCTCCCCCACACATGCTACACACCTGAGAGAAATAAAAACCTTACCTGGCACCGCGGGGACCGGACTTGTGTCAAAGCCTGGCAGGCCCTCCACTTCATGACGGTGAAAGGTCAGGGCCACCACACGCTCCGTCGCTGTAAATCTAATCCGGCATGGTGGGCCCCCTCCTGTGCCCCTGGCATGGGCATTTATTGCGGCCAGTTATTTTTTCACCTGACGCCGGAGGTCGTTTATTTTCTTGTCAATCCCAGACCGGGTCCGTGTCTCCCCCTCCCCCGATGAATTGACCTGCTCCGTGATCATATCCAATATCTCCCTCCTCCTGGCCGGGGTGGTGGTGGCACTCTGCGGGCCGTGGAGGTAACGCCCATAGTCGGTAATGGCCCGGGCAAGAATTCTTTTTTCCCCCACTGTAAAATTAAGCTTTCTTTTTCTCTCAGTCATACTTCCAAACAAACTCACTAGCAGTCACCAAAAATCTGTCACAAATACAAGCACAACCAATCAGGCAAGAACACACACAAAGAGAAAAAGAACACCCAAAAATCACACTAGCACTCAGCAAGAAACAGACACAAAAAAATCAGATGAAAAAATAAAGCAAGAAAACAAACGCTCAGAAATATATCAATCAAACAAACAGTCTCAAACACTTATCAAAACTCACTTTCACAAAACTACCAACAAGCACTAGATCACACAGAACACTAATCTGACAACTACAAAACACACTCTAACGAACAACAGAGCAAAAGCACTAGGTTAAATGGGAAGGGACACAAAGGGATGTACTTTTGCAATGGAAGTGCGTTTGTGTGTGTCTATTTATGCTGTCTGCGTAGTTCACAACGTTGCCCTAGTCCATTTCCAATTTCACTGATTGCGCCGCTCCCGAGTTGTGAGCATGCGCACAACGGAGCTGACATGGTTTCCTTCACGCGCGCATGCGCGAGTCGGCCGGCCCTTCATTTGCATGGGGTCACGGCTCATTTCAATGTAACACGCCCACGTCCCTCCCAATTTGTATTACTCCTCCTTACGCCTCCGGAAAAAACCTTACGCTTGCGCAATCTCTTGCGCAAAAGCTACGTGAATCGCGGGATTACGCGGCTAGATTGCGCAAGTCTAACGGAAAAGTGGTGCGCTACGCCGGACCGATAATGCGCCGATCTACGTGAATCTGGGCCACTTTTTCTACATCATTTAGTGCAGTGTCAATTAAGTTTTTCAGCTTTATTTCCATCAAGCAACTGACTGAGAACTGAAGATGTGCAAACCCCTACTTCCTGCACTTCAGCCACTTAATTTGCCCTGAAGCGGTCAGGGATTTTACTTTCAACATCACTTCCAGAAAGTTCAGCTTAATTTTCCATAAAGTCCTTCAGATTTAGCTTTCTAAGAATTGCCTCCTCCTCATCGTCATTATCTTTCACACATTCCTAATTATTTATTTATTGTTAGTCCATTCTGAGTGTTGGCTGTTTCTGTAGGACAATCATCAACTTTAACATCTTCATGTTCCGTTTCTGCTTTGGTAATCTTGGTGACACCAGGAACTCCTAACTTGGCAGAGTAAGCCCAAAGAAATGAACAGTGATCCATACAGCCCTGGCACACCATCTCATGAAACTCAACGTGCTCCGATGGAACTGCCCCTAGGTGCCGACCATGAAACCAGTCCTCACACACCACACACTGGATCATCTCATCTGGGGTCTCATCCTCATGATCGGGGTACGGTCTCTTACATGTGCAGTACATGCCAAAGAAATTGTCATTGTAATTATTAGCCAGGTTTTTCTTCTCTTTACCCACATATAACTTGCACTCCAGCCGTTTAAATTTGGCATTTCCACAATCGCAGCAAAAGTTCCTCTTGGTGTAGAGCTCAAACAGGTCGTGGCCTTCATGACACTTGTATGCACAGGCCAGACATATCCCAGCAGGCTCCTCTTTATCCGGGGTGCAGGTACTGCAGGCGAACAGTGCTTGTCTCTTCACATAATCCAGGGGGTAGGAGCACTTTTCGGAATCGCTCCCCACCAGCACAGCAGACGCCTCATCCTGCAGGGCATCATCCTCCTCCTTCACTGCCATTTCCACCTTTACTTCCCCCTCTTCATCTTCTGCACCACTTTCAATTTCTGCAAGCTCTTCGCTGTCAGAATCATCACATGGTAGAAGATGGAAATCCTCAAGCCCGGCCTCATTTTCTTCATTTTCTCTGTTGGTGAAAGAACCGGAACAGAGAGCAACTGCTTCAGACATTAGGTCACTTTTCTTATTTTCAGCATGAGCCTTTGTACAACTAAAAGATTCTTGATTTGAACCATCATCTTGACAGACAAATTTTCCAGAGCAGAGATCTAACAGTTCGCCCATATTTGCATCCATAGCATTCTCATCCATACTGTCCATCACAAGTCTTTGCTTGGCAGAGCTGTACTTGCTCCCATTGCAGCCAACATTTAGAAAACCATCAGCATGCGTGACAACGATCTCTTCGTTGTAATCCTCATCACTCCAAAGTAAGCTTTCTGTGCAAGAATCGTTGAGCGTCTCCTCATCACTTAGTCTTGTATATGTACGGCATCCATGATCGCTGCTTTTACCGGAACACGGGCCTTATAATCACTGTTGAGCTTTGAAGGTTGTCATTTTTTTGGTGAGAGCTCCTTAGAAACCTCTATGTTCTCTTCACTACCAGACAGCTCTGACTTTGCTTTCTTTTTCTTCTTTTTTTTTTTCTTTGACTTCAGACTCAAGAAATCTTTGAACTTTTCTCTTACTTTTTCTTTAACACTTTCAGACAGCTTGTCTGGCTTGCGATGAGACTTCTGGATTAAGTTCTTCTTGCTTTTGTCTTTTAGGGATGGTCGGTGGGAATTTGAACTGTTTGTGGTGCGTCTTCTCTTTGAGCTTTGCGACAGCTTGTCTGGCTTGCGATGAGACTTCTGGATTAAGTTCTTCTTGCTTTTGTCTTTTAGGGATGGTCGGTTGGAATTTGAACTGTTTGTGGTGCGTCTTCTCTTGCTGACTGGCCTTTTCGACTGGCCTTTTCGACTGGCTGACTGGCCTTTTCGTGAGCTAAAGAGCCTCTTGTCTGCATATGCCTCGTGACAGGACTCTGATCCTGCTCTTACTTGTCAACACCGAGGGAAATACTTCATATGGTAATGCAGCAATTTGGCTTTGCGAAAAGATCTGGAGCAATCCAAAATCTTGCCCTTAAACTTATTGGGTTCCAGTTCCAAGGTAACAGCTTTGTTAGCTGGATCATCAAGTTTCTTCAAAGTATTTGCTAAAGGTTCTCTACTGTATTTAGCAGAACTGTCAGAACGTCAATTCAGCTTCATAGGAGCTGCTACTGCGGGGACAGCCGGGACCTCCTTAGCATCTTCTTGTACATGAGGGTCTTTCTCTTCTGGTTTGGTCTTGTCTGGTTTGACCTCTGGAACGCCATTCACAACATTGGATTCAACAGGCTCTACAGACTCTTCTACTACTAAAGGCGACTCCTTTACTTCGGGAGTTTCAGGCTCTGCCAGGGCACACTCCTCTGGCTTCACTTCTTGTTTCTCTGGTGAAGCACAACACTCCGGTGATGATTCCGTCTCAACAACAGATGTGGTAATCTCCATAGCATTATGGTCCTCTGGATTCTCAATCAGAGAGGGCTTGCTATCCTTTTCCTCTGTTCTCTCAAATAGTTTCACAATGGCCTCCATTTGCTGCTGGTGTCTCTGTTCCCAACCTGCCATTCTCTCTCGGTGAGCCTGTTGTTGAGCTGCAATGCTCTCCTGGTGAGCCCGTTGTTGAGCTTCAAAACTTGCATTGGTCTGCTGTTGATTTGCATTTGCTATAATCAGCTGTTTCAGAAGCTCCTCCATTTTTGGGTTTACATTAACTGCCCGCATTCTCCACCATGTGTGAGGGATTTAGCTTGGTAGTGGGTGTGTGTGACCCCCTGGATGGGTTCACTACACGCTGAACTGTACAAAAAGGCAGTTGAGGATGATTGAAAACAAATTATTTGGTTTATTTTTTCATCTTGCGGGATACACGTGCAAGCATCAAAACAGCATAAACAAAACAAAACATAAAATAAACCCTTGCCACTTGGGGCATCTACTTTCCCAACACAGGAACCTACCTATGGAGTCTGGCACAGCCTACTGCTGGGCAGACACTGCTGATCCTACAGCAGAAAAAAAAGTCTCTTTGATATTTCTCACACAGAAATATCCATCAGCACCTCACCTCTTCAGTACTGGTTGTGACTGCTCCTTCACTCACACAGCCTCAAGATGCAGCAATCAGTCGTCATCCTTAGGCTGTCTTTATAGGGGCTTTAATTGCTTAATTCTGAACAGCTGAAATCTTTTAACGCCCCCAAACCTCTCTGGCCATCTCTGCAGCCGACGCCTAATAGTAATTGGTGTATTGTCTAAACAAGGCAGAAATATATCTCCCGCCTGTGACAACACACACAGATTTACCTGACTTTCTGTCACAATATATATATATATATATATATATATATATATATATTGTTTTTTGAAGACTCTGTCATCCTCGTCCCTTCTGGGACCCTCTAGACAATGTGTCATAAACGCACTGCTCTAAGTCCTGCAGCTAGTCTAAAGCACACATGATCACAAAGGTGCAGTCCAGCAACCAAATTCATTAGAGACTTTAATTACTCTGGCCGTCCAGATAGGCCGACATCTTTGGGAGTGCAGGGCAGAAAAAGCTACAAAGAAGTCCATCCAACCTGGATGATACCCCAACTCCCTGCTCCTGTTCACCCTGCTTTCATCAGTCCTGTCTCAGAAAATCCTGTACCAATTAAACTGATGCCAGTTATCCCTGAGCCTAGGCAACTTGGATTAATGAGACCCTTACTATCTGCTGAAGAACTGTTATGCCGGCCACAGAACAACCTATGCCTGTACTGTGGGGAGGCCAGCACATTCCATACCGACACAGGCCCCAAGGACTCTCCATCTTTCTAGCAGACGGTTCCTGTATCAAGTCTGGTTTGGTGACCCAGGAGACTCCTCCATTACCTGTGATCACCTGCATAGACCATAAGAAACTGCTGAGGCTAGATGCAATTGTATCCTCTCTGTTTCCAGTCACCTTGGGCTTACCCTGTCTACAGGCCCACAATCAAGAAATTGATTGGGGCTCCGGAAATAGCAAGTTCCAGTCTTCCTATTGTCAAAAACACTGCCTGACCATGCCTCCCAAGATCTCCTGCCCTATGCTGTGCCTGGAATCTGATTCAGAGATACACTCAATACCTGAGCCATATCACAAGTTTCTGGAGGTTTTTAGCAAACGAGGGGCCGACACTCTTCCTCCCCATCGTTCATATGATTGTCCAATTGAGCTGCTCGCAGGGCTGAGATCCCCTTTGGACAAATCTTCCCATTATCTGAGAGGGTGTTGCACATAGTAAAAGAATATGTGGTTGAAATTTTTTAAAGGGGATTCATCCGACCATCCACTTCTTTGGCAGGGGCAGGAATCTTTTTCATAGAGAAGAAGGACCACTCTTTACGGCCCTGTGTGGACTACTGATAATTAAATAAAATCACTGTTAAGTGTCAGGACTGTTAGGATAAGTACTCACCGAGGCAGAGATGCCGAGGGCGGCTGCCTTTGCGGCTCTGTGCACTTCACCCCCTGGAGGTGGAGACAGCGGGGAAGGGCACAAAGGGGCACCGGCTACCAGCGGAAGGTGTTGTGCTGATAGGCGATCTCTGAAGACTTGGCTTCTGATCACAGGACAGGATCGCAGCAGGCGTGGATAGTGATCCTAGGAGCAATAAAGTTTATTAGGCAGAGAGTCAGTTCAGGTCAGGACGGTAAGCAGATCCGACATGCAAGCCAATGGTTCAGGGATTGGAGAAGGCAGAAGGTCCAAGGTGCAAGCCGGAGGTCAAGGGGTACAGACAGCAGCAGACACGATGAGACAAGCCGAGGGTCAAGTGCAGGAGAAGGCGTGGAGAAGTCAGGTCTGATCCGGGTCAATAGGTCACAAGCTTTCAGGTAAACAAGGCACTAAGCAGGATAGCTGACAACAAACCAGCAACCCGCCATGCGCCTGGGGCTGGTTTAAATAGGCCGGGCTGGAACTTGATTGGTGGACGTGCGCGCAGACGTACGCGCGCGTGTGCGCAGAACCATGCTGGAACGCAGAGGCGCGCATGCGCGCGCCGCGCACGGGCACGGGCATGCGTCGTGGCACGGATCGGCCGCTGGAGCCACTGATACCCTGACATAAGAACCAGTATCATTTGCCCCTGGTGCCTGAGCTCTTTCAAAGACTGAGAACTACCTTTTGTATTTACCAAACTGGACCTGCGAGGGGCCTACAACTTGGTAAGTTTTCATGCAGGGGATGAATGGAAAACAGCTTTCCATACGTTCTGCCACTATGAATATCTAGTGATGCCTTTTAAGCCACGTACACACGATCAGTCATCCAATGAGAACGGTCTTAAGGACTGCTGTCATAGGTTAACCGATGAAGCTGACTGATGGTCTATGGTCTGATGTGCCTACACACAATCAGTTAAAAAAACGATCGTGTCAGAAAGCGGTGCCGTAAAACACAATGACGTGCTGAAAAAAATGAAGTTCAATGCTTCCAAGCATGCGTCGACTTGAATCTGAGCATGCATGGATTTTTAACCGATGGTCGTGCCTACTAACGATTGGTTTTGACCTATCGGTTAGGAATCCATAGGTTAAAATTTAAAGCAAGTTGGCTTTTTTTTAACCGAGGGTTAAATAACCTATGGGGCCCACACACGATCAGTTTTGACTGATGAAAACGGTCCATCAGACTGTTGTCCTCTGTCTAACCTATCGTGTGTACTAGGCCTAAGTCTGTGTAATGCCCCTGCCACCTTCCAGCACTTTGTTAACAATATCTTCAAAGACTGTTTAGATATCTTCGTAATTGTCTACCTAGACGATATCCTGATTTTCTCCACATCCCTGGAGCAGCACCGGAAACATGTCAAGATTGTACTCTGCTGACTCTGTCAACATGGACTGTATGCCAAACCAGAAAAGTGTGAGTTCGAGCGGCAGTCGGCAAAGTGTCCAGTTCCTAGGTGTGGTAATTTCCACTGAGGGATTCAAGATGTGACCAATAAAATGTACAACAAACTGAAATCTTTTAGGTGGAGGAAAGTAAAATATTTGCCCTCTCTTCTTTGGAAAAACACTCCAAGTCTGTCAGATTGCAAGGGCATCTCTTGTGCACAGCCCTCTTCAGATCACCTCACAGATTTTCAATCAAATTCAGGTCTGGGCTTTGGCTGGGCCATTACTTTATTGATTTGGATGTATGCTATGGGTCATTGCCATGCTGAAAGATGAAGTTCCTTTTCATGTTCAGCATTCTAGCAGGAGCCTGAAGGGTTTGTGCCAAAATTGACTAGTATTTGTAACTGTTCATAATTCCCTCTATCTTGACTAAGGCCCCTGTTCCAGCTGAAGAAATACAACCCCAAAGCATGATGCTGCCACCACGGTGGAGTCTTCACGGTGGAGTGTTTTAGAGCCAAACATATCTTTTGTAATTATGGCCAAAAAGTTCAACCTTGGTTTTATCAGACCATAACACATTTTCCCACATGGTTTTGGAAGACATCAGATGTGTTTTTCAAAATGTAGCTGGGTTTGGTTTTTCTTCATAAGAAAAGGCTTCTGTCTTGCTACTCTACCCTATAGGCCAGACATATGAAGAATACGAGATTGTTGTCACATGTACCATACAGCCAGTACTTGCCAGATATTCCTGCAGCTCCTTTAATGTTGCTGTAGGCCTCTTGGCAGCCTCCCTGACCAGTTTTCATAACATTTCTTAGGGTCTTAGGACCAGGTACCGCCACCCTGCGGCACCTGGTCACGTGTATGCCTACGCCATCTCTGGCGCTTGAGGAGCCAGCAGAGCTTGGTGGAACGCATGCTGCCACGGGAGTGAGAACGCAGCGGGACCCTAAGAATATCTTTGACATATCTGCAGCCCCAGTGCTGGGAGGCACATTTTAATGTAAGAGGCCATTTGGCACTTTCTTTTATATATTCATTTTTAAATAAAACAGTATTATTCTATGGCCTTTTCTGTTTTTTCGTTCATTTAACCTGAACTCCGGGAGTGAGGCATTAGACTAATTCCAGTCAATTCAGCATGTGTGCAGGCACAATCCTGTCAACGCTATATCTGACTCTCTTTTTCAATAAAGAAGTCAGGTATTTTTGGTAAGCACATTTTAATTCTGAGCACTTCGGGTGAAGACAAATTATAATGTTTGGTGGAAGACAACTAATATCACCTTAAGCAAGATTACACATATAGTTGATAAAGAAGATCTGTCATTGGATTCATCACTATTCTACTATTGGGACTTTCAATTAATCAGTCACTATTGTTTAATTATGCACTAGTGTTCGGTGCTCTACTGTCACTTGATTTGCAATAATACTTTTGTATTTTTATATTGTTTTTATATTGGTATGTATTTCTTATTCTAATATGTATCACAATTATAGGTTGGTATTTGGTAGTTATACCCTATAGTTGAGCGCCCTCTACCTTCACGTTTACACAATTCATAGTATATATTACTACACAGAGGAGCAGCTTATAATTTTTTTTATATATATTTTTTTTACTAGTTGGCGCTGAAGTTCACCTTTTTCTTAATCCATACTTACATACCTATATCTGTATTTATGTCCTTCTCATCTTTGTCACATTAGTGTACAATTCATTGAACAGAACACTGATTTACTCACTTATCCAGGAAAAAAATGTCCTGGCAGGTCAGTGTCAAGCTTCATTTGGAAAGCTAAAGTGAGGAAAATTCACACTTCTGCAACAATTTACAACTAGTTTGTAAGAAAAATCCACAGGCCTACATGCGTTCACACAATTTTACTAGGTCATCTTCAGTTTCCTAAAGTTAAACTGACAGTTCAAATAAGCTGTCTGCCTACAAAGTAATTGTGTATAATCACATTAGACCAGCAAATCAACACACTGAAACAAATCAATGTTATACAAGACTTTTAAGATAATGAGTTCCTTTCAATAATATATTTTAATATAGGAAAGTGTTAAACTGTGGACATAAACAAATTGCTAAGCAACTTTTTTTCCGCTTACTGTTGAGTTATATATATATATAAAAAAAACAGATTTCCTACTCACTGGTGGAATAATGTGATGAGCAATGAACACTAGAGGGGGGCTTAACCGTTCAGGAAAGATAAATCTCCAGCCCCTCCGGGAGAGGATCAGAGCGATGCTATAGCTACTGACTTAAACAAGCAAAGTTAAGACTTAGGTAACCATGGTTCAAAAGTCAAAAGGTCAAGCGCTGTAGAAAGCCAATTTATAGTGATTTTCTTCAAAAGACAGCAAATCATAAGTGGAATAGAAAAAGTTTCAACCTTGCTCTGGCTGCTAAAAGAAGTGCTTAAAAACTATTAAATGTAAGTGAGCTGGTAGTGTTAATTAATTTTATTTACATTAATTAAACATGTACATAAAAAAATACACCTGTTTTATTTAACCACTTGACCTCCAGAAGATTTACCCCCTTCATGACAGGGCCATTTTTTTGCAATATGGCACTATGTTACTTTAACTGACATTTGCGCAGTCATGTAAATCTGTACCCAAATGGAATGTATGTCATTTTTTTTCCCCACAAATAGAGCTTTCTTTTGGGGGTATTTTATCTACTAGCTGTGTATTGTTTGCACTATGAACATGACAAAAAACAAAACAATATTGTTTTACCTTCTGCTATAAAACATATCCAATAAAAATGTAAAAAAAATCGAATTCTTCATAAATTTAGGCAAATATGTATTTTTCTACATATTTTTGGTAAAAAAAATCACAATAAGCATATATTGATTGGTTTGTGCAAAAGTTATAGCGTCTGCAAATCATGGTGTACATTTTATACTTGAATGTTTATTTTTTATTACAGTAATGACGGGGATCAGCAACTTTCAGCGGGACTGCAATATTGCGGTGGACAATCTGCCACTATTGCCTTGTACACATGATCAGGCTTTTGCCCGGCCAAATCACATCGGAATTCCGACTGAATTCCATCGGAGTAAAATAGAACATGTTTTATCTAAACTCTGAGGCGGCGTACACACGACCGAGGTTCTCGCTGGAAACCAGCGAGAACTTTGCTGGAAGCTGCATTCCAGCGAGGACCTCGGCCGTGTGTACACAGAGCGCTCGCCCCGCCCGTTGGGAATCCCGTCGAGCGAAAAGAGAGCACGCTCTCTTTTTGCTCGACGGCCCGCCTGGATGAATGGCTGGTTGCCATTCCCGACGGGCGGGTCGCCGATTTCGACGGCCGGCAGAGAACCTCGACGGGCATAACGATGTGTTCTGCCCGTCGAGGTTCTCTGCCGTGTGTACACGGCCTGACAGAATTCATCGGAATATCCGATGAAAAAACTCTGATGGGACTACACGCGATCGAAATATCTGATTGAAAAAGTTATACATGCTTTTTACATCTAATATTCTGATCGCGTGTAGCCCCATCAGAGTTTTTTCATCGGATATTCCGATAGTGTGTAAAAGGCATAATTGACACTTTTGGCACTTTGTAGAAACCAGTGACTAATACAGTGATCAGTACTAAAAATATGGGTTAAACATCTAGGGCAATCAAAGGGTTAAATGTGTGCCTAACCAGTGTTTTTGTGTACTACGTGTGCTACTTTCACTTAGGGATGTGATTTTTTTTTTTTTCGTTTCCAATTACTTCAGTATCTTTTTTGATTTTCCGAGAATTTTATTAGAGTTTTATAAAAATTACAAAAAGAGTGTCGTTATGACAAAGAAATCAAAGTACAATGCCACATCCAATAAGGAGAGTATGTATATACGTCAAAAAGCCAACAATAACGGAAGATTTGAACAAATTTTAGAGCAAAGATTCAAGATAATGTGCTGTGTATAGCTAATATACCGTATTTAATCGTTACATTCTGAGTGTCTCACACAAGTGATAATAGGCATGTAACTGGGTATTAGACATGTGCATTCATTTTTGTTAGAATGCATTTTCGTCCGAAAATCGGGTTTTTCGTTATCGTTTTAACAAACGAAAGAAACGAAAACCGAAAGATCCAACATAAAAAATGCTTTATTTTTGTTTTCGTTGCGGTAAAAATTCGATTTAGAGAGATTCGACATTATAGGGAAAAAATTTGACATCATAGAGAAAAGATTTGACATTATAGAGAAAAGATTCGACACTACAGAAATAATAGATTCAACATTACAGAGAATAGATTTCGATTTATGAGAAAATAGATTCGACATTATAGAGAATAGATTCGACATTATTACTAGTCATACAACATTAGAATTCTTGTAGGCGGAATATTCGAACGGAAATGTACGATTCAATGTAAAGATTCGACGTTCTGTCGAATATTCTTTTGACCATTCGACAGAAACCAGGTATTATTGGATTTTCGGACGAAAGCTATTCCCCAACGAAAAACAAAATAAATCAAAACGATTTTCGGGAGTAACTAAATAAATATATTTTCCAAACGAAAACGAAACGAAATATTCCAGTCTGCACATGTCTACTGGGTATGCACTTTGATGATGGGCGATCTCAAGTGAGCTTCGGTTTTCTTAAAGAGATGTCATAGGTTTTCTTGTTATGGGACAGAGGGTGGAAGGGGAAGTGGGGAGACTGGTCTTGAAGTACATACAGTATATGATGGGGTTAAGAAAAAAAATCAAAGAGGGAAGAACTTAACAATATAAGGCAAGTTAGAGTCTTGTTATTGCTGGAAAATGAAACAATGATGACATATAGAGGTAGGGACAAGAAAGACTAAAGCAGCACCTCACTGTTTCCAACTCTGGTTAGTATATTTATGGAGGTCGTCCAGCACCAGATGCTGGATCGGATGTGAATAATGATTCTTTAAAATCAAGCCAGCATGCTTAAGTGCGGGTAAATTTAGAAGGATCATCATGTGCAATACTGATCAATTCCTCCATTTCCGTTGTCTAAAGAATATGTTGATACCAATATGCCCATGTAGGAGGGGTATGGGAGTTCTAGTACGTGGAAATGCATCTTCTGGCAGCATTTACAAGATGTGAGGCTAGCGACTTGTGGTTTACTGACTTCGGTAGAGAGGAATGGTGTAGTAAAGACTGGGCAGGTGTGAAGTCAAGCATAAAGTGATTATAGTTTTGTGCATGACCACTTTAGATGTATCAGTGAGTCGGGTTCAGATTCACATCTCCAGCATAGAGGAGAGGCTGAGGGCATAAATATGTGAAGGTGTTCTATACCACCCTGAAAATAATGTGTATCCTGCTTTCCTTTCATTATGTTGATTAACCACTTCCCGACAGCCGTACGAATTTATGCGGCCGTCGGGCGGTCCTGAACCTCTGACAGGACGCAAATAGGCAACCTGTGCTCCTAATGGCCACTAGAGGGCGCGCGATGCGCGTGCCTGGCTGCCGCGATGTCCGCCAGGCACTCGCAATCGGCGGTTACAGGGACAAGACATGGATCTCTGTGTGTAAACACAGAGATCCATGTCCTGTCAGGGAGAGAGGAGACCGATCTGTGTCTCTTGTATATAGGGACACAGCATCGGTCACCTCCCCCAGTCACCCCCCCCCACACAGTTAGAACACACCCAGGATACATATTTAACCCCTTCCTCACCCCCTAGTGTTAAACCCTTCCCTGCCAGTCACATTTATACAGTAATCGGTGCATTTTTATAGCACTGATCGCAGTATAAATGTGAATGGCGCCAAAAATGTGTCAAAAGTGTCCGATGTGTCCACCGTAACATCGCAGTCCCAATAAAAATCGCAGATCGCCACCATTACTAGTAAAAAAAAAAAATTATAAAAATGTATAATAATTATGTCCCCTATTTTGTATGCGCTATAACTTGTGCGCAAACCAGTCGCTTATTGCGATTTTTTTTTTACCAAAAATATGTAGAAAAATACGTATCGGACTAAACTGAAAAAAATAATTGTTTTTTTTTAAAAAAAAATGGGCTATTTATTATAGTAACAAGTAAAAAATATTGACTTTTTTTCAAAATTGTCGCTATTTTTTGTTTATAGCGCAAAAAATAAAAACCGCAGAGATGATCAAATACCACCAAAAGAAAGCTCTATTTGTGGGGAAAAAAGGACGCCAATTTTGTTTGGGAGCCACGTTGCACGACCGCGCAATTGTCATTTAAAGCGACGCAGTGCCAGAAGCTGAAAATTCACCTGGTCAGGAAGGGGTATAAGTGCCCAGTAAGGAAGTGGTTAAACCTTTATGTAAGTGGTAGAGGATCAAGTCCCATTTCTCTTTAGTAATGTTGAGATCAAGCTGGTGTTCCCACTTTTGACACATTGTACTGGCCTTCTGGGAACAGACTGAGAAAAGGAGGGCATATAGCAGTGATAGTGGGTGTGAAATAGCAGGTAGTGGCACCTACTAATCAGTAAAGGTGTGCATAGAAGTGAACCAAAAAATCCTCCTAAGTGATGGTGTGGTGATGTCTGTTGCCAAAATAAAATAAAAAGCATATATATAAATATATGTGCAAGTAGATCAAAGAAACAAAAGAACAGAAAATAAAAAATAAAAATAAATGTGCTACACGGTGCTGGTGTTTCTCCTTGGAAAATTGATTAACCACTTAAGACCCGGACCAATACGCTGGCAAATGACCCAAGGGGTTTTTGCGATTCGGCACTGCGTCGCTTTAACAGACAATGCGCGGTCGTGCGACGTGGCTCCCAAACAAAATTGCGTCCTTTTTTTCCCAATGTTTCTTTTGGTGGTAATCGCCTCTGCGATTTTTATTTTTTGCAATACAAAAATAGAGCGACATGAAAAAAAATATATTTTTTACTTTTTGTTATAATAAAAAACCAATAAACTAAATTTTAGAAACAAAATTTATTTAGCCAGTTTTAGTAAAAAAAAAATCCATTAAAAAAAAAATTAGCAAGCGGGAACAGCGACACTAATACTCAGAAAAATGCTTAGTGACGCTGGCAGGGAGTGAAAGGGTTAACTAAGTGACAGGGGGTTATTTAAATTAAATAAAATTAGGTTAATTTTCAATCTTGCTTCATGCAAAGATAGAGTGCTATGTGCTTCATGCAGATGCAGCCTTCAGTGGATCACTCGGTGCTCTCCCCCAATGGTCCCGCACTCACCGAATCCAATCACCCCTACAGTAAGGTGACCAGATTTTTTAAATGAAATCCGGGGACATATTTTTTGTTTACTAGTAATGGCAACAATCAGGCGACTCTCTGCCCGTCGCTGCCCGCCTCAAAGCCTCTCAAGTCTTACTCTTCGATCGATTTTAAAGCAAGTTTTAAAATTTTGGTCCGAACGACAAAAGACCGATGGGCCGTACACACGGTCGGTTTGGACCGATGAAACTGAACTTCGGGCCGTTTTCATCGGTTTGGACCGATCGTGTGTACGCGGCCTAAGGGCACTGTGCACAATGTATGTGTTGCTAGGTGGAAGAGTCAGGAGGTGTACGTACACTTCACGGCTGAGAGGAAGGGGAATCCAAACACTATGATGCCCATCACCTCTATTACTATGGATCAGTCATCATGTAGAAGTCCAACATCCAAAAGTATTCTTCATGTATTTTACTTCAAGATAAGCACTTTATTTGAAATGCAACATCACATATCACTTGTCCCTTCAAAACTATTGAACATTCTATATATTATTAACTGGAACATGCGTCTATATTAAGCCAAAACTAAGGGCTGAATATAAAATTCCATGTTAGTCCCTGTATTCTTCTTTTACAATATGTATAGAATGACTGTCAGCTAAAGTAGCTGTAATTGAATTGTAGTAAAGTAGAAAATAACTATTTAAATATTTTACTCGCCAACTATAACTTAAACATAGTCTATTCCAGAAGCAAGAAGTTTGAGTTATTTACTTGCGCATTTAAAGTTCAGAGTTTGTCATTCATTTATACAATGAAGAAGACGAAATGCTACAGTTTTAAACCCCTCTATTGCCTTCTGGGCTGCTATGGGCTGTTGAATGTTTGTTATTTCTTCCTTCAATTTAAAGTTGGTTATTCCTGCTGAGTAAAAAAAATGTGCACTTCCCAGCACACACAAGCAATGTTGTTTGTATCTGTGCTGGTTAGTACATGGTGCACTGCGTTTGGTCAATATTCTTTAGTTACTATCAAGAAGGCAAAAACATCTATTTGATCCCCTCTATATGGGATTACAAAACAAACAGTTAAAGAAACTTAAGGCCCGTACACACGGTCAGACTTTTTGACAACACACTTCAAAATGAGCAAGTTTGCAAAAAAATCTGACCGTGTTTACGCTCCATCAGACAAACTTTTTTGGTTTTCAACGGACATAAGTTTGCTCTGCAAACGGACAAACTTTTCGGCAACAAAAGTCCTATGGTGCAAAGTACTATCGTGTGTACAGAAATCCATTGGACTTTTGTCCAAAGTACAAACACGCATGCCCAGAACCAATGTTAAAATCAACCAACAATAGCAGAAGTTGACCAAAGGGTGGAGGTAAAGAGCAGAAAAGAGCAGAAAAAACACATACTGTAATGTTGAGAAAGTTTGCAGAAAAGTCCTGCCATGTGTATGCTATGAGTGTGCCCGGCCAACTCCCTTCGGACACAAATCCACGGAAAAGTTTGAAGTCTGACCGTGTGTATGAGGCTTATGGCTGTCACAAAGTCTGGACTTCAAACATGTCTGCCTTTTTTTTTCTCTATTAAATACTGGAATCATGAAACTAGTAGTTTACTCAATATTTATACATTTCCTTATACTTTCTTTTAGGCTCCACAGAGGGGGTAGAGAACATTAGATTTCTGGCAAGATCAACAGGTATATTCTGTACTTGATTAAATTATTCTAAAGCCTCATACACACGATCGGACTTCAAACAAACTTTTCCATGGATTTTTGTCTGAAGGGAGTTGGCCGAAGACACCCATAGCATACCCATGGCAGGACATTTCTGCAAACTTTCCCAACATCACATGGTTTTTCTGCTCTTTTCTGCTCTTTACCGCCACCCTTTGGTCAACTTCTGCTATTGTTGGTTGATTTTAACATTGGTTCTGGGCATGCGTATTTGCACTTTGTACAAAAGTCCGATGGCTTGCTGTACACACGGTCGGACTAGGCACCAATGCACCATAGGACTTTTGTTGCCGGAAAGTTTGTCTGTTTGCAGAGCAAACTTTTGTCCGATGAAAACCGAAAAAGTTTGTCCGATGGAGCGTAAACACGGTCAGTTTTTTTTTAAAAAACGTCCTCATTTTGAAGTTTGTTGTGGAAAAGTCCAACCGTGTGTATGGGGCTTTAGCCTGTAAAGTGGAAAAAATGCTGCCGCTACATCTAAAGCCTCATACACATGGTTGGACTTCAAAAAAATGTTTCCATGGATCTTAACCACTTAAGACCCGGACCAATACGCTGGTAAATGACCCAAGGTGTTTTTGCGATTCGGCACTGCGTCGCTTTAACAGACAATTGCGCGGTCGTGCGACGTGGCTCCCAAACAAAATTTGCGTCCTTTTCTTCCCACAAATAGAGCTTTCTTTTGGTGGTATTTGATCACCTCTGCGATTTTTATTTTTTGCGCTATATACAAAAATAGAGCGACATTTTTGAAAAAAAACCACTATTTTTTACTTTTTGTTAAAAAAAAATCAAATAAACTAAATTTAGTCAAACATTTAGGCCAAAATTTATTTAGCCACATGTCTTTAGTAAAAAAAAAAATCGCAATAAAAAAAAATAGCTACCTAGCGGGAACAGCGACACTAATACAGCGATCAGAAAAATGATCGCTTAGTGACGCTGGCAATAGGGAGTGAAAGGGTTAACTAGGGCGGTGATCAGGGGGTTAAAACTTTATTAGGGGGGGTGGGGGGGCTATCCTGAACCTAACACTAACTGTTTTTTACAGTGCCTGTCACACTGACACTAAATGCAGTGATTAAATCACTGCATTCAGTAACACTGTGACCGGGGGGTTGGGGGGGCGATCACAAGGGGTTAATATGCCTATGTGAGTGTGTGTCAGTGTTGTGTTGGTGCACACTTACTTGGCATGTCTTCTCTCATCAGCAGCGCTGGGAAACAGCGCTGCGATGAGAGAATACATCATTTCCTCCTTCCTGTGTAAACACAGGAGGAGGAAGTGACAGGCTGGGAGCGCGCTCCCATTGGCTGGGAGCGATCGCGGGGGGGGGCGGAAAACACGGACATCCGCCCGCAGATCCCGGATCGCTCCCAGAGGTAGGGAGACCCCCGCACGCCGCGGAGGGGGTCCCGATGGGACCCCCGAACCGCACTCAGGCGGGGACGTAAATTTACGCCCTTGTGCCTGTACGAGCCATGTTGTGGCCGTATATGTGCGTGCGGGGGTCTTTAAGTGGTTAATTTGAAGGGCGTTGGCCAGGAACACCCATAGCATACACACGGCAGGACTTTTTTTTTTTATCAAACTTTGGTCAACTTCTGCTATTGTTGGTTGATTTTAACATTGGTTCTGGGCATGCGTGTTTGTACTTTGGACAAAAGTCCAATGAACTTCTATACACAATATAGGACTTTGCACCGTACACACAATCGGACTTCAAACAAACTCTTCCGTGGATTTTTGTCCTAGGGAGTTGGCCGGACACACTCATAGCATACACGCGCTCTAAATTTTCTGCAAACTTTCCTAAAACGTTCCCAACATCACGTGTTCTTTCTGCACTTTTCTGCTCTTTACCGCCACCCTTTGGTCAACTTCTGCTATTGTTGGTTGATTTTAACATTGGTTCTGAGCATGCGTATTTGCACTTTGTACAAAAGTCCGATGGCTTTCTGTACACACGGTCAGACTAGGCACCATCTGACTTTTGTTGCCGAAAAGTTTGTTCGTTTGCAGAGCGAACTGTTGTCCAATGAAAACCAAAAAAGTTTGTCCGATGGATCGTACACAACGGTCAGATTTTTTGGCAAACTTGCTCATTTTGAAGTTTGTTGGCAAAAAGTCTGACCGTGTGTACGGGCCTTTTGGTGCTTAAGAACTGGTAAGCTGTAAAATATTAAATTTTATTTAAAAAAAAATTTTTTTTTGCCTTTAGATACATTTTAAATCTTAAAAGGGTAATACAAAATGTTCAAAAACAGAATTGATTAACCACTCTGGAAGTTTTTACCCCCTTTGAGACCTGGCCACTTTTTGCTATTCAGTACTGTGCTAATTTAACTACCAATTGTGCTGTCGTGCAACACTACGCAAATTTAATTTATCAATTTATTTTTACACAAATAGAGCTTTCTTTCAATGCCATTTGATCACCACTGGACATTTTATTTTTTGCTATATAAATGAAAAAAGAACGAAAAAGTTGCAAAAAATTATATTTTCTACATTCTATTATAAAACATATCCAATCAAATCTAATTTCTTCATAAATGTAGACCAAGCTGTATTCTGCTAAAAGTCCTTGGTAACAAAAAATTCCAATAACTGTATTTTAATTGGTTTGTGTGAAAGTGATACTGTCTACAGACTATGGAATATACAGTAAACAGTATTTAAAAATGTATCAATCCTGATATACTGACGATCTATCTCACTTCTTGAGACCCGTTAATGCCGGGAAAATACAAATATCCCCCAAATTACCACTTTTTGGAGAGTAAAACAGAACTTAAATACATTTTTTTTTTTACATACTGTCACCAGTGTAGCACAGCGTCATCATGACTGGTGTGGTGGTAATCAAGGGTACTAACTGGTGACAGTATATTCCATTTTTTTTATCTTTTCTTTTAACATTTTTTTTTTTTAACACTTAGTTTACATACTTTCATCAGAGTAGTTCAGTCACCATAGTGACACTGTACTACTCGGGGGGTGATCAGTGATCGTTTTTTTTTTTTCACACTCTGATTGCTGTTACCGAGATGATCACTGTAACAGCAATGTTTTGAACTGCCATGAATGGGTTACATTCATAACATCTGTGATATCACAGATGCTGATGCTATCACGTTATACAGGGTGCCGTGATTGGCCCAGCTACCATGTGATAGCTGTGGGCCAATCAAAGCATCAAATTTCTAAGCACAGCTATTATGAATGAAACACATTTATAAAAGTTGTGTTTACAATGTAAATAGTGGATCCAAATGTGGTTGTAAACCCAGTTATTTTCTATCATATTTTTTTGCTGTGTGGGAGGAAGCAAAGCAATGCTTAGCTATTGAACTCTATAGAGTTTTTTTTTTTTACAAAGTCTTACACCTCATACACATATTCAGAGTTTCTGCGGACAAATCGTAAGACTTTTGTCCAAAACAAAAAAATTGTTGGCCAACAAACACAAAACTATGTGTTTTTTCAGCTCTTTGGCACCACCCTTTGGACAACTTCTGCTAATGTTGTGTTATGGTGAGCCTTGCTTCTGAGCATGCGTGTTTGTACTTTGGAGTTTTGTCCGATTCAACGACACACAATTGTTGGCGGGCAATTTAAAGCATGTTATCCCACAATTGTCGGTAGGAATTCTGAAAGCAATTGTCTGGTGGAGCGTACAAACGGTCACATTTTACGACAACAGCCTGTCATTACACAATTCCCGTTGGATAATCCGATCGTGTTTACGTGGCGATCAAAAAATGTAATATTCATAATAGTAAACGGTATATATTTTCCCATTTAGTTTGTTAAGTTTTTCTGTATGTGTGGGTTTCACCACTTAAGGACCACCGCATGACTATTTACGTTGGCAGAATGGCACAGCTAGGCACATGGACGTACAAGTACATCTCGCCTTAAGATGCCAAGCCGTGGGTCGCGATTGCTCGCGACCTGGTCCTGTCTTCTGAGATCATGCCCTCGGGACCCGTGGACCCAAACGCTGCCGTTGTCACGTGATCGGGTCACAAAGAGGAAGAACAGGGAGAGGTGAGTGAAAAAAAACTTCCCCGTTCTTCCTAGTGTGGCTGTCAGTGATCGTCTGTTGCTTGTGTTAGGGAACGACGATCAGTGACGTCACACGTACAGCCACGCCCCCCCCACAGTAAGAACACTCCCTTAGAACACACTTAACCCCTACAGCGCCCCCTACTGGTTAACGCCTTCACTGCCAGTGTCATGTTCACATTAATCAGTGCATTTTTATAGCACATTTCGCTGTGAAAATGACAATGGTCCCAAAAAAGTGTCAAAAGTGTGTGATGTGTCCTCCATAATGTTGCAGTCATGAAAAAAAAATGCTTATCGTCGCTTATTAGTAGTAAAAAAAAAATATTAATAAAAATGCCATAAAACTATCCCCTATTTTGTAAACGCTATACATTTTGGGCAAACCAATCAATAAACGCTTATTGCGTTTTTTTACCAAAGATATGTAGAAGAATACGTATCAACCTAAACTGGGGGAAACAAACGTTTTTTTATATATTTTTGGGGGATATTTATTATAGCAAGTAAATAAAAATATTGCATTTTCTTTTAATTGTCGCTCTATTTTTGTTTATAGCGCAAAAAATAAAAACCACAGACGTGATCAAATACCACCAAGGCAGTGCCAAATCGCAAAAAGGGGCCGACCAGTTCATGTCCTAGTAGGGTACTTGTCCTCCCACTGCCCCTCCTAGCTGGGGGCATCGGGAATATTGTTGTATCTCATCATTTGTTTATATGTTGGACAGGCACCCTGCCCCCTTTCCTCTACAACAGTGATATGCAATTAGCGGACCTCCAGCTGTTGCAGAACTACGATTCCCATGAGGCATAGCAAGACTGACAGCCACAAGCATGACACCCAGAGTCAGAGGTATGATGGGACTTGTAGTTTTGCAACATCTGGAGGTCCACTAATTGCATATCCCTGCTCTACAATTACACTGCAGCCTTCAAGCCTCTGTCCCTCTTCACTCCTCTCCCCCCCACCCACCCTCTGCTTCCCTTTTATGTCTTCTTTTCTCCTCTCTCCCCTTTCCTCTCTCTCCCTCTCTATTTCCTTCCCCAGCCCTCACCCTCTCTCCCCCATCCCTTGTTTATACTCATTCATTGCCCATGTTTTTGCTGTATGTACATTTTGTCCTCTGGAAAATCCTAATAAAAACTTTTTGAACAAAAAAAAAAAAAAAAAGGGGGGCCAAGTCCTTTACCTGCATATTGGTCCAGGTCTTAAGTGGTTAAAGCAGAATTAAATCAAAAGAAAACATTTATTATATTGCAGCTTACCAATTCAAAGGTGTGATGTTGGCATTAATTTATTTAGGCTTTCTTTCTTGTATGTTCATCTGGTGATCAGGCCAATAAATCTGTAGTTTTTCAAAAGCACACACTCTCAAACTGCAGAATTTAGCAGTTTACATGTATAAGACAAACCATTTAACACCGACAGGGGTGCTTACAATGATTTACTATTATTTATTCATGTAAAACCTTTTTACCAAAAGGAAAAAAAAAGTTTGCTGGAACTGATTATACAGTGTGAGCTGAACCTTGTCTTCAATGTGTTAATGTATTTATATCTGCTAATACATTTAACCAGGGCTTGTCTGAGCCAGAGGTGGTGGAACTGAGTATAACCAAGTTCCCCCTGGAAAAAACCCTGCATTTAACACTACCCTCTCTCCAGACTAACAATGCTGCTGTGGGCTGTGCCTTGTACTCATTCATCCACAGCAAGGGGCGGACTGACCCCCGGGCAATTGGAGATTATGGGGCCCCCGGGCAAATGTAGATTATGGGGCCCCCGGGCAAATGTAGATTATGGGGCCCCCGGGCAAATGTAGATTATGGGGCCCCCGGGCAAATGTAGATTATGGGGCCCCCGGGCAAATGTAGATTATGGGGCCCCCGGGCAAATGTAGATTATGGGGCCCCCGGGCAAATGTAGATTATGGGGCCCCCGGGCAAATGTAGATTATGGGGCCCCCGGGCAAATGTAGATTATGGGGCCCCTGGGCAATAGGAGATTATGGGGCCCCCGGGCAATAGGAGATTATGGGGCCCCCGGGCAATAGGAGATTATGGGGCCCCCGGGCAATAGGAGATTATGGGGCCCCCGGGCAATAGGAGACTATGGGGCCCCCGGGCAATAGATTATGGGGCCACACAGTATACACACACACACACATACAGTATACATACACAGTATACGCACACAGTATACATACACACAGAATACACATATACACACTAAAAGGGTACTGGAGAGGCGGTGCAGCTATAATCTTGGGATTTAAAAAAAAACACAGATTTTTACATACTGTCCCTTGTTTTACTGAGGCTGGCAACCTGATGGGCCCCCCTAGTGGCATGGGGCCCTCGGGCAGTGCCCGAATGGTCAGTCCGCCCCTGATCCACAGTTGTGTCTCGCCAATACAGGAGGTGTGTTACTGGCCAGATCACTAGATGAAAACAGAAGGAAAAAAAGAAGATAAAAGGAAACTGATTCAGCTGCAACAGCTAATGACTGGTAAGCTGCAATATATTACATTTTTGGTTTCCAGTTTAATACTTTTTTAAAACATGAGATAAAAGAGGTGGAAAAACATTTATGTCTCTAGCAGGGCACACGGGAGTAACAGAAGACTGTGTTTTATGGCCCATCATGCCTTTAAAACAAATATAATCTATAACCAGTTGTTAGTTATCCCAAGGCCCCTCTGCAAACATCTGTGTTTTGACATGCAGGTACTGTATGGGTTCCATGATTGACAGATAGGAAGCAGATTTAGGATTAGCTTCTTATGTATGTGAAATGTTTTGGGACACACACAAGTGGTTTTCACTCTGCAGGATATGGCTTTATGATATCACATTCAGATCAACCTCAGATGATGTCAGATGATGTTCCCATGGAACACAGAAAAAGCAAGACGTGTAAACAAAGAACACTAAAGGGAAAACATTATAGATAGACACATGTCCAAAAAAATTAAAATGGCCTACCAAACCTCCTTCCAGATCCAGAATCTCTGCAAGATAGTTACCGGTATACTCCTCCAAAAGAACTCCGGCTTAACAGACTACAACAGGCCAAATCTATTTTTCTGTTTCATGTCTAAATCAAAAGTATGATAGAAAATAATAACTGTTCCCAAAATGTTAAATACAGCTGTGTCCCCATGAACATTGTTTATTTGTACAAAATAATTATAGCATTGTTTTACAATTTTAAATCACAGATTGCCTAGTGATAAATATCTAAACTTCAAAACATATTCAATTACTCTACATAAAGGTAAAACAATTTTTTTCCTAAATAGCTACCTTTACCTTAGTGCAGTCCTCCTTTACTTACCTCATCCTTCCATTTTGCTTTTTAGGCCTTGTACACACGAGGGAATAGATCCGATGGGAACGGTCCAACGGACCGTTCCCATCGGATCTGTCCGCCGGATTGCTTTGATCCGATGGCTGTACACACCATCGGATCAAATTCCCCGCCGGCGGACAGCGCGGTGACGCAGCTGTGACGTTGACGCCGCCACGTCACCGCACCAGGAAGTAAACACTTCCGCGCGAATGCGTCGGATCCATTCACAGGATACGACGCATGTGCGGGCAGATATGTCCGCTGGTTTGCCGTACTAACCAGCGGACATATCTGTCGGACAGCTCTCCGGCGTAAAGTTATTCCCCATATTGGAGGTGCAACTCATGCAAAGGTATGGACCAGGGAACGAACGTCGTCAAATTTTACGTCGTTTATGTAGTACGTGAATATGGCTGGGCGTAGGTTACGTTCACGTCGTAGGCAGTGATTCGACGTATCTCAGGCGCCGTACACACGGCAGGTTCTCGCTGAAAATCAGCGAGAACCTCGCTGGATGCACATTCCAGCGAGGACCTGGCCGTGTGTACGGTCTCGGCGACTTCCCGTGAGCCCGTCGAGCCGAAATGAGAGCACGCTCTCTATTTCTGACGGCCCGCCTGGAAGAATGCGTCCAAGGGCGGGTACGACGGCCGGGAGAGAACCTGCATGCTCTCGAGGTTCTCTGCCGTGTGTATTTTTAGTACTTGTTTGAAGCTCAGCTCTCTTCATTTTTAGTACTTGTTTGAAGCTCAGGCCATCATTTGCATGGGGTCACTCTTCATTTAAATGTATCACGCCCACTTCCACCTACTTTGACTTACGTCGGCTTACGCCGATGACTATACGCTACGAAGGTGCAGCGTTGGGAGCATTTGCTTTGTGAATTCCATGCTTCCCTCTCAGCATTGCGCCGGTGTAGCATAAATAAGATACGCTGCGCCGGCATAAAGATGCGCCAATGTATGTGAATCCGGGCCTTACTGTCTTCTGGTACTTCTGGTATATATTTAGTTTTTTTTTTCTAAAACAAATGGCTTTGCAAATGTCCTAACAGTTATGCATGAGTAATGAATAATATCTGTAATGTTTGTAATATATGTGCAATAGTTGCTATTAGTTACCTTTCACCAGGCTAATTCCTTAACTTCTTGCCGATCAGCCACCGCAGGTATACAGCAGCAGGATGGCTCAGCTGCAGAAATTGCCATAGGTGTACTTCGGTCCCTTTAATGGCTATAGCAGGCGCGTCGCCGGAGCCGATGCGTGTGGCCCGCGATGTCTGCCAGCCACCCACGATCACATCACAGAGATAAAGAATGGTGACCTGTCAATATAAGCAAATATAAACAAAAGATCTCTGTTCTGACACGGGAGTAGAGAGAGATCATCTGTTCCTAGTGATCAGGAACAGTGATCTTTCTCTACTGCCAGTCAGTCCACTCCCCCACAGTTAGAAACACCTCCCTAGGGAACACTTAACCCCTTGATTTCCCAAGTGTTAACCCTGGTCATTTATACAGTGATCAGTTGCTATTTTTAGCTCTGATCACTGTAATAATATCACTGGTCCTTAAAAAGCGTCAAAATGTATCCACCGCAATGTGTCAGAGTCCCACTAAAAATTGCTGATCACCGCCATTACTAGTAAAAAAATAAGTATTAATAAAAATGCCATAAATATATCCCTGAAGCTATAACTTTTGCGCAAACCAATCAATATACGTTTATTGAGATTTTTTTACCAAAAATATATAGAGGAATACATATTGGCCTAAACTGAGGAATAAATTATTTATTTTTTTTATTTTTTGGGGGACATTTATTATAGCAAAAATTAAAAAAATATTCATTGTTTATTTTTTAATTGACTCTATTTGTGGGGCAAATAGTGCCATATCCCAAAAAAAGGCCTGGTTATTAAGGGGGCAAATCTTTCCCACTTTGTCCACTATTAAAAAAGTGCTGGAAATAGGATGCATTTAAGTAATCCTTCTGACTTTATCCAGCATTAAAAAGAGTTGACAATATGTGAAATTTAAGTAATCCTTTCTATTTTACCTAGAATTAAAAAAATGTTTGTCAGGGGATAAGCTGGAGAATTTTGGCTTGAGGCCTGGCAAGCTTACCAATTCCCAGCATGGTTGCACCTGTCTGCCGAAGCCTGTTCAATCATGGCACTTGCCTGTTAGTTGTAAGTGAACACCTGTGGGCAGAGACGCACGCCATGTACATTAGATCTTGGAGCTTTCTAGCATTTATAAGGACAGCAGTTTTCCTCAATAATAGCCTCTTGTATCCTGTGCTTATGTATTTGCCTCTGGACTGCTCTTGGCTTGTCTTCTGGCTCTGACCCTGGCTTGTATCCATGAACTGTTGCCTACCTACTTGTGCATGGCCCTGGCCTAATCTTGACCACACTCTTGCCTCTGTTCCTGATTGACCTCCTTTGTTTGACCCTCACCTCTGACTCCTGACTCCACTTCTGCTGAGCCCTGCTGTCAAGATCGGTCTTTTCTTCCTGTGTTTTCTCATCTGGAATCCCCAGGTAACTACAGTACTGGCAACCCATGTTTCTTTGGGTGCAGTACTACCTGTCACCACTCTCAAGTGTTCTCTGCACTCAACCACAAAGGGAGCCCTCTCATCACCTCCATCTCCAACCAGGTACGTGACAGTATTGGGATTAAGTAATCCTTTTCCTTTATCCAATATTAAAAACATGTCAGGAAAAGGTGCCCTTTAAGTAATAATTTCCACTACATCCAGCATTAAAAAGTGCTGGAAATAGATGCACTTTAAGTAATCCTACCCACTTTATCTAACATTAAAAAAGTGTTGGGAATAGGTGTACTTTATGTAATCCTTCGCACTTGAAAAAGTGTTGGGAACAAATACACTTTAAAGTAATACTAAAGCTTTGTTTCTTTTTTTTCTAAACGAACATACATGTTATACTTACCTGCCCTGTGCAGTATTTTTGTACAGAGCAGCCCGGATCCTCCGCTTCTTAAATCCAACACTGGAGCTTCTGGCCCCGCCCTCCTGCTAGGTGCCCCCACAGCAAGCAGCTTGCTCTTGTGGCACCCAAGTAAGCGTTCTCCCAAGCCACAGCTCTGTGTGTCCATTCACTCATGGAACCATGGCACGGCCCTGCCCCCTCCATTTCCTTATTAGCTCACTGGCTGTGATTGACAGCAGCGGGAGTTAATAGCTCCCACTACTGCCAAGGCTCTTGTGGACATCGCTGGATCAATAGGGGGTTCAGGTAAGTATTAGTGGAGGCTGGAAGGGCTGCTGTACATAGGTTTTATAACCAGTACTCCCACGACACAGCTGAACGGGAAGCTCGAGGGTGACCATTGATATTGTATAACACTGTTTAGGTAATTATCCCAATCAATATTGATTGTTCTGTTTTTTCCTTCCTTTTTCTTTCACATTAGTTGTTATTGTACTTGAGCCCTAAGTATTGGGAGTTTCTTTAGATGGTGCATTTACTTTGATACCTTACTTATATATTCTTCTAAAGAATTCACTTCTGCCGACTGGATGATTTTATGTGTGCACAATCGCTCTGCAGCAGTTCTTATCAGTGAATTGGTTAATCACTGTGATCCAGCTGAAATCAACATTTCTGCGTGTCTTTTTCTCTCCTTGCCCTTTTATGCACATCAAGCTCTACTCTAAAGCAATATAATGACTTATACAGGGTTGGTATATTTTTGAAGACTATATAATATGTGAATTAGAAACTACCAAATAATTTTTTGTTTGGCTGTGATAACTCCTCTTTACTTTGCACCCTTGTTTAAATTGGATTTTTTCCTCTTTTTTCCCACTGTTTCAGGGGTGTTAATATCATCAATACCTCGTTTTTGATGTGCATTTATTGATGTCCGTCAATTTGGTGTCACTAGATTAATCTACCACTAATTATTGTAGCTTTGCCTTGGTGTGCCCTCTGTGGCCGCACAGTTCACCCTGCATCTCTTGTGGCGTCCGGGTGGTTTTGGTTGGGCAATACAGGAGGTTTTGTTCAGGTAAGCTACTGATTGGCTGATGGTTGTTTAAATCATTCCCTAAGAAAGCTCTTCCAGGCGAAACATGTCAGGCTAAAAACATCATATCATCACTTGACCTAAATATGCCTTCCATGATGAGAACATTTTTTAATCTGCTAACTGTTTATGCTATATATTCTTTTAATTATATATTAATAAAATGTGTTACTTTTTAAACAATTTTGATACTTTATGTCAAGGCACCGCCAAAAATCCCAGAAATAACCTTCCTGCATATACAACTTATTCAGGGATGTTGGTGCCTCTCTTGATTTTGTCACTAACCCACACTATTCATGTTTTCTAGAAGGTTTTTTACCTTCGTGCAGAGAATGCATGTGTCATGGATATGTAGTATGTCTGGCAGCTTATCTTTCTCTACATGTGTTCATTAGAGGCCAGACTCTCTTATCTGACTGCCTTTATCATCTCTCCTCCCTGTATGGCTCCACCCCAGGCCATCCCAGGAACTAACTACTGCACTGCAGGTCTGCTTTGCTGATCAACATTGTTTGTTAGTATTATGCTCCTGCTTGCCGTGTGCTACGTTATCTCTGTGTAACGATTTTGGCTTGTTTCTGACTACTCCTGTTTGCCTGTGACCCTGACCCTTGGCCTGTCCCTTGGTTATCCTCATCTGCTTGTTGCCCTGACCTTGGCTTACCCTTCACTACCTCTTGTGTTCTGAGTGGCTGATTCCCCTCTCTCCCTACAGAGCGTGACCTAGGGGACTCCGGGGTCCGTGACCTGGATCCAGTTGCAGCGCAGGCCATCCTCACCACTAGAGGCTCTGATGAATACCAGCTGGATCTTAGATTCTGCGACCTGAGGAATCTTGGGCTCAAGCTTCCTGTAGGATTCCTGTTTGTGCTCCAGCAAACCTCTCCTCCATATCCACTCTGTGGTCCATCCGCAGCAGTCTGCTATAGGGTTCACTACCTTGTGGTGCACCCCTAACTCCAACGGGGTGCACTTGTCATCTGACCACAGGTGACCTGACAGCATGAAGGTAAAAACCCTTGTGTCTTTACAACCACTTTTAGTAATCATTCCCACTTTATCTAGCATTAAAAATATTGGGCATATATGCACTTCAAATGGAAGTAATTTTTTTTTTTTAGCCAGAGTTGGACAAGTTGTAATGTATTTACCATTGACCCTAAACATAATCTCTTTCATCTCTACATGTAACTTTAATATACAATATGAAATGAATTAATGTCATCGCAAATTATGTAATACTGATGTTTAATGTCAACATACACACCCTTTCACAACGGAAGGCTGTAAGTAGCAGAGGCAAGAATGGCTTTTATCAACCACCAAATGTTTAAATAAAAGCAGTGAGTTTGTAGAAACAGGAAAATATTTTGTCAATTGTATTACAACATACTGAGATGAATAAATAAGTTATGTAAAAAGGTGGGAAAAATGCATGTAAGCCAAGAAAAAATGTCAAGCAGCATGCAGCAGGGAGGAATTAATATTCAAAAGGTTAAGGTGTCTGTGAAATGTATGTAATGACTAACACTCATAGTTTGTTACTATAGGTTCATTGCCTCTAATGTTGAGGACGGCACATGGATAATTTACGATTCCCATTGTCCCCTCTGCAGGGATTAATTCTGAATTATTTATGTACCGATATGCTCACAGAACTGAAACATTTTAGTTAAAGTCAGTCATTCACTCCAAGCCTTGAAATTATTCAGCCCTTCTTGCTAAAACTGATCTTAGCCTCCTGTGATTTAAGTCATAACATTTTATTTTCAATTCCACTGAGAAAGCACACTACAAGAATAAAATACATAGCCTTAACTTTGAAATCTAAAAATATGTTTATTTTTACTCAGAAATGCAAATGTGTAGTTGTTGATACAAACATCGCCAGACTATGTGCAAGCAGTAGCTGTGTCAAAACATCTATGATTTATAAGTTCAGAGGCTTATGTCACATTATGGTGGAATGCAATAAATTAAATATATTCATGAACACGTACACATACATACATTCAGAAACATATGTGTTGGTTTGAAGTTACCATGAATTTGAGTTAGGTTGTGTTTATTTGCAACTTTAAATCTGAATTCTACACAAATATAAAAAACATAAATGACTGCTTCCTATTAATAAAGCATCATTAAATGTATTTTTTTTTTAGATGCGAGAAGGGTAATTATCAGTTTTTTTTCCCAAGTTTAGGCCTTTTTTGCAGTCCCTGTAGCTTAAGAGGGAAATGCAGCTGATAGGAGGAGAGAGCAGAGTGATAGAGAAATTAGCTACCACTGTGCTGCTTTCTCCTTTTACTATCAAGTTACAGGCTGGCCCCTGGTTCAGGATGACATGGGCTCAAAGGAATTGGGTTGAACAATTCTGGCCATCAAGTTGGCAACATCAAGCTGCAGAGAAAATGTACTGCAGAGGAAATCTCTGGTAGACATGGGCCGAAGGACACCTAGTTTGGTTCGCCACAGAACTTTTGAACATCACAAAAGTTTAAAACCGAATAATGAACCCCATTGAAGTTTATGGGACCCGAACTGGAAAAGGTGCACATTTTTCTTTCAATAGATTTTTATTTTTTCCAATAAAGGATACAGATATAGTATGACCAAAGGCTGAAATTACAACATCATAACATTCAACAAACCGGGCATAATGACAGTAACAATGACTCAATTGATTTCAAATTGCCCAACTGTGAGCTGATTAAAGGAATCCAGCGAGCTTGATAACAGAGGAAAGGGCGGAAAAAAAGTGAATATGGTGGTCTTGCGCTCGGGGGAATCCTGCCTGTCCTGGACACCCCTAATGGGATCATTCTGTGTCCCAGCCAGGCGCCTCCCAATCCGCCTCCTCCTATAAAAGTATTTGATAGGAAATTAGTGGGTTCGAATTTGGCTTCATTGAACCTCTAGCTCATACTCACGAAATAAGATAGGCCTATAGTGTTACCAAATTGCCCATATGAAAAACCGGACGAAGAACAAAGAACATTACCCTCTAGTCATACAACTGTCTTAAAAGAATAGAAGTAAGAAAAGAGAGAGAGAAAAGTGGGGGTAAGAAAAAGGGAAAGGAAGGGAAGCATGAGCCTAACTTGTGCTGAAGGATGCAGGTTGCGCGGGGTGTACCCCAGTCGCCAAAGGTATACCACAGTGGGACGCCCATGGTCCCCACACGGCTTCAAATTTCTGTTTCGTGTTTGAAAGAATGCTGGCCAGTTTTTCCTGCACCATGATCCATGAAATATTGCGGTTTATTTCTGCAATGGAAACCCTGGGTTGTCTCCAAGCCCTTGCGATGGTAATTTTAGCCCCGAGGAGCATAAATCGGATCAGCTTCTGATTGGGCCTGGATATACCCGGAATCCGAGCATTTAGGAGAGCTACAGAAGCCGTCCTGGGGACCGAGCAACCAGTGACTGTACAAATGAGGTTAAAAATCCTCTTCCAGATTAGTCTGATTCTGGGACATTCCCACCAGACATGCACCATCTAGCCCAGGAGTTGACAACCTCTAGAGCAGCTGGGATCTGATGATGGGTTGATGGCCGCAAGCCTGGCGGGAGTCATATACCACCTCATAAGGATCTTTAAGTTTGCTTCCATCAGGGAAGTATTTAAGATGCCCTGAAAAGAATCAGAACAAGCTGCCCGCCAGGTCTCCAAGTCCCACCCTAGTTGGAGGTCTGCCTCCCAAGCCATCATATAAGAAGACTTCTCAGTCGGGCGGGTGAGTGAAGAGTAGATGACAGATATTCCTCCCCTTTGTCCCATGGTCTGCCCACACCAGAGCTCATAATCTGTGAATTTGGGAGGTAGAGGCCTATCCGTCCATAAAGTGTGTAGGAATTGTGATATTTGTTTGAATCTGAATTTTTCAGTGTCAGGGAGGTCCAATTTAGTCACACAGTGGTCTAGGGTAAGAGGGCCTTTGGTTGTGAAGAAGTGTCCTATGCGGAACAGACTCGTATCCAACCACCAACTGAAGGCCTTCCTGTCCATTCCAGGTGGGAAATCCGGATTTTGGAATACACTGGCTAGAGGTTGCCCCTTCGAAACCAGGGCTGGAAGGTGACGAAATCTATCCCAAAGGGCGTAAGATTGAGAAAGGGAGGGGGACAAAATGGGTGGTCTTCTCTTTTGGGGGCACCAGAGTAAGTATTCTAGGGAGAACTGGGGGACAGCTTGCCCCTCTATGTGGACCCAGTCTGGTTTATCCAGTTTGGAGTAAACTACGGATAGTTGAGCCAGTCTGGCAGCTACGAAGTACTTGTATAGATGCAGTAATCCTAGTCCTCCTCTTTTCCTATGGTTATATAGAGTGTTTTGGGGGATTCTGTAACCTGACTTGCCCCAAATGAATTTGAGTATTTTGCTTTGTAAAGTCTGCACGTGGTCTTTTCTGATGGGAATGGGAAGGGAGCGGAATAGATATAAAATTCTAGGAAGCAAAGTCATCTTTATAGAGTTAATTCTGCCCAGCCAGGAAAGATCATATTTGGCCCAGTTATTCATGTGGGCTGTAAGTTTTCGGTATAGGGGAGGATAGTTATTTGTGTAAAGGGATTCTGTACGAGCTGTTAAGGAAATCCCTAGATATTTGATAGATGAGGGACACCATTCAAATTTGAATGACTGTTGGAAGAGGGATACTGTAGAAGGTGGAAGGGATACGTTCAAGGCTTGTGATTTGGCATAATTGACTTGGAGACCTGAGATTTTAGAGAATTCCGAAATTACCTTGCAAAGGTTTGGTAGGCAAGTAATAGGAGAAGTTAGAAATAGTAGTAAGTCATTGCGAATTGCGAATTGCGAATTGCGAGCCAAGAAATGCGGACACTCTGATTGGCTCATATTCGTGAGCGAATATTCGAGAAATGCGGAATGGAGCACTCTGATTGGCTCAGAATATTCGTGATAACGCCGAGAAATGCGGAAGGAGCACTGTGATTGGCTCAGAATATTCGTGATATATTACAATACACAATAATTGCGAATATTCGAGAAATGCGGAAGGAGCACTCTGGCTCAGAATATTCGTGCAATACACAATAATTGCGCGAGAAATGCAAGGAGCACTCTGATTGGCTCAGAATTTCGTGATATATTACAATACACAAAAATTGCGAATATTCGGCAAATGATCTGATTGGGAATATTCGATATATTACAATATAAAATAATTGCGAAATTTCGGAAATGCGGAATCACTCTGATCTCAGGTGACCGCGCGATATCGGAATAATCGCATTGCGATTTTTCGGCAATATAAAATGAGCGCTGCAGCTACTGGAAGGTCTCTAATCATACCAGCAATGCTTTTAGACGTCGATGGGGATCTCTAGGATGTGATCTGTTCTAAAAAAAAATTTAAAACATTCGAATATTCGAAATTCGCCGCGATATTCGCGTTATTCGCGAATACTCGAATATGCAATATTCGTAGCGAATATGCAATGCGAATTTCGCAATGCGAATATTCGTGAGAACACTATTGGTAGGCAAGTAATAGGAGAAGTTAGAAATAGTAGTAAGTCATCCAAAGAGCCCACATTTATGAGTTTGGTCTCCATGAAACGCCTTGAATGTCAGGGTTCCGAATGGCTATCGCCAGGGTTTCAATTGCAATTGCCATCCCTGTCTGGTACCCCTGGCTATGTCTATTGGAGAAGAGTAGTACCCTTGGATTCGATTTGGGCCTTTGGTTTAGAATAGAGAGCTTGTATTACCCCATAAATCTCGGGCCAAAACCCCATCGTTCTAGTAAGAAGATATTGCCAGGACACAGAATCAAAGGCCTTCTGCAGATCAAGAGCTAGGAGAAAGCCTTTTTGTTTCGGACCTCCGTCCCAGTTGGATTGCAAAATTGAGACAATGTCCACTGCCCTTCTCACTTGATCTGGGCCTTGTCGACCTGGAATAAATCCGACTTGGTCCTTGTGAATATATTTATTAATGAAAGAGGAGATACGGAGAGCTAGAATTTTTGTAAGAATTTTTAGGTCATTATTTATCAGGGAAATGGGGCGATAGTTACAGACTTCTTCTGGGTTTTTATCCGGTTTTGGAATAACCGTAATGTATGCTGTATTAAGTTGTGTACCCAAAGGGGTGCCTTGAGTCTTAAAATTAAAAAAGTTTGTCATATGTGGGACTAGGGTATCTGCAAATGACTTATAATAGAGGACCGACAGGCCATCTGGGCCTGGGGCTGAACCCTTTCGGAGGCCCTTGATTACTGTCGCCACCTCTTCAACCGAAAAGGGTGCGTCCAGCCTGTCTCTATGTTCTACGTCTAAGGATGGGATGGGTAGGCTGTCCAAAAAGTCGTCAATCGAATCCCTGGGAATCTGTGGAAGGGCACTATACAGGTCAGAATAGAATGTTTTGAATGCCTCCAGGATCTTTTTAGGGTTGGACGTAGGTTCTTGACCTGCCAAGCGTATCTTGGGCAAGGAGTGAAACCTTGTTTTAGGGGACAATTTGGTCGCTAACATCTGGCCTATTTTTCCTTTTTGGGTGTAAAACTTATTGCCACTCCAGCGGAGAGATCTCTCCGCTTTCGTTGTGAGAGCTAAATTAAGTTCTAGTCTCAGCTTGTCAATATTCTCTAGTAAGGCTAAAGATGGTTTATTTTTGTGTTGTGCCCTTAGGGTCCTATAAGACTTCTCCAGACGTACAATTTCTGCTTTGTGTTCTCTTTTGATTCGCGTGGAGATCTGAATAATCTTACCTCTAATACAAGCTTTATGGGCTGCCCATAGGGTCTCCGCAGGGATATCCTCAACATTGTTAATTGTGAAATATTCTTGAAGGGCTTTATTAATTTCCGTTGTTGTGGTTGGATTGGAGAGAATGGACTCGTTTAGCCGCCAATGTCCGTTCCTTGCCATACCGGCTAAAGAGCGGATGGACATGATGACCATAGAATGGTCAGATAGGACTGTGTCTCTGATTTGGGCCTTGATCACTGCCGAAAGTACAAATGAAGGAATTAAAATATGATCGATCCTGGCATAGGTATTATGCGGGTGAGAGTAATGAGTATAGTCTCTCTTTGAAGGATTAGACTCCTGCCAGACATCCGTCAACCCCCTGTCATGGAGTAGTTTGGCAATTTTTCAGGCTGACCCTAGTGGTAGTAAGTTGGGCGGACGGAGGTCTGGATTTGTCCAAACCCTGGTCAAAAGCCACATTGGAACCCCCCCCAAATGACTGTGCCTTCCAGAAGTGGGGTTAAAGTATCCAAGATTAGTTGGAAAAATTGTCTTGCCCTTTGTTGGGAGAATAGTATGAGACCAGGGAGTATAGATGACCCTCAATTTTACCCTTAACCAGTATAAACCGTCCCTCCGGGTCTTTGAAGTCAGAGAGATACTCAAAGTTACAGGATTTGGAGAAAAAGATTGCGACCCCCCTTGGTCTTGTTCTCGGCATTAGCCAAGTAGAAGAGGGGAAAATGAGAGTGGACAAATTTGGGACTGTACCGCCCAGGAAAGTGGGTCTCTTGGATCATGAGAATGTCAAGTCTGAGTGTTTTGTAACTATCAAAGATCTTTCGCCTTTTGACAGGGGAGTTCAGGCCTTGAACATTGTGTGTGGCTATATTGAGGGAGCTCTGTACGTGATCAGCCATGGGGATCCGAAAAGTAACTATGTCTGTCTCTACCTCCACTCACCCTTAGATGTTTTCTGTCCCCCCAACCTTGCCATTTGTCAGGATGGACGTCCGGCAGCCTGGTGGACACTCCTTGTTCGTAGGTACCGCAAGCTGAAAAATAATAAAAGGTTAGGCTCATGTGGGAAAGATGGGGAATAGAAAAGGAAAGGACAGATTTGAAAAGAGAGAAAGAGATGGTGTAGAGGACTCCCCATCAGGAAAGGTTGAGAAGGAGTAGTTTTTCCCTTTATCCGAGAACTTGACCTCAAAGGGGAATGCCCATTTATATTTTATATCCTTTTGGACCAGGACTAGGAGTAGCGGCTTTAATGACCGTCTTCACTGCATTGTGGAGGGAGAAAGGTCTGCGTATATTTGGACGGGATGACCTTGGCACAAAACATTGGGCACAGAACGTGCTAGTCTCATGACTTCATCCTTTACTTTGTAAAAGTGGGGTTTGGCGATGATGTCCCGCGGTGAGCCGTCCTTTCTGGGTGGCCCCAGGGCTCTGTGGGCTCTGTCAAGCTCTAGGCGGTCTTGAGGAATGTTTGGGATCAAGTTCTGGATCAAATTTTGTACCGCTGCTGGAATGTCAGTGATGGATTCGGGCAGCCCCCTGATCCGGAAATTGTATCTCCTGGATCTGTTCTCCAACTCGTCGATCCTGGAAAGGGCCACATCCAATTGCTCCTGTACTGTATGAATATGTTCTGAGTTCTGGTTTGTGGCTGCCACCGTTTGATCAAGCTTGTCTTCTATCGCTTCAATTCTGGTGCCCAAATTTTGGAAATCTGCTTTCAAATCTCCTGTTATTTTGGTAGCAGTCTGAGCGAGTGCCCTATCCAGGAGTTCAGCCAGTGCCTGATATAAGTCAGTCACAGAGAATGCAGATGCTGCTGACAGGGTGCTGACAGAGAATTGAGCATCCTGGCTCCCTATGTTAGGTCCTATGAGGGGTAGTGCAGAGCCCTCCATATTACTGCCTACCAGGGGTTCTGTGGGAGTTGTTGAGGGGGGCATGTCCTGCTGGTAACTTACTTGGACCAGGGGGGTAAAAGGCAGGGGTACCATATTTGGAAAAATCCTTCCCTCAGGCATCTCCTCAGTTCCGTTCTTGTGAGGTGCAGCAGCGGCGGCCATCTTGGATTTTTGCCGTTTTTTTTAAATGAGCAAAAAGCGACTTTAAAGTGTCCCTTTTAAAAAATTAGATGAATAGGGGGGTGCCCTGGTGTCTGGGGGTGCCGTGTGTGGTGAAAGCACCACATCCAGCCCGTTTTTGGCTGACTTATGGGCGCCGCTGGACTGGGGTGATGAGGAGCTCCCGGCTCAAGCAGCCATCCTCAGAGCTCCGCGCATGCGCCTCGACCAAGGTGCACATTTTTAAGGCTTATATGCAGATAATTAAGTATACAAAGGGTATGGGAGTCTGGGTACTACCCTGGGGGACATGTATAAATGAAAACAACGTTTGTAAAAAATATTATTTTTAAATGAGCAGTGATTTACTGATGCTTAAAGTGAAAATGAGAAATAAAAAATTCCTTTAACTGCTTGCTGACCAGCTGCTGCAGTTATACGGCAGCAGGTCAGCTCTGCTGGGCGAGATCATGTAACTATACATCATCTCGCCGAGCAGCCAATAGGGGCGCGCGCGCCACCGGAGGCGCACAAGCACGCCCCGTGCTCGCGTCTGACACCGACGCGATCACCAAACACACAGCTCCCGGTCCTGTCAGGGGGGGAAATTACCTAACGTCTGTTCATACAATGTAAAAACAGCGATTTGTCATTTCCCCATGTCAGTCCACCCCCCTTCAGTTAGAACACACCCAGGGAACATGATTAACCCCTTCCTCGCCCCCTAGTGTTAACCCCTTCACTGCCAGTGGCATTTTTATAGTAATCAATGCATTTTTATAGCACTGATCGCTATAAAAATGCCAATGGTCCTAAAAATGTGTCAAAAGTGTCCGCCATAATGTCGCAGTACCGATAAAAATCGCTGATCGCCGCCATTACTAGTAAAAAAATAAATAATAATAAAAATGCCATAAAACTATCCCCTATTATGTAAACGCTATAACTTTTGCGCAAACCAATCAATAAACGCTTATTGCGATTTTTTTTTTTACGTAAAATATGTAGACGAATAGGTATCGGTCTAAACTGAGAAAAAAAATTGTTTTTATATATTTTTGGGTGATATTAATTATAGCAAAAAGTTAAAAATATTCATTTTTTTTTCAAAATTGTCGATCTATTTTTGTTTATAGCGCAAAAACTAAAAACCGCAGAGGTGATCAAATACCACCAGAAGAGGAAAAAAGCCAATTTTGTTTGGGAGCCACGTGGCACGACCGCGCAATTGTCAGTTAAAGTGCCGAATCACAAAAAGTGGCCTGGTCTTTGAACAGCAATATGGTCTGGGGGTTAAGTGGTTAAACATAGTGTCTGGGGGTTCTCTTGGTCGGCCTGTAAAGTGTCACATCTGTACTGTGTATAGACCGTGCTGCAGCAATAATGTAATTTATAAAGCCAAAACCATTTTCCCTGCAAGCTTTCTGTATTTTATAAACAATGGCTTGTTGAGCCAGTCTGTATGATGAGGCCACAATTTAGTGCACTCGGAACAAGATTATAGATTTTTTGGATACATTCTGTTCTGTTTCCGCAGACTTTGGATAGAAGTAACAGGTGTGGAAAAATTGGGCTTTGGGTGTTGGTGGTGCCTTCACACCATAACCCTATAGAGGTACTCTTATTGAAAGCAAGAATTGGCCTTGCTGTCAAAAATTCTAATCACATGCACCTGTCAAACAGAAAACTACACCAAAAAATGTCTTCCAGATTAAATCAACACCCACAAAGCTAAGTATCCTAGACAGTCTTTCAGAGATTCCAGATCCAGAAACCCCTCATCAGCAACATTGGCATCAGGGCCTTGATAGCCGCTGCTAATCCAGGACTGATTAATTTAAATAAATGTCAGCCGGTCAAGCATCATTGAGATGGCCCCCTTCTCCACCGCTCCTCTCTTGACCAATAGAAGCCTCAAAACTACATTTTTCAAGAGACTGCAACCTACCAGAGTCTGGAAAGATGTTACATATACACATCTTTAAGGTGTCCTTAAGAAATGTCATCTTCTGCTCCCGCTGTGGGGATAGGAGGAGTTCTGAGACTTTCCCCTTGTAATGGTGGACAAGGAGGGCTGCCAACCAATAGGGATCCTTCTCCTTGATGCCACGTATTAATGAGTCCTTTCACAGGCTTTGAAGAAAGAAGGAGCCTATGCACCGCAAGTTTGTTAAGGCATGAGAAGAAGACTCCTCAGGGTCACTGAGGATTACAGCATCTGGAACTCCCTCCTCCCAGCCATGTACTACTCCCAAGGGTTCTAGGGATGGAAAGCATTTGTTAAGGGTTGACGTACGTCTTCCTCTGCTTCAATTCCTCCGAAACTGTCAGAATCCTCCTCCTCCCTCTATGCTTGTGTGTTGTATGGCATTGCATAAATGGTGTCTGTATAAAATGGGCCTTGAGAGGAAGTCCTGGTTTTCCTCCTGCTGCTCTGCCTCGAGTGCACTGTCTATAATGCCACACAGAGTCTTGACCAGCAGGAACACAACCGGGATTGTGTCACTGATGCATGCATTGTCACAGCTCCTCATCCTTGTGGCCTCCTTAAATGGTGACAGTGCAATGCATGTGTCATTTTATCAGCAACCATTGGTGTGAGGAAAAAAAGCTGATCCGGCCTGAGCCTGAACTTGTCGTTGTGCCATACCCACACAGGTACTCATTGATGGCCCTCTGCTGCATGTGTAGCTGCTGCAGCATTCCCAAAGTTGATTTCCCCCTTGTGGGCATGTCACACATCAGGCGGCTTACGGGCATGTGAAATTCCCATTGAATTTCAGCCAACCGAGCACTGGCTGTGTATGACCGCCTGAAATGGCTACAGACTTTTTTGGCTTGCTTTAGCAAACCAGAGGAGGTTTGTGCCATTATCAAAAACCACGATTCCTGGCTCCATCTGGCATCTCTGGGCCTGCCCCTGCAGAGCTGCAAGAATCTCTGCTCAGGTGTGGCTCCTATCCCCTACACAGACCAGCTGTGTAGAGGACATTTATTGGTATAATGTTCAGCGCTAAACCAGCTTATGAAAAAGTTTAAAGTTTTTAAAATTTAAATGAAAAGGCATGCATCTGTATTCTGATACATGGAGGTGCAACCATGTGAATGGTGAGTGAATTGAAAGTTTTGGGAATGAATCCCTAAAAATTTGTCTCTGAGGCTGCGTACACACGATCAAACATATCATCTGCTGAAACTGGTCCACAGACCAGTCCGCAGCGGACATATCCAATTGTGTGTATGGGCTAGCAGACAGGTTTCCAGCAGACAAAAGTTTTAAAGCATGCTTTAAAACTTGTCTGCTGGAAAGCAGTCTGTCGGATATGTCCGCTGGTTAGTATGCCTAACCAGCGGACCGAAATCTCCCGCATCCGTGGAAGTATTTTACTTCCTGGTTTGGTGATGTGGCGGCATCAACGTCACTGCCACGTCACCGCGCTGTCTGTCCGCAGGGATTTTGGTTTGATCGTGTGTACATCCCAGGAGACATGTCCGATAAAAACGGTCTGCCGGACCGTTTTCATCGGATATATCTCCTCGTGTGTACGTGGCCTAAAAAAGTCTCTAAATGAAGGCTGTAAAGGGAGCGAGGCTGCTTCAGGCATGGGCTGGGGAACCCGATCACTGTAAACAAAAGGAAAGCAAAAGGAGAAGGGAGAAACTCCAAGCCAATCCTTTAAACAGCTTAGAAATGTATGTAGTATATAAGTAAAAAAAAAAAGTAAAAACTTGCATGAAAAATGTTGGAGCACTTGTAGAGTAACTGTGGGAACTTCCACATGTAGTGTCACAGGAGCACAGGAGGGCCGCCGGAAAGCCTCAATTGAGGGATCCACAAGCACCGTGTTAGCCGCAGCTGGAGCCTCAATAAGCCTCATGGAGATGTCAGCTGTGTGTCTCTGGGTGGGAGTGGTCCAGGGCTGCAAACTGGGGAACCACCCACATGCTGTCTTGCCAATCAGAACGTGTTTTGAAGGCACGGCTTCGCCTTCTTCATCGAGGCTCCATCTGCGGCTAAGATACGGTGCTCGTGGATGCCTCAATAGAGACTTTCTGGCAGTCCTCCTGTGCTCCTGTAACACTGCATGTGGAAGTTCCCATCCGCTCTAGCACTCTACAAGTGCTCCAACATTTTTCAAGCAAAGTTTTTAGTGTTGTGTTATACTTATATACCAGGGGTCTCAAACTCAAATTACCTGGGGGCCGCAAGACAAGTTTTCATATCTCATGGGGGGCCGCATGCAAACTTTCAAACTTCAAAAACAGTACTGGTGTCAGCGAACGTATTATTAACCCCCACCTCTGTGTCATCGGATGCATTATTAACCCCCAGCACTGGTGTCAGTGGACACATTATTAAACCCTAGTATTGGTGTCAGCAAACACATTATTAACCCTGACCACTGCACTGCACACGAACCACTGCACACGGACCACTGCACTGCACACGGACCACTGCACTGCACACGGACCACTGCACTGCACACAGACCACTGCACTGCACACTGCCGACAGACCACTACACTGCCGACAGACCACTACACTGCCCACTGACCACTACACTGCCCACTGACCACTACACTGCCCACTGACCACTCACCATCATGGCACAGCACATCAAGGCTCAGGGCCCAGCAAATTAGGGCACAGCACATCAGGGCACAGCACATCAGGGTACAGGGCACAGCAAGGCACAGAGCCCAGCAAATAAGGGCACATGGCACAGCACATCAGGGCACAGGGCACAGCACATCAGGGTACAGGGTACAGGGCACAGCGCACATGAGGGCACAGCGCACATGAGGCCACAGCGCACATGAGGGCACAGCGCACATGAGGGTACAGGGCACATCACATCAGAGCGCAACAGGGTACAGGGCACATCAGAGCACAGCACATAGGGGTACAGCACAACAGGCCACATCAGGGTACAGAGCGCGGCACATCAGGACAGGACAAATCAGGACAAGGCACATGGCACATCAGGGTACAGGACATGGCACATCGGGGTACAGGGCACATGAAACAGCACGTCAGGGTACAAAGCACAGCAAATCAGTGTACATGGCACACATCAGGGCACATGGGGCATATCAGGGCACATGAGAGCACATCAGGCACAGCACATCAGTACAGGGCACATGGCACATCAGGGTACAGGGCACAGGGTACCCTGATGTACAGAGCCCAGCACATCAGGGACACCTCAGGGTACATGAGGCACATCAGGGTACATGGGGCACATGGCACATCAGAGCACATCAGGGTACCTGGGGCACATGGCATATCAGGGTACATGGGGTACATCAGGGCACAATCAGAGCACATCAGGCATACCTCCCAACTTTTCAACTTCAGAATGAGGGACAAATGAGCATACCTCCCAACGAAGTTGTTGAGCGGGTGGGGGGGGGGGGTCCGCAGATCATAGTTGATGAGCAGGGGGGGTCCGCAGATCTGAGTTGTTGAGCGGGGGGTCCGCAGATCAAAGTTGTTGAGCGGGGGGGTTCCACGGCTCGGAGTTGTTGAGCGAGGATTTACCGCGAATCGCGGGGATTTACCGCGAATCGCAGGGATTTACCGCGAATCGCGGCCCATTTATTACCGGTCCGCGGGCCGTAAATGGCCTGCGGGCCGGTACTTTGAGACCCCTGTTATATACTGAATAAATTCCTAAGCTGTTTAAAGGATTGGCTTGGCGCTTCTCTCTCCTCCTTTAGCTTTCCTTTTGGATATAGAGAGAGGACCTGAATAAATTAATGGAGTGGGCTACTGAATGGCAAATTATGTTTAACATTGAAGAATGTAAGGTAATGCACTTGGGGGATAAAAATATAAACACAAGTTACTCATTAGGGGGAGAACCCCAGGGGCTTCAAGGATGGAGAAGGATCTAGGGGTCCTATTAGAAGACTGAGCAATAACATGCAGTGTCAGGTTGCAGGTACCAAAGCGAGCAGAATATTAGCATGCATTGAAAAGGGAATTTACTCCAGAGATAAAATGATAATTCTACCACTTCATAAAACTCTGGCTCGGCCGCATCTAGAGTATTTCATCTAGTTCTGGTCACCAATCCTCACAAGGGATGTGCTGGAACTGTTGAGAGTTCAGAGAAGGGCAACTACAATAATATGGGGACTGGAGGACCTCAATTATGAGGAAAAACTACAAGTGCTAAATTTATTCTCCCTGGGGAAGAGATGGGATATGATTGCGATTTACAAATATCTTAACGGTGATCCCAGGGTAAGTATAAAACTTTTCATTTAGAGAGAGTGTTATGCCACGTACACATGATCACTTTTTGTGATGAAAAAAAATGACGTTTTTAAAAACGTCAACTTCATTGACCGTGTGTAGGGGAAAACGTTGTTTTATGTCTTGTAAAAAACGACAAAAAAAAAATTGAAGCATGCTTCAATTTTTTGTGTCGTTTTTCAAAACGTAGTTTTTTGTTTCACAAAAAGTCACCGTGTGTAGCAAAAAACGTTGTTTAAAACTAAGTTTTTCAACCCTCGCATTCCCAGAAGCTAGTTATGAAGAGAGCTTCAATGGAAAAGAGTGGTGAACGTAACTTCGCTTTGCTAGAGCATTGTGAAAAAAATTATGGTGTGTAGGCAACATTGTCTTTGAAAATCGAAGATTCAAAAACGTTGTTTTTTACTTCACAGAAAACGTCGTTTTTTTTCATCACATAAAGTGATCGTGTGTACGCGGAATTAGAGGACATGGGGCCACACAATGAGACTGGAAAGAAGCTTAACCTTAAGCTGCCTAGGTTTCTTTTCAATGTCAGGGTGGTAAGGATGTTGATCTCTCTTTCTCAATCGGTGGTATTAGCAGAAAGTATGCCAGAATTGAGCTCTGTCATGTCAAAGCCATTGTTTCTAATTTTTAGGGATATTTTAATGACTGGACCTACGCCAATCCAGTGGTACTATGCCAATGTGATGCCTATATTTTAAAAGGGATCAAGGTCTTTACCAAGTAACTATAGACCGGTTAGTTTAACTTTTAGAGTCAGGAAGATACTGGAGAGTTCAAGACCAAATCGATGAAATCTTGCTGGAAAAAAATGTTGTAAGTGTAGCGCTTATGTACTTTAGGTACTGGTGCTAGTTAAAATTTAGAGGGAGATCAGAGTGTAGTTAAACTCTGATCCAAATTGTTATGTGCAAAACAGGGTCTCTGTCTTGGCTTGGCTGTGCTGTGGGCTCATTCTGCTGCGCTAGGGTGTTCTTCCAGCCCTGGTGCTGCAGGTGGCAGCAGTGGAGTCAAGGTTTGGGTGCTCTTTCCCAGCAGCCAATCAGGAGGGTTCAGCCTCACTGTGCATGCTGGGGAAGGGTATTTATGGGGCAGGTGCCATTGGTTCTGGGTTCTCCTTCGTCCAGTGTGGCACCCACCTTTAGGGTGACCACATCATGGTGCCCCGGCGCTATGGCCTACCTGGCTGGGGTATGTGTGCCACGCGGTGTTTCTGGTTCCGGGACCATGTTGGCCGGGAGCATCTGAGCAACTGGGTTCCCACCTTTGAGGATCCCAAGCTGTACTGCTGTTCGGTGGGGAGTCCATCTGAGGAGCGCCATTGAGAGGCTGGCGGTCCAAAAGGGCCTCGACAAACCACCAGGGATCGAGGTAACCGGACACTGCAGGATTGATCCCCCTGTCAGTCGGTACCTGGGCGACTTCCAGGCGTACTTCACCTAAGGAGGATTACCTCTGTGACTGCAAATCAGAGAGGACCTGTGGCAGGGGTGTCTCAATGAGATTCACCTAGAAGGGTCTGTGGCAGAGACATTTTCTCAAATTCAAGTTCACCAAGGAGGGTCTGTGGCAGGTCATACTCCGGCTGCCAGGTCAGTGAGAGAGGCCTGTCCGGGTACGCTATACCCACTCACATAGGAGTGGTGCAAAGAGAGTGTTACACTTGGGAGCAGGACTGTTTCCCTATTATTATGCCTGAACCTGCTGTTCATCTTTCTTATTCAACCACAAGTTTATTGCTTTTACCTGGCTGGGTAATAAAGAGCACAGCAAAGAGCACCTGTTGCGGACATTCCTTTACTTCTACCACATGCAATACGCATCATTCACCCTAAGGAATTCGGGGGAGCCATGAGGTAAATGTGCCACCCAAAACATCCAGTAGCTCCTCCGGGGGTAAGGCTACATAAGCAACAGACAACATGGATTCATGAAAGACAGAAGGTATCAAACAAACCTGATTTCTTTTTATGAGGAGGTAAGTAAAACCTCGGACAGAGGCGTGGCAGTGGACGTGGTATACTTGGATTTTGCAAAAGCGTTTGACACAGTTCCCCACACACGGCTCATGTGTAAGGTAAGGTCTACAGGATTAGATATATCAGTTTGTAAATGGATAGAAAACTGGCTGAAAGACAGGATTCAGAGAGTTGTGGTTAATGATTCTTACTCTGAATGTTTTAATGTTATAAGTGGTGCACCTCAAGGTTTAGTGTTGGAATTGGAACCCTTAGTTTTTAATGTCTTTACAAATAATATAGGGTCTGGGATTAAAAGTACAATTTCAGTCTTTGCAGATGACACCAAGCTATCCAGTGGAATAACGTCCTTACAGGATGTCTCCAATTTACAAGCCAACCTCAATGCACTTAGTGGCAAATGAGGTTTAATGTTGATAAATGTAAAGTTATGTACTTGGGGCTAAGAATATAGGTGCATTATACTTACTAGGGGGGAGTACAACTGGAAGAATCCATAGTGGAGTAGGATCTGGGGGTTTTATTAGATCATAAGCCTAATAATAGCATGCAATGCCAAGCTGCGGTTTCCAAATAGAGCAAATTATTTTCTTGTATTAGGAGAGGTATGGACTCCAGAGACAGATATAATTTTTCCCCTGTTCAAACCCTTAGGCCCCTTTCACACTACTGTGATTTTACCGTGATTTCACGGGCACGATTTGCGGGCACGATTTCAGGGTATGCCTGTGTAAGTTGCATCAAAATTGGCATATTAGCACTACTGCCATATCCTTCTACCTCCTGCTCTCCTACAGAATTAATATGCTCTCCATCCTATAATTATATAATTATACACATACACTTATTTGCTTTTTCTTTCTTTTCATAATATTCTTTATAGTGAACAAAGGCTGATTTTTTTTTGTCTCTCTTACTGGTCATTGGTGCATGATCATGCAAACCCCCATTTCTTGTATAATGAGCCTATGTCTGTAGGATTGTACACCTAGTTTTGCATGATGCATGTCATAACCGATGGATGTAAGAGTTACCTTCTCCATTGGCTTATGCCTATATGGCCAGGCCATGCCATATTGTATCTGCATGCAGCTCATATCTTGTACTATCAGAAGGAATAGCTCTAAGCTGTCTACAACTAATATTTTATGAGAATTGAAACATATTCTCTCTGATATTGGGGTAATGAAAGCAGACAGTGTGGAACCAGAGTGTCCCAGAGTCTAAAAGGATACTTTGATGGCTTGTTCCCCCAAGGAGGTGACATTTGTCATGGGGCGTGTATGTGTGTGGGGGGTTACTTGCCAGAGAGTATGAACAGTAAGGGCCTTTCCACACCAGCGGACCGTATGTCCGTATTTGATCCATCTGTTTTTCGATGAAATACGGACATACATGTATCCCTATGGGATAGCGTGTGTCAGCGGATGAACATCCGCTGACACCCGATCTCATCAGTGTCTGCTATGCTCCGATTCTGTAAACGGAGGAAAATCCTATTTTTCCATCCATCTACGGATTGGATCTGATGCACACGGACATCCGATCCGTCCATAGAGGAGAGCGGAAATCTGACAGGGCGGTCCCTGTCATCTACCGACTTAGTGGGGATCAACGGAGTGATCCCTGCTGAGCAAGAGGATAAGAAAAGTACGGATCTTTATGGGATCCATACATGTGAAAGGGCCCTTAGGTTGTCATTTAGGTCTACAGGCCTAATCAAATTTTTAATTATGATCTTATGTCTATATACCACTGAACGCTGAATTAGGATTGTATCTTTAATTTCACTTTCTATGTTTAATGTTACAGTAATGACAAAGGCCGTTTCTGTAAATGCCATTTTTTTTATAATGGGTAGTAAAAAGGCAGAGGAAAACATTTAAAAAGAAGCTGAGAGCTCCACTTGCTGGTTAAAAATAAGAATCCGTAAATGTGAAAATGTAACACATATTTTTCTTAATATAAGATTATTTTAATACAGTATATATTATATTAAAAACACAATATATTTTCTTTAGGAAAAAGGTGCCTCTGACAAACCATGATCACATAAGACATTCATTCAGTTCATGCAGCAATGCAAAGCTACAGCAGAACTCCAGGCACACAGCTAAATAGACGTACTGTATATGTTTACTGTTATTTGACAAAAAAATGTATTATTTAGGTCAGCCATACGCACACCTCTTCTAGTCTGTAAGGTCAGTCCACTACTCCCAGTTATAGTCATAATTTCTTCTTTTTAGGTCAGCTCCCTGCTCAGTGGGCTGTGTTGAAGATGCCTATTAAATGTCCATTGAGGAGCCTGGAGCTGTAGAGATGCCATAGATGTGACCTAGGAAGCTAAATTGCCATGTGAACAAGCTATGTAAATCACAAGAATAGCTGTACAGAATTACAAATCAATTGGTAGGTAATAAAGTAAACATATATGTATTTTAATATTTTATTTAGCTGGAACTTGTTTAATGTTTGATATGCAGTATATATGAATAAAGCTTTCATTACCCTAATATCAGAGAGAATATGCTTTACATTCCATTAAAATGCAGCACAACACCGTATGTATAGCAAAAGCCTTTTTAATTCATGTCTTTTAGTCTGTGTCGGCAAACTCCATATAATTCAAATACTGTATGGATATACAAAAATTATGTTCAGTAAAAAAAATAAAGATTAATGCCTTAAGCTGAGAACAGAATACATTAGCGCACAACACGGAAGCATAATACGAAGAAAGGTAGTTAGCAAAAAGCAGCGCAAGTAATGAACAGTATTTTAAAGCAACATTTTAACCTTAGTGTCTGTCAGCTGTGACCTTTTACCAACCTCAGCGAAAGCATGATTTCTCACTTCTGCGACTTGCTGCTGCATGAATGAATGTAGAATTTGACAGCAGAAGGTTTTACATGAGAAGAGAAAGTAGTTAAGAATCATGTTTTGTGATGATAAAGTACATTTATACAGTGTTCATTACACTCTGGGCAGCAACAGCGCGGCCAGGATTGATTGGGTGTGAGACGCTTGCATTTGTTGAAAGGGAAAAGGCGTTATTGACCTGCATGGGAGTCAAAGTGACCCAATGATGACCTCCTGTTCACCTGGAATTGACCTTGAAAACAACCGAGACTTCACCCCATGTGTAATAAAAAAAAAAAAAAGTGTTGCAGTACAATGCGAATTATTAGACCTGACAAACTGGCTTTTTTTTTTTCTTTTTTTTTTTTCCCTTCACTCTCTTTAAAGAGATGTGTGTTTGGGGTATAAGAGGGATTTAGAATTGTTGATTTTGCAGCTGTGATGTGTATTTTATGTTGAGATTTATTGGGGACCCAAGCGAACGTTGCGTGACCTTTGACTATATTTATCATTCTGGCTACTGAAAACAAAGACCAATATCTGTTACATTTTCTTACATTAGGCCACATAGATGAATAAAGTAAAAACTGCAACAAAATTGTAATAATGTATATTAATAAACCATGCTCATCCAGTTTAGGGAATTAAGTTTCTTTTTTTATATATTCTATTATTATTGTTATTATTATTTATTTATTTTTAAAACCAAATTTTATTGGACGAAGATAAAGGGAATAGTATATAGTCAAGTATGGGGTATACAAAATCCAGGCTTAGGAATATTGGGGGTTATTTACGAAAGGCATTGGGGGTTATTTACTGAAAGTGCACTTGGAAGTGCAGTCGCTGTAAATCTGAGGCGTAGATCTGAAATGAGGGGAAGCTCTGCTGATTTTATCATCCAATCATGTGCAGGCTAAAATTCTGTTCCTTATTTTCCTTGCATGTCCCCCTCGGATCTACAGCGACTGCACTTCCAAGTGCACTTTCAATGCAATTTCAAGTGCACTTTGCACTTGTAGTTTTCACTTGTACTGCAAAGTGGATTTGCCTTTCGTAAATAACCCCCATAGTATCTTAGTCATATGGTCTAGCAAATCCTATGACAACTAAATATAATACAATATGGAGTATACAAGTCACAGGGGAAAATAAGGCAGCTGCTCATACATTAACAATGTATCTTGTGTATGAGATTTAATTGGGGGGTATATGTGGATCTATGAGCTCGATAGTAGTGTCTATTTTCGGGCAATATTTTGCTTATGGGCTGGTTATGTTGGGTTTGTTATAATAAAGTCGCATCTATGTGTAACAGGAATTCCATCACTATCACAGGCATGTCCTCCTAGACCTACACATAACCTGCATGGGTTTGCCCCAGAGGGCCAAACCAGTACTGCAAGATGTAGGAGGGTTCTGGATTTAGAGGTGTCACTGATATCAAAAGAATCTTAGGTGATTAAAGATTAGTGGGAGTAGTAGAAGAAAGCAGGGTCACTTTCTTTTGGTGGTTTTAATATGAGCGAAGGAACGTGGGACACCCTAGATAAGTCTCCATCCCTAAATCGATTTAAAATTGGGAACGGGTTTGGGACTTTGAATGAGGCACATAGGTGGAACAATGGATCAGTTTTAATTGAGTGAACACAAGTTATACAAAATATCTTGGTCAGCAGGCTCCACATAAAGACATAAGTTAACATCAATTGTAAAATATTTTTTACTAGATCTCATCATATATTATAACATATAGCATCTAGGATGGCGTTGGCTCGACGCGTTTCGGCGACTATATCGCCTCATCAGGAGCAATGCATATAGTCTGAAAGAAATATTATGTTTATATAAGGGCCAATAAACTTTTTTTGAAGCTCATCAATTGGGGTAAAAAAAAAAGAAAGAAAAATTATGAAGGGAAAAAAAAAACACAATACAAATATGGAGGAAGAAGATAATACTGCCTCCTACTTACACTTTAAGGCAACAATGTGCTGGTGGCGCTAAACTGGTGGAAATCGCCCTGCATTCCAGTCCGGGGGCAGAGGGGACGAAAAGCCCTGAGGGAATCAGACCCCAACATAGAACCTCCAATGAGATGGTAGCACCCCCATTGGCATTGTGGATGATGCTGAAAAGTGACCTGGGGATGGCTGGGAAAAATAGAAAAAAGAAAGAAAAGGAGAATATTTTAGGGAAGGTAGGGGTGTGCAGTTGTATAAGCTCAAAGTGATGAGCATTGTAATGTAAGGTAAGCTAGTGTGGTATAATATACTATTAACCACTTCCCGCCCGGCCAATAGCAGATTTACGGCCGGGAAGTGGTTATGAAATTGTGACTAGACGTTCTCAAACGTCCAGCACGATTTCATGTCGCGCGCGCCCGTGGGGGCGCGCAGCGCGGCAATTGCTGATGCGGGGTGTCAGTCCGACACCCTGCATCACCGATCTCGGTAACGAGTCTCCGGCGGAGGCTCGCTACCACGTGATCAGCCGTGTCCAATCACGGCTGATCACGATGTAAACAGGAAGTGCCGACGACGGCTCTTCCTCACTCGCTTCTGACAGACGCGAGTACAGGGGAGCCGATCGGCGGCTCTCCTGACAGGGGGGGTTCACGCTGATTGTTTATCAGCGCAGCCTCCCCTCGTATGCCCACACTAGACCACCAGGGATGCCCACACTGACAGGGCAAAAAAAACAAAAAAAAACTTTAAAAAAAAACACAGGATAAAAATAAAATAAAAAATACAGGTTAAAAAAAAAGATGCCAGTCAGTGCCCACACATGGGCACTGCCTGGCAACATATACATCAGTGACACCCCTCAAAGTACATCAGTGCCACCCCACAGTGTCCTTCAGTGCTACCCCTCCGTGCCAATCCATGCCCAGTGCCCACCTATCAGTGCCCATCTGTGCCACCCATAAGTGCCACCCATGAGTGCCATTCTGTGCCGCCTATGAGTTCCCAGTGCTGCCCATGAGTGCCCATCAGTGCCGCCTATGAGTGCCCATCAGTGCCGCCTATCAGTGCCCATCAGTGCCACCTATGAGTGCCCATCAGTGCCACCTATGAGTGCCCATCAGTGCCGCATACCAGCACCGCCTATCAGTGCCCATCAGTGCCACCTCATCGGTGCCCATCAGTACTACCTCATCAGTGCCCATCAGTGCCGCCATATAAGTGCCCGTAATTGAAAGAGAAAACATACTTATTTACAAAAAAGTTAACAGAAAAAAATAAAAATGTATTTTTTTTCTAAAATTTTCAGTCTTTTATTAGTTGTTGCGCAAAAAATAAAAACCGCAGAGGTGATCAAATACCACCAAAAGAAAGCTCTATTTGTGGGGAAAAAAGGACGCCAATTTTTTTTGGGTACAGTGTAGCATGACCGCGCAATTGTCATTCAAAGTGCGACAGTGCTGAAAGCTGAAAATTGGCTTGGGCGGGAACAAAGATGGGATAATGAATGAGGATAGTTGAAGTGTAAAATGAACGGATCAAACTAAGTGAGGGGCACCTAAATGTAGTATGTGTGTTGGAAGGTGAGTGGTAAGTTAAAATTAAAATGGAAAAATTAAAACTAAACATTTTGGTGGTATTTCATCACCTCCTGTATTTTTTTTTTTTGCGCTATAAACAAGAAAAAAAGACAATAAAACAATATTTTTTATTCTCTGCTTTAAAACATATCCAATAAAAAAATGTATATCAAATTTCTTTACTTTAAAAAAATAAAAAATTATACTAGTAATGGTGGCGATCAATGACTTATAGCTGGACTGCAATATTGTGGCAGACAGTCAGTCTGATTTTAACTGACATTTTTAAAAATGTTGTGTGAACCACATGACGTGACACTAATACAGTCACTGTACTAATAACACTGGCTGGGAAGGGGTTAAACATCTAGGGTGAACAAAGGGTTAAATGTGTGCCTAACCAGTATTTTTTTGTACTATGTGTGCTGTTTTTATTAAGGGATCTGATGACTTTTATTCCCTGCATTGCAGGGAAAGATAATCCATCACATTCCCGCTGACAGAACAGAGCTCTGCCCTGGTTACATAGGCAGAGCTCTGTTCTGTGCCTCTCCTCACTGATCAGTGGGTGCTGGTAGACATCCTTTGGCCAGCACCCACTGACCAGCTTGTGCTGTGTCTAATCACTGCACAGTCTGGAAGTGCCGGATCACATACTAGGTTTGTGATCGGATGCAGGAGGGCCGCACTGCTGCCGTATAAATCGAGATTTTCCTAGCTTGTGACGGAAAATATTAGTTATATGAAGACAGGAGGCGAGTATCTTTGCATTAATCTTTCTTTATTTAATGCCCATAGCAGAAATGTTTTCTTTATATTTATGTAATTCTTCAGAACTTTTTTCACCTAAAATGGTGGAGAAAAGGAACTACAATTCCCAGCAGTCCCAGCACTGTGTTAGTCACGCCTCCAGGTGTCCTGTATATATAGGCCTGCTTTGGTGTACTTCCTCCTCTTTCTTGGAGCGAATCCCAGAACAGTATAACCCAGTAAAGAAGTCCAAGCGTGACTCTTCGGCCAGCCGGCCCATCCTGTAGTGATGCTGAATTAAAGTGGTGAACGGACGGCAATCCTGCTGTCAACAACTCCAACCGGGAGAGTAAACGGAAACTTCGTCCCAACAGGGACCCAGAGAAGAACTTGTCAAGCACCAACTGGAGATTCAGTATCCTGAAAATAAAATAAATATCCGTAATAGGGTGGGTAGGGTGGGAAGATACTCGCCTCCTGTCTTCATATAACTAATATTTTCTGTCACAAGCTAGGAAAATCTTGATTTATATATCAGACAGGAGGCTCATATCTTTGCAGGTTCAAAGCACTTTTCATCTATACATACATCACGTAATACAACATACAACTCAGATCTATATGTATATATAGTATCTAATGTACACCCGAAGTAAGTCGTGGAACAGTTAGAAAGTACAACCGTTAAGAGGTAATGACCGATAAAGAGACATGATCCTCAGGTCTAAAGTAGAATTGACGAAAAGTTGCCTCTGACGACCAGTCGGCTGCTAATAGGAGGTCTGATAGAGAGCCCCCGGAAGTAACCACTTTAGTGGCCATCGCCCCCCTGGTCGAGTGTGCGCCAAAGAGGGATACGTCTATGCCTGACATCTCCATTACCAGTCGTACCCACCTGGCCAATGTGGCAGAAGCCACCGGATGGTGCGGTTGTACATATGAGACTAACAACTGTGAGAAGTTTGGAGAACGCAGAGTCGCTGTGCGTGTTTCGTAAGCCTGCAGACAGCGGACGATGCATAGTCGTGGATGTGATAGGAAGAATGGGTAGAAAACCGAGTGTAATTGAGTTTTGGTTCTGCGTACTATTGAGAATCTAACCCCTTCCAGTGAGAATTGTCGTCTAGAAATATCCAGGGCTCTCACATCGGAGACTCTTTTTATGGAAACTAAGCATAAAAGTGTAGTAAGTTTCAGGGATAGATTCCTTAAGGAGAGGCGATCGTTGTCCTCCCAAGAGGAGAACAACTGGAGGACCTTGGAGACATCCCAGGTTGATTGGTAGCGAGGACGAGGAGGACGGTTAAATCTAGCACCGCGGAGTAAGCGACATACCAATGGATGTTTGCCAATGGGTAAAGAGTCTACCGGGCAATGGTATGCCGAAATAGCGGATCTATAAACATTAAGGGAACTATATGCTTTCCCCGTTTCGTAGGACTCAGCCAAGTAGTTTACTACCGAAGAGACAGGGGCTTGAATGGGACTAATCTGTCGTTGATCACACCAACGAACCCATAACCCCCAGGCAGATCGATATGCCGATCTAGTCCCTGGGGCCCAGGCCAAGGCGAGGAGGTCTCTAGCCGATTGTGAAAGTCCAGTACCAGATTCTGGCACCCCGAGACTAGCCATGCAAGGAGGGGTAGTTTGCCTTCCAGAAGCAATGGGTGTAGACCCTTGGTTGGATTGGTCAACAGGTGTGTTGAGTGGGGAAGGAGCCTGGGATGGTCGATCGACATCCCCAGGGTCAGAGGGAACCACGGTTGTGTCGGCCACCAAGGAGTGATCAGAACAACCATCGCCCCCTGATTGGCTATGTGCAGGAGTAGTCTGGTGATCATTGTGAAAGGGGGGAATGCGTAATGTAACCCCTCGGGCCATATTTGAAGAAATGCGTCCACTGCTAATGCTTCTGGGTCCGGTCTCCAGCTGTAAAAGCGGGGAAGTTGCCGATTGAGTCTCGAGGCGAAAAGGTACTTGTGAAGCGGGCCCCAAAGGTCTTGTATTGACAGAAAAAACGATCTGTCCAATGTCCAGTCGCTGCAACACAGTTGGACACCCCCGGAATGTATTCCGCCACTGGGATAATGTCGCGGGATAGGCAGAAATTCCAGAATTCGGATGCTATGTCCGCTAGGATTTTGGATTTTGTGCCCCCTAGGCGGTTGATATATTGTACCGCTGCCACATTGTCCATGCGTAGGAGAACGCAACAGTTGGATCTCTGCGAGAGAAAACTCCTGATGGCGAAGAGTGCCGCCAGGAGTTCCAGCGCGTTGATGTGGAGGGAAGACTCGTCTACGGACCATGTCCCTCCTGTGGAGTCTGGGCCACAACGGGCCCCCCAGCCCTGTCGGCTCGCATACGATTCTAGGATGACGCCCGGCTGAGAGTTGAAGATCGTCTTGCCATTCCATTCTATGGCATAGTGAAGCCACCATCGCAATTCCGCCTCCGATTCCGAGCAAAGGACGACTTTGTCCGAATAGCGGAGGCCTTGTCGTAGATGTAGGGTTTTGAGGTGTTGTAGGGCCCGATAATGCAATGGAGCGGGGAAGATTGCCTGAATGGAGGCCGATAATAGTCCGACTATGCGTGAGAGAACTCTTAGCGATATTTGACTTTTGCGTAAAACCGCTCTGATTTCTTTCCGGATCAAGGCCAATTTGGACTTGGGTAAGCGTAGTACCGCTTGTCTGGTGTCCACAGAGAATCCTAAAAACTCCATCTCCTGAGCCGGAGAGAGTATAGACTTTTTGTGATTGATGAGGAAACCCAGTTCCTCTAGGAGTGACACTGTCCAGCGTTTGTGTAGATCGGCTTGTGCTTTTGAACGAGCCATGAGTAGGAGATCGTCCAGATAAATTATCAGGCGTACTCCCCTGCAACGTAGTGCAGCTATCACAGGCTTCATTATTTTGGTGAAGCACCATGGGGCTGATGAGAGGCCGAAGGGTAGGCAAGTAAATTGCCACATACGGCCCCTCCATTGAATTTCAGAAATTTTTGGGAGGAGTGATGCATTGGTATCGTAAGATACGCATCTTTGAGATCTATTTTGACCAGCCAATCTCCTTGGATTAGAAGGTCTCTCAACAGATGTATTCCTTCCATCTTGAAGTGACGGTAGGTCACGTATTGGTTTAGGTCCCTTAAATGTATTACTGGTCGGTAGCCTCCATCTTTCTTCTTTACCAAGAAAAGGTTGCTTACAAAACCGGGGGATAAGGGGTCCACCTCTATCACAGATTGTTTTGAAATGAGTTCCTGTAGTTCTATGTCTATGAGGTGTACATTTTGTTCTGAAAAATGTATGGTATGTCGTGGCATAGACCTGACCGGTTGCGACATGAAGTCTATGTGGTAGCCCATTACTGCGGACAGTATCCACGCGTCTGCTGTAATCGTGGACCAGACATGGGTAAAATGTCTCAGTCTGCCCCCTACAGGTATATGAGTATGGCAATTCATTGATACACTCACCGGTGGATGGTCGGGATCTCGGGAAGCCTCTGCCACTGCGCCCTCTCCATGGGCGTCCTCTAGGAGGGAAAAATGGAGCCGGTTGTGCCACCGGTACGGAGTATTGCTGCGGTGCGGGTGAGTAAGGTTGAGCGGGTGTCCTAGGGTAGGCCCTGTAATAGTTGCCACAGCCGGCAGATCGGCCTCTCCCTCTGCCGGCCTTGTTAAAAACCTTAGGCCCAAAGCTAGATTTCTTTAGGGAAGTTTGGGCCTTATCCAGACTGTTAAATAGGCCTACAAATCTATTGATGTTTTTCATCAAATCATCTCCAAATAGGAGGCCGTCTGCTGAGGGGCCTGGTTCTGACTCCAAATGTGAGAGTTGCGGGTCGAGTCTCATCAAAATCGACCTGCGACGTTCAATAGCGCAGGTCGTGTTGGCCGAGCCCAAAAGGCAGATGGCACGTTGTGCCCATCCTCGTAACTGTACTAAATCTACAGGTTCTTCAGAGGCGGCTGCCTGTTCTGACAAATTCAAAATTTTGGTCAAAGGACCTAAGAGATCCAAGACACGATCCTGGATCGTCTTAAAAGAGTGTTCTATGCCTTTCTTCGTATATTTGCCCGATTTGGTTAAGTACTTGAGAAGCACCGGGTCAATTTCAAGTGTAGATGCCACCTTTTTAGGAATGAACGGTCTGGGGCATTCCGCTCTCAACTTATTCCTATTTGTCCTATCCAGGATCCTTCTTGTCCAGTGTTCCACATATTGGGACACCTGTGGTAGGGGTGCCCAGTCCCCGGATCTGGGGTGTGTTATGTCAGGGCTGTCTTTTCCATTGGGCACACTGGGAAGTTGCCCGGGGGCCCCACTTGCCTGGGGGGCCCCCTATCGGCTGCCCAGCGACCCCAGTAAAAAATGGTGGAGAACGGCGGGTCAGAACTGTAGAACTGTATCGTGTCTACAGTCTCTGAGGAAGAGTCTGGAGAGGAGTTAAGAGTGGGAGCGCTGCTGGGATGGGGGTCACAGGAGAAGTCGGACATGAAGAGACTATATGATAAAACCAGAGCAGCCAAGCTGGAGCCATCTGACTGAGCCTTGCATGGTGCACCTGAGAGGAGGTCAGTGATAGCACCACCAGGCTAGTCTAAGGGCGGGTGGTTACTGATGAAAGGGGGGAGTGAATACAAAAATATTAGTGCCCCCTCTTACCTTAGTGTATTTACTCTACGGAAGGTGGTTCCCCTTTACATCAGAGTCTGCAGGATTCCCCCTTACAGTGCTAGGGGGAACTCAGTCTGAGGACCGTGATGTAAGTGGGAACTCTGATGTAAAGAGAAAGCAGTGGATTCTGATATAAGGTGGTCTCCGGTCACCAGAGCCCCCCTCCACATCAGAGTTCCCCCTTACATCATGATCTGCAGTGTTCCCCTTTACATAAGAGTTCCCTTTCACTGTAAGGGGGAATCCTGCAGACTCTGATGCAAGAGGAAACTCTGATCAGGCTGGATTACAGTAACCTAACCTTCATGCCAATGAAGAAATTTGTAAAACTGTAATTTTAGGTACTTTTTTGCAGTGCCAATAAAAAATTGTGGTTCTGCCAGTAAATTTCATGATTTTTGGCAGTAAATTTTTGTGCGTGGTTGTGTAGACAGTGCACTGTATTGCCCGGGGGCCTATAATGCTCTTTAGATGGCTCTGTGTTATGTGTTCTGGATTAAAGAATGGTTCCCCTAGGGAGTCCAAGATTGCTTCAGATGGTAACTCCGGGTTGGCCTCCTTGTCAGTAGCCATTTGCCCAGCCTCCTCTTGTTCAGAGTCTGAATCATCGGATGCTATTATCAGCGATCCTTCAGATGCTTCCTCATCTGATTCATCGTTAAATGAATCCGGTTTAACCCGGTGGGCAGATTGAAATTTTTTGCAGGGAATCTCCTTGGGTATCAAGGGTTTTTCACTGTTAGGATGGCTGGGGCGGCAGGCCGAGGAGGGTCCTGCCTCATGCACTGATTCTACTTCCCCTGCCGGGGAGTCGAGATAAGCAGTTAGATGCTTACGTTTGTAAGGGGCTTTGCCCATTTTTACCACCTCAGCCTGAGTCATGGAGGGGTTAATAGTAGATGCCAAGGCAGCCTGGATAGAGCTACTTATGAGCTCCTGAATCTGGGCAGCAGAGAGCAGCTGCGGAGTCTCAGGGGTTAAGCCTGGACCTGTCACAATAGTTTTAGGGATTCCAGATTCCTCTGCCATTCTGTAGAAAGGTTCTAATTTGAGCACAGCTAAACCCTAGGGAAAACTACAGACCACTCTATACAATGAGTGCTCCGTTTACTGTCTATAGAATTAAAACCCCCTTCTGGCTTCTATTGCTATCCCTGGGGATATTCTTCCCTCAATATGCAATATGCAACTGTGGTGTAAACAAAAAGTGTGAATACACCTCACTGAATTGCTCAGTATTACCGCTCTCCTCACCACTCCGCAGCCGACTGGCGATGCGGTGAGGAGGACGGTATCGGCTATCGCAGAGCGCGGTCGTAGTCTCGCGAGACGTCGCGGGAATTCGGCGATTGGTCGAAAATGTCGAAGGGGCGGAAGGAGGAAGCGCGCCACTCGCAGACACGCCTCCTCCTCCTCTGACAGGCGCGAAGCTACAGCCTGCTGAGGTGAGAAGGAAAGGAATTTGGCGCCCGTAGATAAGCGGCGAATAGGGCAGGATTGAAGCAGGATCAGAGAAGGGCAGCACAGAGGCTGCAGTGAAGTTAGAGAGAAAACGCACCAGAATGTGCTAAGAAAGAAACACTGAATATTAGTCATAAACAGTATAAGAAAATTAAATATCATAAAGTATACTTATCTTTGCCATGAGCAGAAAGAAAGAGGAGGAAGTACACCAAAGCAGGCCTATATATACAGGACACCTGGAGGCGTGACTAACACAGTGCTGGGACTGCTGGGTATTGTAGTTCCTTTTCTCCACCATTTTAGGTGAAAAAAGTTCTGAAGAATTACATAAATATAAAGAAAACATTTCTGCTATGGGCATTAAATAAAGAAAGATTAATGCAAAGATATGAGCCTCCTGTCTGATACTGTATATAACTGTAAAATATATCTTAAGCCAACATGTTTTTGTATATTTTGTGGAAGGGTTAAAACCTCTATCAAAGTTTTATTGCTGGATGTGCCTTGCTGGGGAGATTCATCTTCTTTTGCTGTCTTGCTCACCATAGTCACCAGTACTAATGTGCGGAACTGCCGTGTGTTGGATAGAGCAGGGGTGCTGCGAACCTCAAAGAAGTTTGGATATTGAACCGGAACCCAATTTAAATTAATAGGAGCTGAATCTGTTAATTTAAAAATGTAAATTTTCTGGGCTAATAGATAGGCAAATGGCTGTCAAAAAATTGTATGGGAGAGGGGGTGGGTACTGCCCTGGGGAACATGTACCAATGCAAAAAAAATAAAAAAAATAATCCATTTAGCTTGGTGCAGTCATTTTTTTTTAAATCGTTAAAGTAGAAGACTGTGTGCTAGTTAAAAACAGAACAGTGGAACCTTGGATTACAAGCATAATCCATTCCAGGAGAATACTCGTAATCCAAAGTATTCGCATATCAAAGCGAATTTCCCCATTGAAGTCAATGGAAAACGAAAATAATTTGTCCCGTATTAACTTCAATGGGATGCAATACCGCATGCGGCCAGAGGTGGGGGGTGTCGGAGAGCCTCGGAAATGGCCAAAAAGGCCCGAGGACACTTGGGCTAACTGAGATTTGCCAAGGTCAGCCGTGCTATCCCTGGGCCTTTCCGTGCATTTCCGAACGGTGCTGATCGGCTGCGAAAAGTGACGTTTGGCTCTGCTCACCTCTGGAGCTCCCCACCTCAGGCAAAAAGTGGTACTGCTCACGGTTTTGGCCTGAATCGTGATCGTTTTGTGAGACAACACTCGCAAACCGAGTCACGATATTTTAAAATACAGTGCTCGTATTGCGAAAGGCTCGCTAACCACGTTACTCACAATCTGAGGTTCCACTGTAAAGTAATAAGAAGAAGCTGCTGACAATGAATGTAATTTGCTAGTAATTTAAGCTGCACCATTTTTTTCTTTGTGAGGCTCGGTTCACACCCAATGCTGATGCGACTCCCAGCAGAGGTCCTGTGCATCCTGGTTCACTGTTTCAGGTTCGATTTCAGCCCGAACTTTGGGGTAGATTCACATACACTTAATATTGCGCTGCGTAATCGAAATACTCGACGCTGCCGTATTTTACCAGGCTCTACACCGAATCCTGGTAGATTTTTGCCCGTACGCTACGGCGGCGTAGTCTATTTCTCGCCGCGTAATCGAAATACGCGATTTGGGGGGCGTGAAGCATTTAAATTAAGCGCGTCCCCGCGGCGATCGAATTGCGCATGCTCCGTTCAGAAATTTCCCACCGTGCATTGCGCGAAATCACATTGTTACGTTATGCGTTGTCTGAGTAGCGGCGTTTACGAACATTCCTATTCCCGGACGACTTACGTAAAAAATAATAAAAGATGTCGGAAAACGTAGAAATTCGACACGGGAACGACGGCCATACTTAACATGGGCTGTCTAATATTAGAGCAGCAAAAAGCTGGTATAGTGTTACGCAAATAAAAGATGACTAAAGGTGCCGTAAGAGATTGCGATTGAAGATCGTAATTTCGGGGGTTTGCCGGCAAAAGCTCATTTGCATACCCCGACGCGGAAAACGATGGGAAGTCCACCCAGTGGCCGCAATTTTATTGCAGCGTAGATCCGAAGGCGTACTAACACGTAATCCAGTCGAATTGAAGCCCGCAGCCATCTATTCATGGTTTGAGGTTTTCGACTAGCTAGAAAACGCGCGTAATTTGAAATTACTCCAGTCTAACACCAGTTAGACAGGCGTAAGGGCTCTCTGAATCTGGCCCTTTGGGTTTAATTTGGACCTAAAATTGGACCAAAAGATGCCTCCAGGATAGATTGGAGCGGAGTGGCAGCGTTCCTGACAGTTCTAAGCTTCAATGTGCAGTGCCTGACTTACGAGTCACTTGTCACTTATACTAGTGAGTGCAATTGCTTTTAAACCCTTTTAATAAAAAAAAATACTGCTTGTTAAGGGCTCTACATTGTCTGTGGAAGCTGTTGTGTATAATAGCAGTAGTAATACTGCTATTGCACATGACAAACTCGTGCTCAGACTAAACTTTAAACTCATCTCTAGTCACTTGGACTGAACACTGGAAAAATTTCAAAAATTATGAGTTGTCTGCAGACAGGAAAAAAGGGAAAAAATCTTCCAATTGTGTCACTTATTCCCATAAAAACAGTCTACTCAGGGATTCCTTGGGATTCCTTACATAGACATTGGCCGAACACTCCCCTGTTCAGTTCGCTGCAGAACTTCCGAACAGGGGAAATGTTCTAACCCGAACGGTGAACCCCATTGAAGTCTATGGGAGCCAAAAAGGAAAAATCAAAAAAGTTCCCATTTTGAAGTCTTGTTGTATATGCAAGGAATTGACCATAAAAGGGGTATGGGGGTCTGGGTACTGCACTGGGGGACATGTATCAATGCAAAAAAGATTATGAAAAACAATCCTTTTTTCAGGAGCATATGCACACAGTGGCACATGCACATACATGCGTGCATTAGTACGCGCATTGGCTAATTCTGGCACCAAGTGGCCTATTTAAGTGCAGCAGCTGTACTAGCAGACTTGTGTCTGATCTGCAGCTATTCCTGAGTTTCTGTATCTGCTTCTGTTCTAACCTCTTCTTGTATTCTGACCATTCTCTGCATGCCATCCATGCCTGTATCTGATCATCTGTTGCTGACCTGGCTTGTCTGCATGCTACTTGGTCCCTGCTGGTTCTTCACCTGCTGAGTGCTGCCAGTCCTTCTGCACCTGATACCTTCCAGCTGCCTGCTGAGCACCTGTTTCTTGCTGTCTGCCCAGTCCTGTGTCTGCTGTCTCTGCTACTATATGCTATTTCAGCGATCTGACCTGTCTCTGGCGATGCATCTTTACCCACTGCTGTGGCTGACGGAAAAATATCTTACCAGCACTCATACCTCGCCACTTTCTCACGGCCACTGTCATGACATCAGAGGTCCTTGAGCCGGAGCTGTGAGAGAGGCCTTCCTCTATATGTCAGCTTATGATGCAGTGGGTAGAGTGGGGGACATTTGTATTTGATCCCCTGCAGATTTTGTAAGTTTTCCCAAATACAAAGAAATTAAAGGTCTATAATTTTTAACATAGGTATATTTTAAATGATAGAGACATATCAACCAAAAATCCAGAAAAAATACATGATACAAAAGTTATAAATTGAGTTGCAGTTCAGTAAGTAAAATAAGTATTTGATCACCTACCAACCAACAATTATTCTGGCTCCCACAGACTGGCTACAGTAAGTGCTCATGTGGTACACAGATTATTCCTGTCAATTTAAGAAGGTTCTCCTAATGACAACTCGCTATGTGTATAAAAGACACCTGTCCAAAGAATCTTTCTTCCATTCCAACCAACCATTAGGGATGAGCCGAACACCCCCCCTTTGGGTTCGTACCAGAACCTGCGAACAGACCAAAAGTTTGTGTGAACTTTAGAACCCCGTTAAAGTCTATGGGACTCGAACGTTTGAAATCTAAAGTGCTAATTTTAAAGGCTAATATGCAAGTTATTGTCCTAAAAAGTGTTTGGGGACCCGGGTCCTGCCCCAGGGGACATGTATCAATGCAAAAAAAGTTTTAAAAACTGCAGTTTTTTTTGGGAGCAGTGATTTTAATAATGCTTCTAGTGAAACAATAAAAGTGAAAATATATCCTTTAAATATTGTACCTGGGGGGGGGGGGGTGTATAGTATAGTATGCCTGTGAAGTAGCACCTGTTTCCTGTGCTTAAAACTGTCCCTGCACAAAATGTAATTTCTGATGGAGAAAAAGTTATTTATTTATTTATTTTTTATTTTATTTTTGTTTTTTTTTGTTGTTTTTTTTCACAGAAAGGAGAAAACAAATATGTATTTTATTTACTTTCACCAATTTCAATCTCCTCTGTGATCCTTTAATTATTATATCCCTTATACCCTGTTTCTCCTCCCTCCCCCTTCCTCCCCTCCCCCTCCCCGAACCTCCAGTTACCTGTTCTGCCTCTTCTTATTGTCTCTCTATTTACTTTTTTTTTTTTTTTTTATGTCATATGTTATAAATTGAAGTCCAATGTTATAGATTGAGGTCCTATGCTCCCATCAATTCCGCAAATTTCATTGATTGTTTAAATTCTGTCCACTTAGACCAAATCTCCTCATATTCCTCCATTCCATCTGCATCACTTAGTCTTAAAAATTCTGGGCCAGTATCACAGAGCCATTACGCCTGTCTAACTGGTGTTAGACTGGAGTAATTTCAAATTACGCTCGTTTTCTAGCTAGTCGAAAACCTCAAACCATGAATAGACAGCTGCGGGCTTCAATTCGACTGGATTACGTGTTCGTACGCCTTCGGATCTACGCTGCAATAAAATTGCGTCCACTGGGTGGACTTCCCGTTGTTTTCTGCGTCGGGGTATGCTAATGAGCTTTTGCCGGCAAACCCCCGAAATTACGATCTTCAATCGTAATCTCTTACGGCACCTTTAGTCATCTTTTTTTTTTACGTAACACTATACCAGCTTTTTGCTGGTCTAATATTAGACAGCCCATGTTAAGTATGGCCGTCGTTCACGCGTCGAATTTCTACGTTTTCCGACGTCCTTTATTATTTTTTACGTAAGTCGTCCGGGAATAGGAATGTTCGTAAACGCCGCTACTCTAACAACGAATGACGTAACAACGTGATTTCGCGCAATGCACGGCGGGAAATTTCTGAACGGAGCATGCGCAGTTCGATCAAATGCTTCACGCCCCCCAATCGCGTATTTCGATTACGCGGCGAGAAATAGACTACGCCGCCGTAGCGTACGGGCAAAAATCTACCAGGATTCGGTGTAGAGCCTGGTGAAATACGGCAACGTAGAGTATTTCGATTACGCAGCGCAATATTAAGTGTATCTGAATCTGGCCCTCTAAGTTTTGCCTATAGTTCATTTTATTGCACCACTCTCTGATAGCCCCAGAAGTTTTTCAAGTCCATACAAACATTATTTCTAAAATTTATCTGGCAGGGGAAAAAAGCTCGCATCAGCTGGGCAACTTAAAAAAAAAATAAAACACAAGGGGGCTGGGGAGCACCAGACTTAAAAAGTTATTATCAAGCAATAATTCTCACTAGAGAAATAGACTGGGTTAGAGACACTAAGCAAAAAAGGTGGGTAGGTATGGAATTCCAGATAAGTAAGGTTGCATTAGGAAGCATCATCTGGATTCCAGATAAATATAGGGAGTTAAACAGACAGTCACATAATATTACACGGCACGCAATTAAATTATGGGATAAAGTACATAAGAGAGAAAAATGGGGTTTTAATTCACCATTAATATCACTAAAAGATTCAAAATTCTTTCCACCAGGGATAGAGAAAGTATTTGGGAATTGGATAAAAAGAAAAAATGCTCAGCTGAAAGATATCATGAGGAGAGATAAGTTAAGCACTTATGGGGAGCTAAAAGATAGAGGGGAAGTATTGGTAATAAATAAATGGAGATATGGCCAGTTAAAACATTTTTTTGAAAATCTCCCCCAGCCGAACAGATCGATGGAAAACCTTTGCCCCCTGGAGAAAATTTGTGTAGAGAAAGGAGGAAAAGGAGTAATGTCTAAAATATACAAAAGTTTAATAGATATAGAACAGCCGGACACTCCACCATATATAAAAAAATGGGAGGAGGAATTGGGGTCCCCTCTGAGTAACCTAGATCTAAAACAAATATGGAGAAGAGTATATACCTCGTCTGTAAATAGTAAAGTAACAGAATTAAATTACAAATGTCTAACGAGGTGGTATATTACTCCAGATAAGGCGCACAAATATAAGACATAAGTCTCAGAACTGTGCTGGCGGGGTTGCAGACAGACTGGAGATATGGTACATATATGGTGGACATGCCCAAAAATAAAAGAGTATTGGAGAAAGATCAGAGATTTAATAACCAAAATAACGGGCATAGAAATCCTAGACGATCCGTGGGGTTGTCTACATCAGAGGATCAGAATATCATCTAAACTATATCAGAAAAGTCTAGTCCCCCATATGTTAACCGTAGCCAAAAGCCTGATAGCCAGCCACTGGCAAGATACGGAAAGTCCTTCTATCAAAAAGTAATTTAAAACTTGCGGCTATAATGAATTGTCAGCTCTCGGCAATACAGAGAAAAGTCATTAATAAAAAAAATGCGTGGGGGGTCCCCCCAAATTTAAAGGAGTTGTAAAGGAAATTTTTTTTTTTTTGCTGAAATGACTGTTTACAGGGTATAGAGACATAAGAGTTAACTGATTCCTTTTAAAAATTATTAAAAATAGATACAAATCAATGATAAAATGTACCTGCAGTTTAAGTTTCGTTTTTTCCTGCTTTCATGCTTCTGTGATGTACAGAGACACAGAGCCAATAGAGGGCAGTGATGGTTTGTAAAACGAAAGTGATTGGTTCTGAAGGGTTTTAGACACACAGTAATCACAACTCCTTGATTAGTGACCGCACAGAGAAAGCTCCCTTGACTTTTTTTTTATCAGGAAACAGACAACCAGGAAGTGTCCAGAACAGAGAAGGATTACAGCAACATCATAGCAAAAACGAACAATGAGGACATGAAAACAGGACTGCAGTAGGGTAAAGGAAGCTATTTAGCTAAAAAAAAAAATTCCTTTAGTGACCCTTTAATTACCAGGCCCTTCAGGTCTGGTATGGATATTAAGGGAAACCCCACGTCATTTTTATTTTTAAATTTGGGGTGGAGTTCCCCTTAATATCCATACCAGATCTGAAGGGCCTGGTAATGGAATTTTAGTGGACCCCACACATTTTTAATTTTTTATCTATTCTATTTTTTATTGCCTGGGAGCTGACAATTCATTATAGCCGCGTTTTAAATTACTTTTTTTCCATCAGAAATGACAGTTTGTGCAGGGACAGTTCTAAGCACGGGAAACGAGAGCTGATTTGTAAATAATATAGACACCCCCCAGGTACGAAATTTAAAGGAATATTTCGCTTTTATTGTTTCACTTTAAGCAATATGAAAATCACTGCTCCCGAAAAAAACTGTAGTTTTTTAAAACTTTTTTTGCATTGATACATGTCCTCTGGGGCAGGACCCGGGCCCCCAAACACTTTTTATGACAAAAACTTGCATATAAGCCTTTAAAATTAGCACTTTAGATATCTCCCATAAACTTTTACAGGGTGTTCCACGGCTTTTTGAATTTGCCACACACACAATGAGTTCGACTCAAACTCGAAGCTCATCCCTACCTACCATCATGGGCAAGGAGATTTTTAGCAAATAGAAGAAGAATAACAAAATAACCATCAATCGCCCTCGGGTCTGGAGCACCATGCAGGATTTTGCCTCATGGGGTAAGGGTGGGAGGAGCTTATGAATGATCTCAAGACAGTTGGAACCACAGTAACCAAACAAACCATTGGTAGTACAATTGCCCTGCAGCTCTACAAGCAGAGCCCTCCTATCCCCTCTGTATTGAATTGTACTGTAATTGTGCTGTCCCCCCTCTACATTGTAAAGCACTGCGTAACCTCGCTCGGGATCACCCCCTGATTCACCCTGCATACCCCCCCTCACCCCTGGAAGACCCCAGCCATCCCCGATTCACCCAACCAGTCCTCTCTGGCTGTCTCCAGCCAGTGTTAGCTCCCCAGCCTGGGCCCTCTGTCGGCGGCCATCTTGGTACACCTCCCCTTCCCCAGCTTTAGGAATACCTTTCACCCCAGCCCCTCACAATCGTATCAGCATTTGATCCAGGGTTTGTACCGATCGCCTCTTAGGGATCAGGAAGGAATTTTTTCTCCCTGCCCAGCACATTGGCTTAGCTGGGCCAGGGTGTTTTTTGCCTTCCTCTGGACCAAATAAAAAATAGCTGGGAGAGAGGATTCAAGGATTCTTCTCCCCACCACCAGCTGATCATCGCCACCAAAAGGAACGACTTTTTCCCCGGTGAATGGCGACCATGGCTAATCTGCGGTACTCCGCAGAAACCATTTGGAATTTGAGGCGTTTCGCCGCAATACTGCCAGCCATCACCAAAAAGACCCTAAGAATTGAGCACCTTTTGAGGATCGATCGACGATCGACCGTCAAAAATTTTAGCCGTTTACCCCAACCTAAGCGCATTTCATGTGCTCTGATCAATACTAGATCGGCAGTAAAACACCGACTTGAAATCCATGATTTCATTCTACAACACGACCTAGACTGCCTCTTCATTACAGAGAGCTGGCTCACAGCCGACTGTAACACCATTCTAGGAGAATTGGTGCCAGAAAACTACCGTATTATAACGGAAAACAGAATAGGGCAAAGAGGAGGAGGACTGGCAGTGATCCATAAGACGCGTCTTGCGATCACAAAACCAAGCCTCCAAAACCCTCTTCCGTTCATGGAAACCCTTACTCTTCAACTGCAAGTAAACGGCCAGGAGACCGTCCGGATTCTACTCTGCTATAGGCCACCTGGCCCCAAGTCGCAGCTGCTCCCATCTTTGACGGACTTTGTCTCCACTTATACCCTGAATAGCAAACACCTTTTGCTGCTCGGGGACTTCAACCTTTGGGCCAACTCCCCGCAAGACCCCATTGCCGACGCCTGCATCGACCACCTGGAAGGATTAGGGCTTCAGCAACTAGTATGTGGGCCCACACATGCTTCAGGTCATACGCTCAATCTTATTTTCAGACAAGATCTGGAAATAAAAATCTTGGAAAATGAACCATTGCCATGGACAGATCACCATGCAATTAAATTCATTATTTCCGAATTCCCCCCCTTAACAAAAACATCAAATCCAGTGACAACACACTGGACCAGATGTCAGAAAAAGCTCCACTCGGAACTCTTCAAAGCCACGTTAGGGGAAAAAATAAACACAATTCAGCCGCACCAAACAGCGGAAGAAACACTAGAGGCCATAAACACAGCACTATTGCAGTCAGCTGACTTGATAGCGCCGAAACGAAAGACCCAGATCAGGAAAAATAACTCCGGCTGGTTCAACAACCAGCTGGCGTTACTGAAGCAAGAGCGTAGAAGGGCAGAAGCAGCCTGGAAAAGAAGCTCCTCAGATGAGAACCTCGCGATTTACAAGGCAATAACCAGAAAATACTACAAGCAAATCTTCGAAGCCAAGAAAAACAATTTTTCTGAGGCTATCAACGGTGCCCTAAATCGCCCCCGCGAACTCTTCAAGCTGGTCACTCAGACCATGAATCCAGTATGTCTTGAAGCCCCCAACTCGGATACACAAGAATTTTGCGAGGAGTTATCGGATTGCTTCATTAACAAAATTGAGGCAATCCGGCAAAGCATTCAGCGGAACAATTGCCTTCCCAGCCCCCCCCGTAGTCATTTACACAGCACCGGCAACAATTCACCACAGTTTGGTGAGTTCACGCTGGAACCCATCTCCATTCAGACCACTAAAAATATCATAGGCACTCTGCGCAACAGCACTGCGCCAAATTATATTATCCCCACCAAACTGCTGAAGGAATGCGCCGACATCCTGGCACCTCCTGTCACGCAGCTTATCAACCAATCCTTCAGGGAGGGCAAAATGCCCTCCCAGCTGAAGGAGGGCTTCATTCAACCCATCTTGAAGAAAGCCACCCTGGATCCTAAGGATCCACTCAACTGGCGCCCCATAACAGGCCTAAATGTTCTCTCCAAGGTAATGGAGAAAGCAGTGGTACAGCAGCTGCAACAGCATCTAGATACCCACAACTTACTCGACCCATTGCAATCAGGATTCCGTCCCGGACACGGGACGGAAACAGCATTGCTTAAGATATGGGACGACGTTCTTGAGGCCGCAGACGAAGGAGAATCTTCTCTTCTGGTTCTGCTGGACCTAAGCGCAGCCTTTGATACAGTTGATCACAAGCTGTTATTGACTCGGCTGGCTAAAATAGCCAAAGTCGCAGAAAGCGATCTATCTTGGTTCTCCTCTTTTTTGGAAAACCGATCGCAAATAGTCAAGCTAGGACCATTCACTTCGGAACAACGCACATTATCGTGCGGGGTCCCACAGGGATCTCCCCTGTCGCCGATGTTATTCAACATCTATCTGCGTCCTCTTTTTGAAATCATCAGCAGCCAAAAACTGCTATATCACTCTTACGCAGACGACACGCAACTGTACTTCCGCATTAGCAATAAAAAGGATCACCACCTCGATCTAGAGACATGCCTCTCTTTGATAGAGGATTGGATGACAAAGAGTTATCTCAAACTCAACAGAGCGAAAACAGAACTTTTTCTGTTTCACGCCAAGCGTAGGAATCAATCGATAACAACCTGGATCCCCCCGCCCATTCTGGGCAAAGTCATCACCCCTAGCGCCAAAGTCAAAAGTCTTGGGGTCATCTTTGACTCCGACATGACGATGAACGCACAAATAGGGGCAGTAGTCAGCGGATCTCACTATCTGCTGCGCCTACTACGCAGACTCACGCCTTTTATTCCGAAGAAAGACATAGCGGTCGTGGTGGGAGCGATTGTAAACTCCAGATTGGACTATGCAAATGCCCTTTACCTCGGACTCCCCAAGTACCAAATCGCTCGTCTTCAAGTCGTTCAAAATACGGCCGCCAGACTTGTGACTGGGAAAAAACCCTGGGAATCAATCTCACCGTCGTTGAGATCCCTTCACTGGCTACCAGTCAATGACAGAATCACCTTTAAAGCACTCTGTCTAACGCATAGATGTATCCATGGGAATGCTCCCCATTATCTATGCGAAAAATTAAAAATGTGCAATCCCAATCGTATTCTACGATCCAACAATCAAAATCAGCTTCAGATACCGAAAGCCAGATACAAGTCCAAAGGAGACAGGAGATTCGCTGTCCAAGGTCCCAGACTATGGAACGCCTTACCAGTCAGCATTAGACTGGAGGAGAACTACTTAGTCTTCAGGAGAAAGATTAAGACTCATCTCTTTTGATCTCAAAGGAGACAGGAACAACAAGCGCCCAGAGGCGATTTACTTTGCATGTGCTGCGCTATACAAGTTCTTCATTCATTCATTCATTCAACCTGTTGCCGCTATATAAATCGTGTATAATAATAATAATAATAATAATGGTTAGAAATCCTGCAGCGCCTGCAAGGTCCCCCTCCTGAAGAAGGCACATGTACAGGTCCCTCTGAAGTTTACCAATGAACATCTAAATTATTCAGAGAAGAATTGGGAGAAAGTGTTGTGGTCAGATGAGACCAAAATTTAGCTTTTTGCCATTAACTCAACTCACATTGTTTGGAGGAAGCAAAATGCTGACTTTGACCCCAAAAACACCATCCCTACAGTCAAGAGGTGGAAAAATTATACTTTGAGGCTGTTTGTCTGGTAATGGTACAAGCTGACCTTGGATGAGAACCTTCTTTCCTCCGCCAGAACACTGGAGATGGGTCATGGATGAGTCTTCCAGTATGACAATGACCCAAAACATACCGCCAAGGCAACAAACGAGTGGCTCAAGATGAAGCACATTAAGGTCATGGAGTGGCCTAGCCAATCTCCAGACCATAATCATATAGAAAATTTATGGCGGGAGCTGAAATTTCGAGGTTGCCAAGTGACAGCTAAGAAACAATAAGGATTTAGAGAAGATCTCAAAAGAAGAGTGGACCAAAATCTCTCCTGAGATATGTGAAAACCTGGTAACTGACTACAAGAAACTTCTTATCTCTGTGCTTGCTAACAAGGGTTTCTCCAAAGTTATGTTTTGCTTGGTGATTAAATACTTATTTTACTAACTGGACTGAAACTTATAACATTTGTATCATGTTTTTTTCTGGATTTTGGTTGATATTCTGTCTCTATCATTTAAAATGCACCTATGATAACAATTATAGACCCTTTCGTTTCTTTCTTCTTCATTTGCTACACTCTATTTAGGCATTTATTTTAAAGGAGACTTCCAGTTTTAGTTAGCTAGCCACCAACATGATCACTATCCTTAAATGTGCCCAGATTCTGAAAAATAATCATATGAGCTACTTTTCTTTTGAGGGTTTGATGAAACTCTTTTATGGAAGCTAATTGCTTAAAAAAACATTTACATTTGGCCCATGGTGTGTACCAACAAGGGTCCTTATGCCTAGTCCACATGAAGAGATAGATAGTGGAATTTACCACTATATGTTTAAAACGTAATAGGCCATTTAATTAAAACAAATTGTAGGTTTTGCAAGCTTACCTTGTATGTATTTCACATAGGTATAGATTAAGAGTCGGTTCACACTGGGGCGACTTGGGATCCGTCTTGAAGTCGTCTCAAGTCGTCCCAAGTCGTGCTGTCCAGAAAAGCAATGTAAGTGAATGAATGAATGAATGAATGAATGAATGAAAACTTGTATAGCGCGGCACATGCGAACTGAATCGCCTCTGGGCGCTTGTTGTTCCTGTCTCCTTTGGTATCAAAAGAGATGAGTCTTGATCTTTCTCCTGAATGCTAAGTAGTTCTCCTCCAACTGAATACTGATTGGCAAAGCGTTCCATAGTCTGGGACCTTGGACCGCAAATCTTCTATCTCCTTTAGATTTGTATCCGGCTTTCGGTATCTGCAGGAGATTTTGATCAGTGGATCGCAGCACGCGATTAGGGTTATGGGCTTTTATTTTTTCGCGTAGATAATGGGGAGCATTCCCATGGATACATCTATGCGTTAGACAGAGTGCTTTAAAAGTGATTCTGTCTTTTACTGGTAACCAGTGAAGGGTTCTCAGTGAAGGTGAGATTGATTCCCAGGGTTTTTTCCCAGTCACAAGTCTAGCGGCCGTATTTTGAACGACTTGTCGACGAGCGATTTGGTACTTTGGGAGTCCGAGGTAAAGGGCATTTGCATCGTCCAATCTGGAGTTAACAATTGCTCCCACCACGACCGATATGTCTTCTTTGGGGATAAAAGGGATAAGCCTGCGCAGTAGGCGCAGCAGATGGTGAGATCCGCTGACTACTGACCCTATTTGTGCGTCCATAGTCATGTAGGAGTCGAAAATGACCCCAAGGCTTTTGACTTTGGCGCTAGGGGTGATGATTTTGCCCAGAATGGGCGGGGGTGTCCAAGTTGTTGCAGGTAGATTCTTACGTTTGGCGTGAAACAGAAGGAGTTCTGTTTTCGCTCCGTTGAGTTTCAGATAACTCTTTGTCATCCAGTCCTCTATCAAAGAGAGACATGTCTCTAGATTGAGGTGGTGATCCTTTTTATTGCAAATGCGGAAATACAGTTGCGTGTCGTCTGCATATGAGTGATAGAGCAGTTTTTGACTGCTGATGATCTCAAAAAGCGGACGGAGATAAATGTTGAATAACACCGGCGACAGCGGGGATCCCTGGGGGACTCCGTATGATACCGTGCGTTTTTCCGAAAAGAAAGGTCCTAACTTCACTATTTGCGATCTGTTTTCCAAAAAGGAGGAGAACCAAGATAAATCGCCTTCTGCGACTCTGGCTACTTCAGCTAGCCGGGTCAATAAAAGCTTATGGTCTACTGTGTCGAAAGCTGCGCTCAGGTCTAACAGAACCAGAAGACAAGATTCTCCTTCGTCTGCGGCCTCGAGAGCGTCGTCCCATATCTTGAGCAATGCTGTTTCTGTCCCGTGTCCAGGGCGGAAACCTGATTGAAATGGGTCGAGTAGGTTGTGGGTGTCTAGATGCTGTTGCAGCTGTTGCACCACTGCTTTCTCCATAATCTTGGAAAAAGTGTTTAAGCTTGTTATAGGGCGGCGGTGGAGTGGATCCTTGGGGTCCAGGGTAGATTTCTTTAAGATGGGTCTAATTATACCCTCCTTCAACTGGGAGGGCACTATGCCTTCCATGAAAGATTGGTTAATAAGCTGTGTGATAGGAGGTGCCAGGATGTCGGCGCACTCCTTCAACAGTTTGGTGGGGATGATATCATTTGGCGCAGTGCTGTTACGCAGAGTACCGATGATATGTTTTGTGGCTTGGATAGTGATAGGTTCCAGCGTGAACTTACCTGGTTGGGATGAGTTACTACAGGTGTTGTGTAAATTATTACAGGGGGGGCTACGGGGGGAATTGTTCTGCTGAATGCTTTGCCGGATTCCCTCGATTTTATTAACCTCCCTGGCGGTATGATTCTGTCTGGAATTACGTACCAAAAGCAGTACAATTATTTTGCATGGAAATTCTGCGTTTTATACTGTAGGCTTGCAATTTTTAGGAATAACTCACTTAAATTTGTCCAAACCAGAGTCTAGTAGACATCCCGGGTATGATAAAGTTTGAAACACAAAATCATAAAATTATAATATAATAAATAACTATAAATAATTATAACAAATAATAATGTAATTATAATAAAAATTAAGTGAAAATAAGTGATCTTGCGCTACTGCAATAGCTAATATAGTATCCAAAACAAGTACCAAATATAAAAAAAAGTACCAAATATAAAAAATATATATATAAACACGTGCCTTATATAAAAATGTGAAATCAAAATAGATATATAAATGAATAAAGTCCAAAGTGCATAAGTGCCAAGGTGCATAAAGTGTAGGTACACGGCAGTCCGTGAATAATCCAGTGTTCACAATGTTCGTGCAGGTGTCACTCCGTGGAACAAAACAGCCTCACAGGCCTCTCACCTCACTGCCACGAAATAACTGCATTAAGTATCATCTGATAACTCCAAAACTTTTTAGCCAGGTGTGTTAAGTTGGTAGACATCCGGGTCCTCACAGAACAAGCATAAGACTATACCAACTCGGAAAACAAAAGTGGAGAAAGAGAGACTCCCATAGTGAAGTATTATCATAAAAGGGACATTTATTAAAAAATTATCTGCTTACATCAAGATATATAAAAACAGCTTAAAACACACAGCATAAGCCGGATCCTCACGTCACTCACGTCACTCCAGGTGTCCGTCAATCCCTACGCGTTACGGCTACTGCCTTCATCTGAGCAATGCTGTTTCTGTCCCGTGTCCAGGGCGGAAACCTGATTGAAATGGGTCGAGTAGGTTGTGGGTGTCTAGATGCTGTTGCAGCTGTTGCACCACTGCTTTCTCCATAATCTTGGAAAAAGTGTTTAAGCTTGTTATAGGGCGGCGGTGGAGTGGATCCTTGGGGTCCAGGGTAGATTTCTTTAAGATGGGTCTAATTATACCCTCCTTCAACTGGAGGGCACTATGCCTTCCATGAAAGATTGGTTAATAAGCTGTGTGATAGGAGGTGCCAGGATGTCGGCGCACTCCTTCAACAGTTTGGTGGGGATGATATCATTTGGCGCAGTGCTGTTACGCAGAGTACCGATGATATGTTTTGTGGCTTGGATAGTGATAGGTTCCAGCGTGAACTTACCTGGTTGGGATGAGTTACTACAGGTGTTGTGTAAATTATTACAGGGGGGGCTACGGGGGGAATTGTTCTGCTGAATGCTTTGCCGGATTCCCTCGATTTTATTAACCTCCCTGGCGGTATGATTCTGTCTGGAATTACGTACCAAAAGCGGTACAATTATTTTGCATGGAAATTCTGCGTTTTATACTGTAGGCTTGCAATTTTTAGGAATAACTCACTTAAATTTGTCCAAACCAGAGTCTAGTAGACATCCCGGGTATGATAAAGTTTGAAACACAAAATCATAAAATTATAATATAATAAATAACTATAAATAATTATAACAAATAATAATGTAATTATAATAAAAATTATTCACTAATGTAATCAAATCAAAATCACTGAAATTTGCTCAGTTGCAGAATTGTCGCGGTCATTACTTTTATTTTTTTATGACGAATTTCCCCCCCAATCGCTATCGCTCAATTCTGCAAATGATTATAATTTATTATCGCTGTTTTCTAGCTGCTCTAAAATCACTTTTGACATAAAGGGACACTTTTGGTTGCTATGGACAATCTACAGTTTTCAGGCACAAAAAAAATGTTTTTATTATGTAAAAGAACATGCAGGGCACTGGGCAGACCACTAGGGACAGGGGGGGTGTGTACTTTTTACATACAGTACTGTAATCTATAAGATTACAGTATTCTGTATGTAATGTGTTTGTTTACATTTTTGAATTTGCCGCCGGTCTCCGCCCCCGTGCGCCGTTACGTCGCAGGAAACGGAGATCGGCGGCGCGCGGGCACTGTGTGAGCCGAATGGAGGACGCCACTCGCTCACACAGCGGGGATGCATCGCTGGATCCAGGGACAAGGTAAGTACAGTATACCCTGCCTGGATCCAAGGTAAGCCAGCGCGCTGCAGGCTCTGCATTCACCCCGAGCGCGATTCGGGGATATCGATATTTGCCTGAAAAATCCAACCCGAATCGCGCTCGGGGATACCGGCAGGGGGGTTAATGAAGTAATCCGATAATTCATTGCAAAATTCTTGTGAGTCCGAATTGTGGGCTTCAAGACATCCTGGATTCATGGTCGCAGTGACCAGCTTGAAGAGTTCGCGGGGGCGATTCAGGGCGCTGTTGATGGCCTCAGAAAAATAATTTTTCTTGGCCTTAAAGGTTTCTTTGTGATATTTCTTAGTTATTGCCTTGTAGATAGAGAGGTTCTCATCTAATGGGCTTCTCTTCCAGGCGGCTTCCGCCCTTCTACGCTCTTGCTTCAGTAACGCCAGTTGGTTGTTGAACCAGCTGGAGTTTTTTTTCCGGATCTGGGTCTTTCGTTTCGGCGCTATTAAGTCGGCTGACTGTAATAGGGCTGTGTTAATGGAATCCAGTGTTTCTTCAGCCGATTGATGCGGCTGAATTGTTTTTATTTTTTTCCCTAACGCGGCTTTGAAGAATTCCGAGTGGAGCTTCTTCTGACATCTAGTCCAGTGTGTAGTCACTGGATTTGATGTTTTTGTTAAGGGGGGGAAGTTGGAAAGAATGAATTTGATGGCATGGTGATCTGACCATGGCAACGGTTCATTTTCCAAGATTTTTATTTCCAGATTTTGTCTGAAAATTAGATCAAGTGTATGACCTGAAGCATGTGTGGGCCCACATACTAGTTGTTGTAGCCCTAGACCTTCCAGGTGGTCAATGCAGGCATCGGCCACGGGGTCTTGTGAGGAGTTGGCCCAGAGGTTGAAGTCCCCGAGCAGCAAAAGGTGTTTGCTGTTAAGGGTATAGGTGGAGATAAAGTCTGTCAATAATGGAAGAAGCTGCGATTTTGGGCCAGGTGGCCTATAGCAGAGTAGAATCCGGACGGTCTCCTGGGAGTTTGCTTGCAATTGTAGAGTAAGGGTTTCCATTAATGGAAGGGGGTTTTGAAAGACTGGTTTTGTGATCGCCAGATGAATCTTATGGATCACCGCCAGTCCTCCTCCTCTTTGCCCTATTCTGTTTTCCGTAATAATAATACGATAATTTTCTGGCACCAATTCTCCTAGAATGGTGTTGCAGTCGGCTGTGAGCCAGCTCTCTGTTATAAAGAGGCAGTCTAAGTCATATTGCAGGATGAAGTCATGGATTTCCAGTCGGTGTTTTACTGCCGATCTAGTGTTAATCAAAGCACATGATATGTGCTTCGGTTGTGGCAAGCGGCTGCGACTCTTGATAGCCGATCGTCGATCGGTTCTAAAGAGTCGCTCAGCTTGCAGGGCTTTTTTGGTGATGGCTGGTAGTATTGCGGCAAATCGCCTCAAACCCCAGATGGTTTCTGCTGAGTATTGCAGATTAATCATGGTCGCCAAACACCGGGGGGGGGGGATGAAGGATAGTCAAGGATTAGCCGAATCCTCTATCCTGACTTGGTCCAGAGGAAGGCAAAAAAACCCTGATCATGCTATGCCAATATGCAGTGGCAGGGGAAAAAATTCCTTCCTGACCCCTCAAGAGGCGATCGGACGAGCCCTGGATCAAGTATTACTGTGTTCACCAAGGGGGGGCCTGGGGCTGGGTGTAGTAGAGATGGCCACTGAAACCAGCAGCAAGATCCAGGCTGGTGAACTCCCAGAATTGGGTGGATCGGTGCTGCTGTAAGGGCCAGGAGGGATCGAGTGAGGGTAGGAACTACTTTCTAGGGCTATGGGGGGGTATCTGGGCTGTTTCAGGAGATTGGGAGAGCTTGGGATGGCGAGGAGCGGCGCGCCGCTAGGCCGCGGTTGAAGCCGCGGCCTTTCCTAATCGCGGCTGCGAGATTGCTTCCAGGCCGGCGCGGAGGGGTGAAAAACACCCGAAAACCCCCCGAAAAGGTGCAAATGGCAGGGGGGGGGAAGGTATAGTGTTTGGGATGCGGCGGGGGGGTGTCGGTCGTCCGATTCCCAGGGCTGGAGACCGCGGCTTATCCTGAAAAGGACGGCCGCACTCAAACCCAAGGGGGGACAGACCAGGCCAGGAAGCCTTGAGAGAGAGCTGCCAGGGAGCTCCTTACCTTGGGGAAGTAGCAGGGGGAAGGAGTGGGGCCCAAGGCGGAGGAGAGAGCAGCTGTCCTGTCCTGGTTCTGGATCACTGGAGGAGAAAAAACCCCTGCCTGCCTAGCTGTCTGCTGCGAGGAGGATGGAGTCACTGGAGGTCAGGTGAGAGGAGCTCCTAGGCACACGTCCGCCTGTTAGACCAATGTGCCTACTGACTGTCTACAGGACTCATGAGCAGCTGTGAATGGGAGCGGTGTTAATACACACTACTCATGTAGCTCCGACTTCAGAAGAGGTTCCTGTACTACTTCAATCAGACTTCTAGGCGATTTGTACCCATTGATTTCAATGGAAGTCGCTTCCAAGTCTGATCACTGTTTTCATTGAAGCGACCTTTCAGCAAGATAACATACATTTCCCAGGCAAACCCCTCCCTCCCCTTCCCTCTCCCAGAGCTGATTGTTGTTTTATTGGCCACTGGAATGTCTCCTGACCTGAAAAGGACTTCAAGTCGTGTTGTAAATTGCCCCAGCTCGCCCTGTGGTTCATGCTCATGTCGTGTTGAAGTTGCCTCTGAAAGTCGTGCTGGAAGTCGTGTCGCCCCAGTGTGAACCGACTCTTACAGTAGAATATGTGAGCTTACCTTGTATGTATTTCACATAGGTTTAGATTTACAGTAGAAGATGTGAGTGGTATACTAAAACATATTTTTGTGCAGGCGTAGCGTATGCTGTTCACACAAAGCACTTGCCTGTAAAGTTGTGGCGGCGTAGCGTAAATGGCCAGTCGTAATTCAAATTGAGTGGGTAGGGGGCGTCTATTGTTTAAATGAAGCGCGATCCCACGCCGAACGTACTGCGCATGCGCCTGCCGTGAAAGTTTTCAAGTGTGCATGCTCCAAATCACGTTGCAAATTGTCAATGAAAGCGACGTGAATGTAACGTACGGCCAGCCCCATTCTGAATCGACTTACGCAAACGACATAAACAACGCCTGTCCTGACGTCCATATTTAACACTGCCTGCGCCTCATATAGCAGGGATAACTTTAGGCCAGGCATAAGCCTAACGTAAATGACGTAAACAGATACGCCGGCCGGGCGCACGTTCGGGAATCGGCGTATAGGCTCATTTGCATATTTTAGACGGGAACGCCACCTAGCGTCCAGCCTAAAATATGAAAATAAGATACAACGGCGTAAGAGACTTACACCAGTTGGATCCAATGGAAATCTATGCGTTACTAATTCTATGAATCAGTCGCATAGATAGGAGGGCTCAGACGCAGAGATAAGACGGCTTATCTGGAGATAAGCCGTCTTATCTATTTCCTGAATCTGGCCCAAAGGCTACACAAATATGACTGTTAAGGCAAATTTTGCGGTAGGTGCTTCTTGCCCAGTGCAGTACTGAACGTACTCCTAAATGTTGCTATATAGTCCAAAAGACTATTATCCTGCTTTTTTCCAACTGTAAAAAAAGTACAAAACCATAAGAAATTATAAATGTGAATACAAAACATGACATATAGATGCAGAGAATTGTAAGGGTTAGAAAAGCATAGTTTTCCCAATAGTAAAATCCATGCATTGATATAAGAGAATCTTCACCTGACCTTGAATCTCATGTCAGATCAAATTATGTGGTAGCTTTTTTCATTTAAAGCCTTTGGATCTAACGTTCATTTCCTAGATCTAGCAGAACATCAGACCAAACAGGCATCTGTCAGAAAGAGTTCCCACAGGTTCTTTACACTTCTGTCATTATGACCTAGACTGGAAATGTATTTCTACGCAGTTATCTAAGTGATGGTATGGGCTAAGAATACATTTAGCATAGCCTTTTGTCAGGTTTTGTGTATGTTTTCATGGAGCTAAAACAATGATGCCAAAGCAACTACGGTAAATATTACCAAACAAATAAGTGGAAGGTGGGGCCGTAGGCCTGCCTGAGTTTGTAGGAGGGGTCGGAGGGCTATTTATCCCTCCTCCCCTCTAATCTCCGACGTCGGTGGGGTTTCTGGGTAGCCGTGTCACTTCCGGTTTCTTGCACGTGTGATGGTTCCTCTCCTAGGGCTCATGCGGGACTTTATCAAGGGGGGGACTGCCCGGGGACTGCCCGCTACCTGTCTACCTTTCCTCGTGCTGCATCTAGGGGGGGTTGGGGCGCTCTCCCCGTCCACATTGCTCGGAGTCTGCAGTGAAATTCTCGCCTGACTACACGCAGGCACGGTCCCCCCCCCTTTTTTACTGGCTCTCACGCCGAGCTGGGGTCGCCCGCTCGCAGTCCCGGAGCTCTCGCCAGGTCATCCACCACCTTACAGGACATCCCATATGGAAGAAAAATATATTTCCAATATATTTATTTAAAAAAATTATATATTTTAAATATATTTACAATATATTGGCCTACGCGAATATATTTTTACATCTATTCCAAAAATGTAAATTCAAATATATTTTCCAAAGGCATATATTTTAAAATATATTTTTTTCAATATATTTGACATATATTTTTGAGCATCTAAAAAAATGCATTTAAACATATATTTTTAAATATACTTGTAAAGGCATTCCAAAATATAATTTAAATGCATTTTCCAAAGACATATATTGAAAAATATATTTTTTAAATATATTCTTCAGATTTTTTTTAACATATATTTTTACATATATTTGTAAATGTGTTCCAAAAATATAATTGTAATATATTTTCCAAAGGCATATATGTGAAAATATATGTTTGAAAATATATTGTCCAGATATTTTTGAACATATAAAAAAATGCATTCAAACATATATCTTTAAATATACTTGTAAATGCATTCCAAAAATATAATTTAAATATATTTTACAAAGCTATATATTAGAAAATATATTTTTAAAATATGTTTTTCTGAAAATATTTAATGTCTAATACATTTCAACATATATTTTGTCTGATATTTTTGTAACTATGTCATAGATAACATTCTGAATACATTTATAAGAGACCCACTACCATTTTAAAATGGCTTGTTTTACTCTTTTAAAATAAATTTAAAAAAAATAAAAGATTCAAATAAAATATATTTTTTTTATAAGATTTTAAGCACATAATCCATTCAATACAAAGCAGATAAACCTCTCGCATCCACTTTCCATTCCCAAAGAATTTTTGTATAAGTCATTCTGAATTGAGAACGCTTGTCGGCGGACCAGCAAGTACAGTTATATTGATTTATTGATTGACCTGAATGAATGAGAACCTTCACAGACATCCACCTCCACAGTCCAAGGGTCTTGTCTGCTTACAGAGTACAGAGAGAAACTCTGGATATAAATCTTCAATGTTCTGTTTAATCCATGAATCAGAAGTTGCACTATTATTACCAAACTCGCTCATCAGTGTCTTTATGGACCTTGCTTTGTGCACTGGTGGGCAGTCATGTTGGAACAGGAAGGGGCCGTCCCCAAACTGTTCGCACAAAGTTGGGGGCATAACATTTTCCCAAAATGTCTTGGTATGCTGACGCCTTAAGTGTTCCCTTCACTGGAACTAAGGAGCCAAACCCAACCCCTGAAAAACAGCCCCACATAGGGTTGCCACCTTTTCTTCAGGCCAAACCCGAACACTTCAGCGTTGCACAGCAATTTTGTTTTCCTAGTATGCAGAAACTATGCATAGATGTTGCTATTAAATAATATTTCTAATCATATGAAGCTCATCACAAGAGTCCCCCTTTACATCAGAGTCCACAGAGTTCCCCCTGTGTATCAGAGTCCACAGAGTTCCCCCTTTACATCAGAGTCCACAGAGTTACCCCTTTACATCAGAATCCACAAAGTTCCCCCTTTGTATCAGAGTCCACAGAGTTCCCCCTTTACATCAGAGTCCACAGAGTTCCCCCCTTTACATCAGAGTCCACAAAGTTCCCCCTTTACATCAGAGTCCACAGAGTTACCCCATTTACATCAGAGTCCACAGAGTTACCCCTTTACATCAGAATCCACAGAGTTCCCCCTTTGTTTCAGAGTCCACAGAGTTCCCCCTTTGTTTCAGAGTCCACAGAGTTCCCCCTTTGTTTCAGAGTCCACAAAGTTCCCCTTTGTTTCAGAGTCCACAAAGTTCCCCCTTTGTTTCAGAGTCCACAAAGTTCCCCCTTTACATCAGAGTCCACAGAGTTACCTCTTTACATCAGAGTCCACAGAGTTACCTCTTTACATCAGAGTCCACAGAGTTACCTCTTTACACCAGAGTCCACCGAGTTACCCCTTTACATCAGAGTCCACAGAGTTCCCCCTTTACATCAGAGTCCACAAAGTTCCCCCTTTACATCAGAGTCCACAGAGTTCCCCCTTTACATCAGAGTCCACAAAGTTCCCCCTTTACATCAGATTCCACAGAGTTACCTCTTTACATCAAAATCCCCAGTGTTACCCCTTTTCACTGTAAGGGAGAACTCTGGGGACTGTGATGTAAGGAAGAACTCTGGGGACTGTGATGTAAGGGAGAACTCTGGGGACTGTGATGTAAGGGAGAACTCTGGGGACTGTGATGTAAGGGAGAACTCTGTGGACTGTGATGTAAGGGAGAACTCTGGGGACTGTGATGTAAGGAATGCTCTGGTGTACGGCAAGGACTCTGATGTAAGGAGCAGCACTGTGGCCTCTGGTGCAAATGGGGAGCTCTGATGCAATGAGTGCTCTAAGAACCCTGATTTGCCATGGCCTACTTACTTAGAGGCAGGAGAGAGAAGGGGGAGGGGAAACTTAGTCCATTGTGAATAATGTGTCCGGGTCTCAGACAGTGTGAAACCCGGACGCATGATTCCAAACCCGAACTGTCCGGGTGAATCCCGAACAGGTGGCAACCCTAGCCCCACACCATAATCCCCCCCCCCCCACACACACACACACACCATAATCCACCAAATGATTTGGACCAGTGCACAAAGCAAGGTCCATAAAGACATGGATGAGTGGGTTGGGGTGGAGAAACTTGACTGGCCTACACAGAGTCCTGACCTCAACCTGATAGAACACCTTTGGGATGAATTTGTGTGGAGACTGTGAGCCAGGCCTTCTCATCCAACATCAGTGCCTGAACTCAAAAATGTGCTTCTGGAAGAATGGTCAAACATTCCCATAAGACAGCCTTCTCAGAGGAATTGAAGCTGTTATAGACTGGCATGCTATTAAAACTCATGTGCGTGTAAAGGCAGGTGTCCCAAAACTTTTGGCAATATAATATATATTGTATATATACTGTATATTCTTTTTATACTAAGTCCAGTCCATTGTTTGGACTTCGTACCTGCCGAAGGGTAATTCCAGCAGCAAAAAGTTCCCCCCAGCACAAAATTAAAACTCAGCAGCTACACAAAGGGGGTTATTTACTAAAGGCAAATCCACGTTGCACTACAAGTTCAAACTACAATTTCAAAGTGCACTTGAAATTGCAAGGAAAGTGCACTTGGAAGTGCAGTCGCTGTAGATCTGAGGGGGGCATGGAAAATAAAAAAAACAGCATTTTAGCTTGCACATGATTGGATGATAAAATCAGCAGAGCTTCCCCTCATTTCAGTTCTACCCCTCAGATTTACAGCGCCTGCACTTACAAGTGCACTTTCAGTGCAATTTCAAGTGCACTTTGCACTTGTAGTTTGCGCTTGTAGTGCAAAGTGGATTTGCCTTTAGTAAATAACCCCCCCATACTGTACACATACTGCAGCTGCTGACTTAATATTAGGACACTTACCTGTCCTGGAATCCGGCGATGTTGGTATCCCAGCCAATGTTTCCATTGGCTCTCGGGTGCTGCTGCCTCCATTGCCTATATATAGGGACAATTCACACCACATGCAGCCCAGTGCGTTTTTTTTTTTTGTCTGCATGGAAAGTAAGTTATATGGTTTTCAATGGCATAATTCACACTAGTGCTTGCAGTTCCAGAACAAAAAGTAGAGCATGCTGCATTTTTCCTGCACTGGACTGTAATGTAAAGCACATCAAAAACATCGCACTAGAATGCACCTGAACACACTGGAACACACATGTCCTTATCTAAGGTTAAGAAAAAAAAGAGGGGAAAATGCACTGGAATGCTTTAAAAACACACCAAACATACCCTGGAATGCATCAAAAGCACACATGCAGAAAAGCATTGGCAAAGTAGGTGGGGGGGGGGGGAAGAGGCAAATAAGTGGAGCTTCCACTTTTGGGTGGAACTCCGCTTTAAATGTCATATCCCTGCCCAAGCTGCACTGCCAATGCTAGGCTGTGCTGGAAGATAAATATGTAAGTGATGAGAGCTGCATTCTTGTATGTGTGTGTATATATATATATATATATATATACTGTGTGTGTGTGTATGTGTGTATATATATATATATATATATATATATATATATACCGTATTTGCTGGCGTATAAGGCGACCAGGCGTATAAGACGACCCCCTAATTTTACAGTTTTTTAACGTTTTTTTTTTGCCTGTACTCACCGTATAAGACGACCCCCGTTCCGATACTTCATATTTCTTCCTTCTGGAGCCATATACTTCTTCATTCTTACTGGGACTGGAGCCAATCACGGCGAGCGATGTATTCTATTAATGAATACAAAGCCTGCTTGGATTGGCAGAGGTTGTAACATCATCAGCCCGTGCATCTCTGACTCTCAAAGCCAATCCGAGCAGGCTACTGTATGTAGGCACTCGGATTGGCAGAGGTTGTTACCCCAATCTGAGCAGGCTCTGTATTCATTTGAATACATCGCTCACCGGGATTGGCTCAGCGGTATATACTGTATGTAGCCGAAGCTACATGCGATATTACCGCACATCCAGCAGGCATCCGAGCAGCTGACCCGGTGTATAAGATGACCCCTGCTTTTTGCCCAGTTTTTTTAAGTGTAAAAGGTAGTCTTATACGCCAGCAAATACAGTATAAATATATATATATATATATATATATATATATATATATATAAACACACACAACACATATATATATATATATATATATATATATATATATATACATATACATATATATAATATATATATATATATATATATATACATATATATATATATATATATATAATATATATATATATCTCAGATATACTGTGTGTGTGTGTGTGTGTGTGTGTATATATATATATAGGGTGACCAGACATCCCCGGTTTCAGGGGACAGTCCCTGGATTAAGGACACTGTCCCTAGACCAAGTCTGTCCCCAGTTTTGTCCCCATTGGATTTGAACAGGGGCTGGGGCAATTTCAAAGACAGTCAGTGCAGAATTAAAAAAATAATAATTCTGAATTACACCCCCCTACTCTGTCGCTCCTACTAGCTTGGGGGGGGGGGATTTTTTCCATTACCTGTGCCCCTTTCTGATGATCATGTGTTGGTCGGAGCAGAGGGAATATTTCTTCAGTTTCAGGTGCATTCCCATTCAGCTCCTCCGCTTCCATGTTCTTCTGCCTTGGCTCAAGTCCCGGCCAGCTGCCTGCCTGCTTATCTTCCTCTGCTCCCCACCAAGCAGTAGCGGGGACCCGGAGTGTAAGACTTGGCAGGCTGTGTGGTGGGCGGCTGCAGCGATGGGCAGAGAGACGCTGATTGCCGCCATTACTAGTAAAAAAAAAAATGTGTCCCTGGATTTTTTTTAAACACACACACATACACATAGAGTATATCTGATATATATATATATATACACACACACACATGTACCAGAATGAAGATACAAAATATATATATAGAATGCATCTCCCATCACTTACTTACATGTATAAATATTTTTCTCATTTCTTTTATCTCATTCTTTTATTGGGATGTGGGTTTGAATTCTGTGCCTTCGATCTTATAATATGTGAATTCAGCCCTGGGGAAAACTCTTTAAATGAGACTGCAATGATAATACAGGAAACAATACAGGAGGTGTGTGACAGGAAGTGAGCAGTGGGAACCAGAGGGGTGAACTTTCACCTCTCACTTCCTGTTCCTGGTAAGGCCTAGTCTGAAAAGGAAAGCATGGCAGCATGGTGGAGACGCTCTCTGTATTCCCCTGGATGTATTCTCCTGGATGAAAGGTGAGCCTTCTATGTAATAATATTAGAATTGTGAAAGTTTGGTGTATGAGTTAAGTTGTATTTGTCTATTTCCTGCTGAATAGTTCTCATTCTGTGTACATTCACCTTCCCAGTTACCATACAGCATGTGCACAGTAATGTAATATTATAGAGCTCCTCTTCCACAGCATGTCACCCTGCTGCATATAATATGTATGGCATCCATGTTATATCCAGTAACTGTGTAACATACTGTCAGTGTACATTGCTGCATATAATATGTATGGCATCCATGTTATATCCAGTAACTGTGTAACATACTGTCAGTGTACATTGCTGCATATAATATGTATGGCTTCCATGTTATATCCAGTAACTGTGTAACATACTGTCAGTGCACATTGCTGCATATAATATGTATGGGTGACTTCCATGTTATATCCAGTAACTGTGTAACATACTGTCAGTGCACATTGCTGTGCTATATAATATGTATGGCTTCCATGTTATATCCAGTAACTGTGTAACATACTGTCAGTGCACATTGCTGCATATAATATGCATGGCTTCCATGTTATATCCAGTAACTGTGTAACATACTGTCAGTGTACATTGCTGCATATAATATGTATGGCTTCCATGTTATATCCAGTAACTGTGTAACATACTGTCAGTGTACATTGCTGCATATAATATGTATGGCTTCCATGTTATATCCAGTAACTGTGTAACTTACTGTCAGTGTACATTGCTGCATATAATATGTATGGCTTCCATGTTATATCCAGTAACTGTGTAACATACTGTCAGTGTACATTGCTGCATATAATATGTATGGCTTCCATGTTATATCCAGTAACTGTGTAACTTACTGTCAGTGTACATTGCTGCATATAATATGTATGGCTTCCATGTTATATCCAGTAACTGTGTAACTTACTGTCAGTGCACATTGCTGTATATAATATGTATGGCTTCCATGTTATATTATCCAGTAACTGTGTAACTTACTTTCAGTGTACATTGCTGCATACAATATTATATGGCTTCTATTCTATATTTTTCACTCGCCATGCAGCATAGGAGTTGATTTACTAAAGGAAAATCCATTTTGCACTACAAGTGCACTTGGACATGCAGTCGCTGTAGATCTGAGGGGTAGATCTGAAATGAGGGGAAGACCTGCTGATTTTATCATCCAATCATGTACAGGCAAAAATGATTTTTTTTTGTCCCCTTCAGATTTATAGTGACTGCACTTCCAAGTGCGCTTGTAGTGCAAAGCGGATTTGCCTTTAGTAAATATACCCCATAATGTCAGTGCATAGTGCTACCAATGTTTATGTCTCCCTCCCCTTTTGCATATTATTATCTGCCCTGCTACTAGGTGCCATTAGATATGGATTTTTCCATACAGATACCAATTATGGGCCACCTTTCAGCCGATAACAATATGAGGTAATGATATTTTGTTTACATCCAGCTGCCCCAGAAGTAGCCTGATATCAGTTGACATCTAGGCCTTTTTTTGTATTCTAACAGCCACTGGCCACTGTCAGAATGCAGGAAAAAAGAGCAGATAGCAGGGAAATCAATAGCCTGCTGTCAATCAGCAAAGGAGAGGATTTGAAGGAGAACATTCTTCTTCAGGTCTTCCTCTGCTGATTGACAGCAGGCAGTGGGAAGGGGGCACAATAGTCAGCCTAATTTTAAAATTTGAAACAGCCAATGGCAGTCTGGCTATGGTTCCCCCACTGCCTGCTGTTTACATTCAGCTACCATCAAATAAATTGTGCAGAAGGAGGTTAGCGGTGTCTGGGGTGTGTGTGTGGGCGGGGGTTTGAAAGATGGGGGTGTGTGTGTGTGTGTGTGGGGGTGGGGCGGAGTGGATGGGGGTGTGGAGGTGGAAAGATAATTTTTATTTTTTTTATTTTTGGCGGATTCTGACAGATGGGCCGCCAGCCGCTGTCAAAGCACCTGACCAAACTAACTGACAGCTGGTGAATATAAAACCAGAATAAGCACTTGGAAGAAGAAAACCAACAACTGAGACAACTTGCCTTTGGTAAGCGGACAACTTAATTGCGGTTTATATCACTGCATTAAACTGGCACTGTATCTGATCATCATATCTGCATCATCCTTCATTATTCATTTGGTCATCAGCGTTTGAGTTTTGTGGTGATATCATTAAGAATTTTTGAGGTTTGGTTTGCCAATTGTGTGCTGTTGGCATACAATTTTGGGATCACCGATTTGGCGTATTAACCTCTCATTGTTTATACATATAATTTGACATTCATTTTGTGAATTTATATACAAATTTTTCCGTGCACTCTGATTTTTTTGTTTTGGTTAATTATTGTGCACCGTTTTTGGCATATCAGCCCCTGGATGCCAATCTTTCAATGGAATTGGTATTGGTGACATTTTTTCAATTTTAATTTTCATTGAATCTTTTTTATTGGCACAGTCTTTTATTTTTGTTATCTATTTATTGTGTGTTATTCCACCAGTTCTGCTGCCTTTGTTATTTTTATCTTTATTTTCTGTTTGACCAATCATTTGCCCTTTCATTCTACAGTGTTTTAAGGCAGAGGTAGGCAACCTTAGAGAGTTGGAGATCTACCTGAACAACATGGGAGAAGTCAAAGATCACAGGGCACAGTCTCCTCCAATGTTGCCTCCTCACACCTGACTAAAACCTATAATTGCCGTACTACCGCGCTGCAATTGTGTGCCTTTCACTGCAATTTTTGGTGTAAACATTTTGCCTCCTCACCACCTTGCAGAATTTCTCAGAGGCGCATTGGAGCATTGCATACCGCACTTGTGAATGAGCCCTAAGTTGCATTTGGCAATAGCACTTTTAAGGCTCATTCACATGTGAATTTGGGGGTGGTAAACCCTGCCCCCAATCCCTACCCCCTTTAGCTGCTAAGTGGGAGGGGGTCAGGGTGCCATGGGAGGTGGATGCTTGAGAGTTACTATTAGATCTCAAGCAACCAGAAATAACAGTACCAATGGGGATCGTTGAGTAACTGGAAGTTTACTGTACTACATTCATTATAGTATCAGTGAGTGCACTGAGGTAACTACATACTATATGCACAAGTAGGATTTTTGTTTTGTGGAACATCCTTACTTTTACCTTGGGAGAAACCCTCTTGGGGGGGTCAGCAGCAGACTGGAGGAAACCCTCTAATCATTTAAGTACATTTTTCCACAAGTCATCAATTTCTAACAAATGAAATGAATGGATATAGTGAGAAAATAGGCCATTATGTTACTTAAAAAGTTGTTATGCTTTTCCATAGAGTTGCCTGGTGTAATGGATCTTTTGAAACAACAAGAGCGCAGCTAATAGCACTGAAGAATGATGGTGGAAGTTCATCCTGTGTGGGTGTATCGTGTGCATCACCTTTTGTCCCATCTGAAGACTTGAGCTCATCTCCTTGTCAAGTGTCGTACTCAAGGCCTAAACAGGTAGGTTTTCTTTTGGTATCGAAACATTAAATGGTTGTCTTTTTTTTTAAATATCAAACATATCCTACTCCTATTTACCTGCTCTGTGTAAGGGTTTTTGTACAGAGCAGCTCAGATCCTTCTCTTCTCAGGTCCCATGCCGGTGCTCCTGAACCAGAGCTCTGTGTGTCCAATCACACACTGAGCCTTGCCTTGACCCCATCTCCTAATTAGCTCACTGGCTGTGATTGACAGCACCGTGAGCCAATAGCTCCCACCGCTACAGAAAGCCAATCAGCAGTGCAAGTCCCTGGAGAGACAAGGCTCTCGTGGACATCACTGGATTGAGAGAGGGCTCATGTAAGTATAGGGGGGCTGCACACAGAAGTTTTTTTACCTTCATGCATTGAATACATGAAGGTAAAAACCCTGTACCTTTACAACCACTTCAATAAAAAGTAACCTTTAAGGAGGTGCCTCCAAGCGGCTGACAGATGGAGAGAAGCAAGTACAGTTAGACCCTATGAAAACATCAGCTTTGACATGTAGACTGTAAGCCAATTTGACTGTTGTGTCAAAATAAGATATCTTGCTCAGTCTGGTAGTAGTCTGAACTAAAAAGGCAAGTTGTAGGCAAGATGTTGATTTTTATACAGATTTTTAAAAGTCTACAATATTTTTTTTTTACATGCTTAATTTTGTTCGTTTTATTTACTCAGCTGCATCTATTAGACCCCTTTCACACTGAGCCAGTATTCAGGTGTTTTAGCACTAGAAATAGCCTCTAAAAAGCTCATGAAACTGCATCCCTTTCAGTGCAATGAGTACTTTCACACTGGGGCGATGCGCTTGCGGAACTTTAGAAAGAGTCCTGCAAGCAGCATCTGGGGCGGGTTGGGAGCGCTATAAATAGCGCTCCTAAAACACACCTGCCTATTGAAATTAATGGGCAGCACTTCCAAAGCACTTTAAAAGCGCATTAAAAACTGTACTTTTTCCCTTTAAAAAAAAAAAAAAAACGCCTAAAAAGTGTTGCAAAAACCGCCGGAGCTTTAGCAGCGCTAAAGTGTGAAAAGGGTCTTATATGGCTTTTGATTCACAGGGAAAATCTAATAAGTCTAATATTTTCCATTTACTTTTTAAAGCTGCCACTTTGGCAAAGTTTCCTGGGACTTCAAACGGTGTGATCAGTGACGCTCTTACGAGAACAATTCCGGTGTTTGAAATATCACCTGAAGGGAAACATTGGGAACCATCAGAATACCACAAATAAACTTGTATGTCATTTACCACAGTTAACACCACTTTCTATTCTCGTGTTGTAGTGTTTGTATATTTACATGATAATAAAGTTGTGTGTATTGTATTGTGTTATCGTTTTTATTTCCAAATATTTGCTGGTTTTATAGGCCTACAATATATAAAATACAATATATAAATGCACAGCATTTCAAAATGTAATAGGAATGTATTTTTTTTTATTTTACATTCAGTACATTTATTTTTAATTTAAAATATATTTTAAAAAACATTCTTAATATATTTTTTCCCAAATATATTGCCATATATTTGAAATGCTACAATTTTGGCCAGATTCAATATATTTCAAAAATATATTTCAATATATTTGTGAATATATTGGGTAATGCATTGTGAAATATGTTGCAAATATATTCATAAATATATGTTAAATGCATTTAGCAATATATTTATGCAGCCATAAATATATTGCAAAGTGCATTTTGGAATGCATTGTGAATGTATTCAGAAATATATGTTAAATGTACTTCTGAATGCATTTAGCAATATATGTCTGAATATATTCACAATGCATTCCAAAATGCATGTTGCAATATATTTATGGCTGCATAAATATATTGCTAAATGCATTCAGAAGTACATTTAACATATATTTATGAGTATATTTGCAACATATTTCACAATGCATTTCCCAATATATTCATAATATATTCACAAATATATTGAAATATTTTTGAAATATATTGAATCTGGCCAAAATTGTAGCATTTCAAATATATTGCAATATATTTGGGAAAAATATATTTAGAATGTTTTTTTTAAATATATTTAAAATATATTTTTCTTCCACGTGGGATTGCACACTGCCTGGGCTTCATCTGCCTTAAGGGGGCCGCCCGCCTTTCCCGGAGGAGGGGGGGGGGAAACTTACACACGCTGCCAGGGCTCCGGCTATTGTGGGGGGGCGCCCGCCGCTTCTCCCGGTACTTGTGCCGGGGGAGGGGGGCCACGCTTACACACACTGCCAGGGCTCCAGCGATTGTAAGGGGCTGCCCGCCGCTTCTCCCGGTACTCAGGGAGGGGGGGCGCACTCTGACCGGTGCGCATCGGCCGATCCCTGCTGCTGATTCTTCCGCATACTGCTGCATGCAGGCAGCTGTTAGTGGCAGCCTGCAGTTCACAGCTTGGTGGGGGGAGGGAATGCTGCTCCATCCATCCATCCACTTTCTCCTTTCAGGCTCGCCTGCATCAGCTGTTGGGCCACCCACTCCTCCTCCTCCTCCTGGGTCGCACGGAGAGAGGGGCCACTTGTCCGTCCTCCTTCTCTGGCATGCTGTCTGCCACTATGGCGATCTGGCAGGAGACAGGGGAGACAACTGCAAACACTGTTTCCAAGTTTTCACATTATTGTTCCTTGGTTGTGCCCTGGCACAGCTCCTATGAGCCAGGGGGGCCAAGCTGGTGGAGTCTGGCGTGCTAGTCAGGCTTCCCTTTGGGGCCATTGTTCAAGGGGAGGGGGCATTACATAATTCTCGTCTCACATTGTTCTGTCACAGGTGGTGTTAGTAGCCAAGTTTCTGTCATAGCTGTACTACCATGGCGGTTCTGTCAGCCCCCCAGTGTGTTCAGTCATGACAGTTTCTGTCAGCAGCATGGTTCTGGTCATAACATGTACTGTCGTAGCAGTTCGGTCAGCAGTTGTTTCTGCCTTAGCGTTTCTGACGGTAGTATGGTTCTGTCATAGCGGTTCTGTCATAGCGGTTCGGTCAGCAGTATGTTTTTTGTCATAGCAGTTCTGTCAGCAGTATGTTTTTTGTCATAGCCTTTCTGTCAGCAGTATGTTTTCTGTCATAGCGGTTCTGTCAGCAGTATGTTTTCTGTCATAGCGGTTCTGTCAGCAGTATGTTTTCTGTCATAGCAGTTCTGTCAGCAGTATGTTTTCTGTCATAGCGGTTCTGTCAGCAGTATGTTTTCTGTCGTAGCGGTTCTGTCAGCAGTATGTTTTCTGTCATAGCGGTTCTGTCAGCAGTATGTTTTCTGTCGTAGCGGTTCTGTCAGCAGTATGTTTTCTGTCATAGCAGTTCTGTCAGCAGTATGTTTTCTGTCATAGTGGTTCTGTCAGCAGTATGTTTTTTGTCATAGCGGTTATGTCAGAAGTATGTTTTTGTCATAGCGTTTCTGTCAGCGGTATGTTTTTTGTCATAGCGTTTCTGTCAGCAGTATGTTTTTTGTCTCAGCGGTTCTGTCTGTATGTTTTTGTCTCAGCGGTTCTGTCTGTATGTTTTTGTCTCAGCGGTTCTGCCAGTATGTTTTTGTCTCAGCGGTTCTGTCAGTATGTTTTTGTCTCAGCGGTTCTGTCAGTATGTTTTTGTCTCAGAGGTTCTGTCAGTATGTTTTCTGTCATAGCGGTTCTGTCAGCAGTATGTTTTTTGTCATAGCAGTTCTGTCAGCAGTATGTTTTTTGTCATAGCCTTTCTGTCAGCAGTATGTTTTCTGTCATAGCGGTTCTGTCAGCAGTATGTTTTCTGTCATAGCGGTTCTGTCAGCAGTATGTTTTCTGTCATAGCAGTTCTGTCAGCAGTATGTTTTCTGTCATAGCGGTTCTGTCAGCAGTATGTTTTTTGTCATAGCGTTTCTGTCAGCAGTATGTTTTTTGTCTCAGCGGTTCTGTCTGTATGTTTTCGTCTCAGCGGTTCTGTCTGTATGTTTTTGTCTCAGCGGTTCTGCCAGTATGTTTTTGTCTCAGCGGTTCTGTCAGTATGTTTTTGTCTCAGCGGTTCTGTCAGTATGTTTTTGTCTCAGAGGTTCTGTCAGTATGTTTTTGTCTCAGCGGTTCTGTCAGTATGTTTTTGTATCAGCGGTTCTGTCAGTATGTTTTGTCTCAGCGGTTCTGTCAGTATGTCTTGTCTCAGCAGTTCTGTCATTATGTTTTTTGTATCAGCGGTTCTGTCAGTATGTCTTTTGTCTCAGCGGTTCTGTCAGTATGTCTTTTGTCTCAGCGGTTCTGTCAGTATGTCTTTTGTCTCAGGGGTTCGGGCAGTATGTTTTGGCTCAGTGGTTCTCAGCTCTGGTTCCCATGGTGCTGGCATGATGGGGGGAGGGGAGGGGCGCACTGGATGCCTCGCTCAGGCAGGGGGGGTCTGCCCTCTCAGCTGGTATCCTTCCTTGGGCATGGAGTAAGGGGTAGGGAGCACCCTTGTTCAGAGATTTCCCGGGTGCATTGTTTGGGCGAGGTACCCTGGCATGGGGGGGTGGGCCTGAGCGATAGTCAGGCTTCCTTCGGGTCGCGGTTCAAGGGATGTCATTGCATGTTTCTTATCAGGATGTTTTGTCACAGCGGTTGTTTCTGTCATAGCGTGTTTCTGTCATGGCGTGTTTCTGTCATGGCGTGTTTCTGTCATGGCGTGTTTCTGTCATGGCGTGTTCTGTCATGGCGTGTTTCTGTCGTCACACAGGTTCAGCTTGCACCAGTGGCCGTTCTAGCTTCGTTCGTTCTATGTCTCATTATTTTACATAGGTTGCTTTCCTGGTCCGGTTGGCTAGGGCTCGCATCTCGGGGTCTGTCACATCTACAGATCCATTCATGCTGAGGTTTTCGTTTTCCAGATGATTGTTCACCTCAAACTTCTCGCCTGTCATCTCACGTCTTACTATGCATTGCGTTACGTTTCATTTCACGGGCAGGACTACCCACCACGGTCTGTGGGTACACAGGTCCTCAGTGTTCTGCTGGGCAGCAGGTCACTTGCGCTCACTCACGTTATTTACGTGGGGGTCGTCGGGTTCATTGACATGCTGGGGTCCCTCCGTCACTGCCATGTCTTCATACTTGGGTAGGCATAGAGGGGGTTGTGTTTCTGTTGGGGGTCCTACTCCAGCGTGGTTTGGTCACATAGCTTGTCGGTGCCATTAAGTCACAGCACACAAACAGCCTTGTAGCTTTATTTGTTTTCTTTGTCTCGTCATACCGTTCTTTCGGGTATAGTTAGCCAGGGTGCGCATCTCAGGATCTGTCACGTCTACAGATTCATACGGGCTGAGGTTTTAGTTTTTTAAATGGTTGTTGACCACAATCTTCTCGCCTGTATACCATACGTCATACGTGCACGTTCATTCTTACGCCTATACATCTACCCACCACGGTCTGTGGGTACATCGGCCCTGAGTGTTTCGTTTTTAATTACCTGTCTCTGCGCGGCAGGTTACGCGGGCTCACTTACTGCTTACACTTATCACATACACTTGGGTGAGATCTGTTGTCAGGTTCATTCACGCGCTGAGGTCTGGTCGTTTCTGCTCACATCTTTGGCCCAGGCAGCTACAGTGGGGGGGGGGTGTCTCATGTTTTGTTGTCTGTTGTCTTTTCTTTCTGTTTTCCTAGGGTTGGGCGTGCGGCACGTTTCGGGGGCGTCACATTCTGGTACATCCCGGCTGCTCCATGTGGGGGTTCAGAGCATGGCAGTACGCCGTCACTCAGGGGTTGGTCTGTACTCGTCTCAGCAGAGCGGTAAGTCAACTAGGGGTTTTCCTTTTTCCTGCCACAACAGGGTAGGTGGTACGTTTCAGGTTGTGTCCAATTCCGTCCCAGCTACTTCACATACCAGCATCAAGCGTGTTCTGGCCTTTCCTGCTAGGACAATTTATCAGGGTTCTCGTCCATGGAGTCGTCGCTTCTTCTCTGCTCATGGTAGGGGTCTGGGCCGTTATCTTTGGGGCTGTTCTATTGTGCATAGGTTGCCGGGTCGTCAGGGCGGGTCCGTCAGTCCAGGCTCTTTGTCCAATTCCCAGCCTGTTCATGGGGGGGTCCCAGTTACTCAGGTAGGTTGTGTCAGGCCATGTCTGGTTCGGTCTCTGTATCGTTGCATATCGCTACTGCGTGTTTGCCTCATCCATTAACATCAGCTACTCGTCTTTCGGGTAGCCGGCTCTCAAACCCCTTCCCTCCTATAAGTTTGTCCATTTTTGGCACCTCTCCCTCTCTCGTCCCCTTACCAGGTATGGATAGTTAGGCCAGGGGTTGTGGGTGTTTGCCAGGGCTACTGGTCTTGCGTCCTATTGGATAGTGTTGCTTTCACAGGGCTCCTCAGGGCGGCCCTTGTACCATTCCCCCACGTATCCTCTCGCCACCAGCAGTTGTTCCCATGTCTGTGCTTTTTGGAGGGAGGCTTAGTCTGTCAGGCATGGGACAGTCGTTTGGTTTCGGGGTTCCTTCCAATCATCGGTTCTTGGGACGCTGGTTTTCTGCTGTCGTAACGGATGCTTATCGGAGCCGTTCTTGAGACTGTCAGGGCGTGCTTTCTCTACCAGACAGATAATTTGTGCCCTTCCACTCTTTTATCACACCTACTTCTGGGTCTTTTTGCCCACTTATAGGCGTACTGTCCAGCGAAGCTAATGGCACACCTCAGGCCTGGGTAGTTAGGGTGTCGCATTCCTCGGTGTAGACTCTGACTACAAGTGGAAGGCGGGGCCGTATGCCTGCCTGAGTTTGTAGGAGGGGTCGGAGGGCTATTTATCCCTCCTCCCCTCTAATCTCCGACGTTGGTGGGGTTTCTGGGTACCCACCCACCCGTTCCCCCTTTTTTCATGTTATCATTTTCTTCATTCATTTCTTCATAATTACTTCAGGGTATGCCCACTTATAGGCGTACTGTCCAGCGAGGCTAATGGCACACCTCAGGCCTGGGTAGTTAGGGTGTCGCATTCCTCGGTGTAGACTCTGACTACAAATACATTTAATGCAATTTTTTTCTATCTCCTAATCAAACTCTATTCTTAAAGTTTAGGGCATGCATGTCTAAATTATTGGACTGTGTTTTGATCTTAAAACAGATCTAAACACAATCAATTATCTCATATATTCTGTAAAATAGGATAAAAATAGCAGGTCCCAGTAATACAAATGGATAGCCCAGCGACATATGTATCTTACCTCCCTTCTGTTCCAGAGCTGCAGTCTTCATAAGAATCTTTATCATAGAATGCCTATGTCCCTATTCACTGTGGTTCCATCATACAACTTCAACGCCACTATGAAGCCGCGTACACACGGCAGAGAACCTCGACGGGCAGAACACATCGTTCCACCCGTCGAGGTTCTCTGCCGGCCGTCAGATTCGGCGACCCGGCCGTCGGGAATGGCAACCAGCCATTCATCCAGGCGGGCCGTCGAGCAAATAGAGAACATGCTCTCTATTTCTGCTCGATGGCATTCCCGACGGGATGCTCGCTGAGAGCGTACACACGGCCGAGGTTCTCGCTGGAATGCAGCTTCCAGCGAGGTTCTCGCTGGTTTCTAGCGAAAACCTCGGTCGTGTGTACGCCGCCTAAGACATAGCAGCCACAGATGAAGCCACAGCTCAGGGCACGGAAACAGGGATCTGACACTCTTGGAAGGGGCAAATGCAAAAGTCTAAGGCCGCGTACACACAATCAAATCTATCTGCTGGAAACGGTCCGACAAATTCGATCGTGTGTACGGGCGGACAGACAGGTTTTTCCAGCAGACAGATTTTAAAGCATGCATTAAAATCTGTCTGCTGGGAACCCGTCCGTCCGACATGTCTGCTGGTTAGTACACTAACCAGCAGACATATCTGCCCGCGCATGCGTCGAATGGAATCGACGCATGCTCGGAAGTGTTTACTTCCTGGTGACGGTGACGTGGCGGCGTCAACGTCACCGCCACGTCACCGCGCTGTCTGCCGGCGGGGATTTTGGTTTGATCGTGTGTACACGATCAAACCAATATATCCCAGCATACAAATCCCTTCAAATCGGTCTGTCAGACCGATTTGTTCGGATTTATTTGGTCGTGTGTACGCGGCCTAATGCTGAATGCAGTGTTAAAACAGAAGGGAGGTATGAGAAAGGCCTTCAGACAAGTGTGTCTCTCCTTTTTTTTTTTTTACAGGTAATGCCATAATGCTTTAACATGGTAAGGTAATTTAATTAGTTGTTTTCAATGCTTTAAATATTCAGCTTTCATTAACCACTAGAGGCCCGTGCTATAGTCAAGTGACGGCTACTGAAAATCCGCAGGCCTGAAAATTTGGGAGGTGCGCACTGTGATCACCGAGTCACTGAGACTTGGTGGATCACAAATACGTGTAAGGGGCCGGTCCCTTACATGCTTGCACATGATTGGATGATAAAATCAGCAGTGCTTCCCCTAATTTCAGAGATTTACAGCGATCTACAGCAATTGCACTTTCAAGTGCACTTTTAGGTGTACTTGCAGTGCACTTGTAGTGCAAAGTGGTCTTGCCTTTTCGTAAATAACCCCCCTTATGTTGAAGTGCCTGACTCAGTTATTAACCACTTAAGCCCCGGACCATTTTGCTGGTCAATTACCGGGCCAATTTTTGCGATTCAGCACTTCGCCGCTTTAACTGACAATTGCACGTGTCTTCCTAACAAAATTGATGTCCTTTTTTCCCACAAAAGCTTTCTTTTGGTGGTATTTTATCACCTCTGTGGTTTTTATTTTTTACAAACAAAAATAGAGCAACAATTTTGAAAAAAATTCAATATTTTTTACTTGTTGCTATAATAAATATCCCTCAAAAAATATATAATTTTTTTTCCTCAGTTTAGGCCGATACGTATTCTTCTACATATTTTTGGTAAAAAAAAAATTGTTTGCGCAAAAGTTATAGCGTCTACAAAATAGGGGATAGTTTTATGGCATTTTTATTAATATTTTTTTTTACTAGTAATGGCAGCGATCAGCAAATGTTATTGTGACTGCCACATTATGGCAGACACATCGGACACTTTTGACACATTTTTGGGACCATTGTCATTTTTACAGCGATCAGTGCTATAAAAATGCACTGATTACTGCCAAAGTTACACTGGCAGTGAAGGGGTTAACCACTAGGTGGCGCTGAAGGGGTTAAGTGTGCCTAGGGATGTGCTCTAACTATAGGGGGACTGGGCTGTTTGTGACACTACAGTGATGACAGCTTCCAATTACAGGAAGCTGTGTACACTGTCCTGTCACTAGGAAGACTGGGGAAATGCTTGTTTACATCAGCATTTCCCCTTCTTCCTCACCGTGACACAATCGCGGGTTTGCCCGCAGACATCGAGTCTGCAGGACTGGCGGTCAGAGTCACGGAGCGTGCCCACAATGCCAGCTTCTTAAAGGGGACGTATGTATACATTCTTCTGCCTGTCCGTGCTGGTTGGCAAGCAGTTAAACGTGTACCTTTGTGAACCCTCCTCTGATGCCACCACTGTGAGTCATAGCAGTGTATAGTACAGCAAACCACTGTCCACTTGCTACATTTAAGGTTTTTTCCCACATAAATATTTTAGATTTCAGTAACCAGGTGCATTCCAACTTGTTTTCTTCCTGACCGGAATCTTTTAAACATTTTCCAATTCAGGTGACTCAGGTCAGGGACTTGGGTGTCATCTTTGACTCTGGATTGAACTTGTGCCCTCAGGTAAATCAGGTTGTGAGTTCTTGCCACTTCCACCTGAGACTCCTGAGGTCAACTTTTGACTTTTTCGACTTTTCGATATATTGCAGACTCTTATATGATCGCCATGGTCAATGCCATCATCAGCAGCCGATTGGACTACTGCAATGCTCTGTAAGTGGATTTGCCTGCTTGTACCATCCACAAGTTCCAGCTGATTCAAAATGCAGCAGCGAGGTTACTGATGGGTGCTGACTGTCGTGACCACATCCAGAGGCGTAATTAGAACCTTCAGTGCCCCAGCGCAAGGAACCATGAAGGGCCCCCTGACCACTGGTCCTGGGGCCCTTTCTAATGATCCTGGTGTCCCTTTCTCCCTTAACGGGTGACCTTGATTTTGGTCCTGCAGCAGGACCCCTTTTACACATTTGAACCGATTGGACCACCCATTATTTTTTATGGGGAGGCAAAAGTAGACAGAGATGTCCATTTACCTGCCTGCATTCGCTCCAATGAAAACAGATGGATGGAGATCCATTACCCATCCATCTAGCGCAGGGGTCTCCAAACTGCGGCCCGAGGGCCGGGTGTGGCCCTTCGCTAGCCTTTATCTGGCCCTTGGGGCACTATTTTGCCATATGATATGAGGTACTATTCTTCCCACTGACACCAACAATGGGGCATTATTACTCCCACTGACACCAACAATAGGTCACTATTTATTTCACTGGTACTAGTGATGGGGCACTACTCCTCCTCCTATTGATCACTAACATTAAGGCCACGTTTACCCTTACTGATGTTGGGCCGAGGACATTTTCTACCCCCAATGGCCACAATCCGGTCCCCTTAAAGTCTGACGGGCTGAAAACTGGCCCTTTGTTTAAAAAGTTTGGAGACCCCTGGTCTAGCGGATTGAATGACAGTCAGGCCGGTCCATAGAGAACAGCAGTCTGTGACCGTGTCCACTCTGCACAAGTGGAGCAGACACAGACCTGTCATCCACCTGCTCAGCTGGGATCAGCGGAAAGTTCTCCCACCGCCCATGTGAAAGGGCCCTAAGGGAGAGCTCGGTGGACTGTAATTTAAAGGGAAACTGATGTAAGAGGTACTCTTGGAATCCTCATGTAAGGGGCTCTGATCACATCAGCCCCCACATACATCAGAGTCCCCCTTTACATTACAGTCAATGGAGCTCTTTCTTACATAAGTGTGCTCAGAGGCTGGCGAGATAAAAGAGGGGGGACGGGACGACACTTCCCTTACCATAGATGAAGGCTTGGGCCTTGGATGGGTCAGCAAACAAGGCTAATAGCCTGTGCTCTCTCTCTCTCTCTCTCTCTCTCTCTCTCTCTCTCTCTCTCTCTCTATCTCTCTCTCTATCTATCTATCTATCGGCTGGCAGAGCATGCTGGGGTTTGTAGTGCACCACACTAGGGAAACCACAGTGAGCTGTTGTGTTGGTTGAGGGGCTCTAGAGGTGACAACACACTCTTCAATCCCATCAATGACTGACCGACCTGTGTGCTGCTTTTTCTTTTCAATCACTGAGAAGTTTCATTAAGAAGTAAGGCGACTGGTTGACCTGGAGAATGTGGATCCTCTGTGGAGGGTTGCAGCAACCATAATACAAGCTGGCCTTCCCTCCACTATCTACCTGCAGGCTGCTGGAGTTTTTCTTTGGGAAACATGGAGAAGGTACCGAGGATTGGAATGTGAGAGGGGCCGCGGGAACACACGTGGGGTGGGTGGGACGAGAAAATCCTGCTCTCTGTATCTTTTTTTCTCTCCTGTCCGACGTCCGCGCGAGGAAGGGGGATGGGCTGTCAGTGCGGGGTCCGAGCAGTGTGGCAGAGAGTGTAATAGACACTCTCTGCTCATAACTGCAGCCAGCAACCCTGAAGCCATATAAAGGGCTTTTGGATCCCCCACAACAGCAGAGCTCCAGGGCCCAGTCACAGCTGCAATTGTTGTGACACTGGTAGTTCCGCTACTGACCACATCACTTCATCCCTTAGAGCTCTGCATTGGCTGCCCGTGAAAGAACAGATTTTGTACAAAACTGGATGTCTTGTCCATAAGGCATTGCATGGATGTGGCCCAGAGTACCTGAGGGGAAAATTCACCAAGTATGTCCCTACCCGATCCTGAGATCGGCCAATCCGGCCAAATTAAATTTCCATAATTCAAAAAGAAAAAATGCGAAGGGAGAACGAGTGAAGTACAAGGAGCTGCATTTTGGAACTCCTTGCCTCTGAAACTGAGATTTGAAAATGACTTTCTGAAATTTCGGAAGGAATTGAAAACAGCCTTTTTTGTACAAGCTTTTGGAGTCACCTAATTTTATTGGGTGTGATGGACAGACCCTCAGGTTTTTGTATATACTGTTATCCTGGTGTGTCGCCTTTCTTAAAGGTCTTTTAATGTTAACGTCTTTGATTTTGCGCCTCGAGGCCTTTGGGTAAGACAGCGTAGGTTAAACATTTTAATAAATAAATAAATAAATATAATTGAGAAAAACAATACCAGTCTCACCTTTACACATGCCCCCCTGCTTATTTGAATTAAAGTGAAACTAAACTGTATCTGAGCACGACAAACTGACATTTTCACAGCAAAATGAACCATTCATTCATGCCATGCTTTATTTTGTTTAGATATCTCTTTTTATGCCATCCCAGCATTTCTAGCCATGGTCATTATAACTAAGGGCTGATGATTCATGTGGTATTTACTTCCCAGAATTGATCTGCCCTTAGATCAGGCACACAGGCAGGAGGTGTGCTTAGCTGAGAACCCCCCCCCCCAGATAAAATAAAAAAATTGCCTATGAAGACTCCTGGGATATATGACATTATTTGACCTAGGCCGGAAACCAGAAGCAACTGAAGCAATGCAAAAAAAAAAAAAATAGAACATTTTAAAACAAATAAATATAATATACCTTCATTAATGATTAATTATTATTAATCATTAATTAATGATTGAGCCCCTGTACGTCAACAGCGTTTCACTTCATCAGGACACACAAAGGGATGATGTAAATAGAGACAGGTCTCACTTGCCTGAATGTAAATACACATGTATACAAAAATGGTTTCCACTGTCGGGCACCGGAGCAGCAGGATAAGCCAGACGGTCTACAACGCCCAGTAGTTTATTATGAGCATAAAGTTGATATTCCAAAGTTTTATGTATAAGAGAAGAATATATATATATGGCATATCATTTAGAATTCCACCAAGAAATACACACATAGGGCCAGATTCAGGTAGAGTTGCGCTGGAGTATTTCGATTTACTCCAGACGGCCACAGGTCAGCAGGAGAGCAGCTACAGCAGCGTTACCGACGATAAGAGCTAGCTGAGCACCCCCACTTGCAGGACAACACCTCTGTCCCTGCTTGTCTGTCAACTTTTACAGCCATGGAGGAAGACATCATAGGTCTCCATAGCCGAGATGACGGCTGACAGCTCCTGGCCTTTAAAGTTCAGCTTTCTCCTGTGTTTGCGGGGAACAGGAGCAGCCATCTCAGAACAAAAGTAACTTCACTGCGGGGAGGGGGAACAGGATATACTTTAGTGCCGGAATGGCGCATCTACGGGCGCATTTAAACGTCCAACGGAACACATTGCGCTGTCGTTTCCAAGGAAGTGGTGCCGACGGAAGTTGTGAGCATGCGCACTGGGATGCATTGACAGTCGACGCATGCGCAGTATGTTCGCCGCGGGATCGTGCCTAGTTTTAATAATACACGCCCCGTACCCGCCCAATTTGAATAACGCCGGCTTATTTTCGATACGCTGCCGCAACTTTAGGAGCTTCATGAATAACAGCACTTGCTCCTAAAATGTAGCCAGAGTAACGTAAATGAGAAACGTTACTCCAGATTAAAGATGCTCCCATCTACCTGAATCTGGCCCATACTTCGCAAAACATCAGCAGGAGAGCAAGCACTATAGTAGGCAGCATGACATCAAGTCAAAAGATTGATCCAGGGGGGAGGGTATATGTCCCTTCAGAACAAGCAAGGCCAGTTCATGCTTCTCACAGGTAACCCCCGGGAGATACTGCTCGGTATAATATACCTTCCTATCTAATAAAAATGTATTCATGTCGGTTGAGAGTGTTTAGTTCTAGTTTAAAGAAAACACACAGACCATATGAAAGTAGGCATTCAAATGAATCAATTTGCAACATGTACAATGTGCATCAATATGGGGAACCATGGATTTTGTTGAGTTTTGTTAATGGGCAACTTTTTTTGTTTTTTAATATAGCATATACAATTGTGACGCAAGTCATATTGTAATTGAATGTTATTGAATTGATATTTCTTTTTCAATCTGCAGCGCTGCAATTTTCTGTAAAATTCAATATGGCTACCTGAATATGTTCTGTACACAGAATTTCCCCTTCCCCTCCCAGATATGTAATTTCCTGCTTGTGTGATTGGTTCAGATTTCAGGGATCCACTGCAATAAAAATTAAATTTTTGGTAAGATACTCCCAATAGGAAATCATGTCTAAAGGGATTCAGACCCTGCAATTTTTATCATTGGAGCCCTGCAGGTGCAGCAGCTGGTTGATAATTATGAAACCACTCACCTTATGCTGGCCCTACACTATACGAAAAATCAGCCAAACCCATTTCCGAAAAGCGAACATTCGGCCTTGAGCGCAAACTATAGTGCCGTCATGTAATGACAAATAAATCGTTCAGTGGACATAAATAAATAAAATATTGGTTAATTTTTTTACATATACCTAGTGGAGACAGTTCGGACAGGAAACACATAAACCTTTCAATTTATCGTTTGTTCGGAAGAAAATTTCCAAACTTTTCGGCTTAAAAACGTCCCAACGATTATTGATTTTGTGCCCATTAACTGTTCGAAAAACGAACTAACTGAATAGTGTATGGCCAGCATTACTCTTTAACCATGTATTAGATCCAAGGGGTCCTTTTAAAAGTTTGTAGTAATGGTTTTGGAGTTTTCAACCCAAGTTTGAGTAAGGCCGTGTACACACGGCAGAGAACCTCGACGGGCAGAACACATCGTTCCGCCCGTCGAGGTTCTCTGCCGGCCGTCAAACGGTGACCCGCCCGTCGGGAATGGCAACCAGCCATTCATCCAGGCGGGCCGTCGAGCAAAAAGAGAGCGTGCTCTCTTTTCGCTCGACGGGATTCCCGACGGGCGGGGCGAGCGCTTCGTGTACACACGGCCGAGGTCCTCGCTGGAATGCAGCTTCCAGCGAGGTTCTCGCTGGTTTCCAGCGAGAACCTTGGTCGTGTGTACGCCGCCTAAGAATTCACAAACTAGGTGCATAGTTGTATACTTTTATTTTTAATAGTAATGTCAGGTAAATAAACTGACCCTTTAATATTATCCTTTACACACAATAGAAACATATTGTAATTGTATTAAATGTTCTCTCATTCATTCTTCTGGGAAGCTGGTGGAGGGGAGGGGCACTAGTCCTTCAACCAACATCTGTATTTACCTATTGTCCCAAAAGAGCTCTATAAAGAGAAAAGTATGCAGCCTGACATTACTGCACTCCTTCTAAAAATGCTAATATGCTAAATAGTTACTTGGCTATCATATCAATTGGATGGCTTTAATGCTTTTTGAGTTAATAACCCAAAATAAAAATGCAGCAAGTGAAATCAAAGGCAATCAGAAAAGTATAACACAATTGGGACTGTTTGTTGGATACAAAGGATTAACCACAATAATTTAAAAACATATATTACTTTAATTAGAAAGCGTATAAATACCAGGGATAAAATAGTGTCATGCTTCGTACACACGAGCGGTTTTCCCGTTTGAGCGCTTGTTATGGTAAAACTAGCGTTCACGCTGTGATCAGCTGTGATTGGTCACAGCTGATCACTAGGTAAGAAGCCTCTGTCATTGTGAAACAATAAAAGTGAAATATTGCTTTACGTTTTGTACCTGGGGGGTGTTTATATTATGCCTGTAAAGTAGCGCATGTTTCCCGGGTTTATAACAGTCCCTGCACAAAATGACATTTCTGAAGGAAAAAGGAAAAAAGCATGCATGCTCAGAATTAAGTATGAGACGTGAGCGCTTGTTCTGGTAAAACTAGCATTCGTAATGGAGATAGCACATTCGTCACGCTGTAACAGACTGAAAAGCACGAAGACTGAAAAGCGTGAATCGTCTCCCACCAAACTTTTACTAACACAAGGATCAGCAAAAGCAGCCCAAAGGGTGGTGCCGTTTGAATGGAACTTCCCCTTTATAGTCCTGTCGTACGTGTTGTATGTCACCGCGATTTGACCTGAACGTGTGTATGCAAGGCAGGCTTGAGAGGAATCCCGTCTGGAATTTTGTTTTTTCTGCCAAGAAAAACGGTTGTGTGTACGAGGCATAAGAAATAGATTCCCACACATTGATCACTGTCTTGATATGGGCACCTAGGAATGCTATCAGAGATTTTAGAATGGTATTATTTACTCTTCTAATATTAAACTCCCTTGTTTCTCATGAAGAAGTAGACTGTTGGTCTATAGAGGAGTGCGAGAAAAATACCCTAGCATTTTTATTCACAAAGCTCATTGGATTTTGGCAGGACCAACAGCTAATAATTGTTGCACTTATTGAGCACTTATCAAAACTTAGGTCGCGTACACACGTATGAGAACCTCGTCGGGCTAAACTCATCGTCCCGCCCGATGAGGTTCTCGCCCGGCCGTCGAAATCGTCGACCAAGCCTTCGGGAAAGGCGTCGAGCCATGGTTCTCGATGGGCCATCGAGCAAATAGAGAACCTAAGTGAATATGAGAAACTCTAAGGTGATACAGAGCAATACCAAACAGTCAATTCATTCAATAAAGTCCATCAAGCTATTAATACAAGTGGAAAAACATCTGATGGTATAAATCGGCAGAGAAATTCCTTATATTCAAACAGATGGTGACATCACAAACAGGAACCTCAGAAGAGTGCAAACAGATAGGGAAAACACCTCCACCGATGGAATACACTGACCCTTACCGGAGGGGAAGATCCCAACTAGAGACCTTCTGACCGCAGGTGGCTTTTTCTCAGCCAGGGGGTTCGATGACACGAAGTTCTATGGTCAACAACTCCTCCCGTAGTGGACAAGTGATCAATGTTGATTGATGCCAAATTATGAGAGAAAAAGGTACATAGTGTAAAACCATTTACACGGTGCCCCAGGACGAAGTCTTTTTAGACGAAACGGCGTAGGGAGGCGGCGTGCTGACGTCCATAACCGCAAATCGTGTCCAGGAGATATCGAGTTGTGCTAGCCGGCCGGCTACATTTACATGCATATTTTACCTACTCTTTTGTAAGTGCAATTTTAATATTTTTTAATAAATGGTAAATGGTTTTACACTATGTACCTTTTTCTCTCATAATTTGGCATCAATCAACATTGATCACTTGTCCACTACGGGAGGAGTTGTTGACCATAGAACTTTGTGTCATCGAACCCCCTGGCTGGGAAAAAGCCACCTGCAGTCATAAGGTCTCTAGTTGGGATCTTCCCCTCCGGTAAGGGTCAGTGTATTCCATCGGTGGAGGTGTTTTCCCTATCTGTTTGCACTCTTCTGAGGTTCCTGTTTGTGATGTCACCATCTGTTTGAACATAAGGAATTTCTCTGCCGATTTATACCATCAGATGTTTTTCCACTTGTATTAATAGCTTGATGGACTTTATTGAATGAATTGACTGTTTGGTATTGCTCTGTATCACCTTAGAGTTTCTCATATTTGCGCAGCTGTGTTTTTTAATTTTTACTGGTTTATTTGTGAGTATCTCACTATTTTAGCTGCTTGCAATTCTTATCGGATTTCATTTAGACAGCGCAGTATTACCCCTATTCTCCAAATAGAGAACCTGCTCTCTATTTTGGCTCGACGGCTTTCTCGACGGGACGCTCGGCGAAAACGTACACACGACCGAGTATCTCGGCAGAATATGGATCCCAGCGAGCTTCTCGCTGGATTCTGCCGAGGTTCTCGGTCGTATGTACGGGGCCTTACAAAGGGGAGAAAATAATAGTTCATTGTCAGTATGTACATATGTTTTAATATAAAATGTTGCTTTTAAACTGAGATGTACAAAAAAATAAAGAGTAAATATAAGCCAAGCATGTTGTTGGGTAGTTGCTAACTGCCAAGAATAATTAGAAATATGTTACAAAGCTTAGTCTGCACAATATGTTCAGAAATGCCATAAATCCATTGTTTCATTGGGAAGTTCTGAAAAGAACACAAAACAAGACAAAAGCAATGTCAGACACTAATAAATTCAAATGGAGAATTATTTTTATAAATATAACAAACCATGTGATGTTATCGCTCCTTAGAAACTTCGAAGAGGACACTGTCCAACAATAATACATTCAATAATTTCCAGCTTCCTAGCAGATGTACTCAGGGAACTTTTATTTTGCTTTCCTAGTTCATTTGATGGTTATCATACATAAATACTAACAAAGGCAGACACGGGGACATATACTCTGACAGTGGGTTATAGACATGATTTGTTGTTAGGGCCTATGGTTATAAAACATATTTTGTGTTTGTTTTTCAAGATAGTATATCACATACCAAGGAAGACTGCTTAAAAACACACAATTACTTACGTCAAATCGCTTTTTCCCAAAGAATGAGTAATAAGTGAAATATAAACAACGTTGTCTATCTACATGCCACCTCTGTCGATAAACTATAGTGCCTTTTAATTTTTAAATTATAACTTTTAACGTTTTAAATTTTTTAACTTTAACCACTACAATACCATGCACTTTCGCCCCTTCCTGCCCAGGACAGTTTTGAGCTTTCATCGCTGTCGCACTTTGAATGACAATTGCGCGGTCATGCAACACTGTGCCCAAACTACATTTTTATAATTTTCTTCCCAGAAATTGAGCTTTCTTTTGGTGGCATTTGATCACCTCTGCGGTTTTTATTTTTTGCTAAACAAACTAAAAAAGACAGAAAAAAATGTTTTTCTTTGTTTCTGTTATAAAATGCTTTCTCCTTTACTGATGGGCACTGATGAGTCGGCACTGATGGGCACTGATGAGGCAGCACCGATGGGCACTCATGAGTTGGCACTGATAAGGTGGCACTGATAGGCACTGATATGGAGGCACTGATATGTAGAATTTATAGTCACTAATAGGCAGCATTGATATGCAGCACTGATGGGCACCGATAGGTGGCACTGATATGCATCACTGATGGGCATTGACAGGTGGCACTGATGGACACTGACAGGCAGCACTGATGGGCACCGATATGCAGCACTGATGGGCACTGACAGGTGGCATTGATGTACACTAATAGATGGCACTAATGGGCAGCACTGATTGGGAAGGTACTGGGCACTGATTGGCACCCTGATAGACACTAATTCGCACTATGGTGGGCACTGATTTGCACTGTGGTGGGCACTGATTGGCACTTTATTGGGCACTGAGAGGGGGTTGTGATCCCATTACCAGGCCCTTTAGGTCTGGTATGGATATTAAGGGGAACCCTGTGCCAAATAAAAATAAATGGCATGGGGTTCCCCCAAAAATCCATATAAAATTTTTAACTTTTTAAATTTTTTGAAGCCCCCAATTTAGACTCACAAGAATTTTGCGGTGAATTGTCGGATTACTTCATTAATAAAATTGAGGGAATCAGGCAAAGCGTTCAGCAGAAAAATTCCCCCCGTAGCCCCCCCTGTAACAAGTTACACAACACCTGTAGTAATTCACCCCAACCAGGTAAGTTCACGCTGGAACCCATCACTATCCAAGCCACAAAATATATCATCAGTGCTCTGCGTAACAGCACTGCACCAAATGATATCATCCCCACCAAACTGTTGAAGGAGTGTGCCGACATCCTGGCACCTCCTATCACACAGCTCATTAACCAATCTTTCATGGAGGGCATAGTGCCCTCCCAGTTGAAGGAGGGTATAATTAGACCCATCTTGAAGAAATCTACCCTGGACCCCAAGGATCCACTCCACCGCCGCCCTATAACAAGCTTAAACACTTTTTCCAAGATTATGGAGAAAGCAGTGGTGCAACAGCTGCAACAGCATCTAGACACCCACAACCTACTCGACCCATTTCAATCAGGTTTCCGCCCTGGACATGGGACAGAAACAGCATTGCTCAAGATATGGGACGACGCTCTCGAGGCTGCAGACGAAGGAGAATCTTGTCTTCTGGTTCTGTTAGACCTGAGCGCAGCTTTCGACACAGTAGACCACAAGCTTCTATTGACCCGGCTAGCTGAAGTAGCCAGAGTCGCAGAAGGCGATTTATCTTGGTTCTCCTCTTTTTTGGAAAACAGATCGCAAATAGTGAAGTTAGGACCTTTCTTTTCGGAAAAACGCACGATATCATACGGAGTCCCTCAGGGATCCCCGCTGTCGCCGGTGTTATTCAACATCTATCTTCGTCCGCTTTTTGAGATCATCAGCAGTCAAAAACTGCTCTATCACTCATATGCAGACGACACGCAACTGTATTTCCGCATTTGCAATAAAAAGGATCACCACCTCAATCTAGAGACATGCCTCTCTTTGATAGAGGACTGGATGACAAAGAGTTATCTTAAACTCAACGGAGCGAAAACAGAACTCCTTCTGTTTCAAGCCAAGCGTAAGAATCTACCTGCAACAACTTGGACACCCCCGCCCATTCTGGGCAAAATCATCACCCCTAGCGCCAAAGTCAAAAGCCTCGGGGTCATTTTCGACTCCTACATGACTATGGACGCACAAATAGGGTCAGTAGTCAGCGGATCTCACCATCTGCTGCGCCTACTACGCAGGCTTATCCCTTTTATCCCCAAAGAAGACATAGCGGTCGTGGTGGGAGCAGTTGTTAACTCCAGATTGGACTACGCAAATGCCCTTTACCTCGGACTCCCTAAGTACCAAATCGCTCGTCTACAAGTCGTTCAAAATACGGCCGCTAGACTTGTGACTGGGAAAAAACCCTGGGAATCAATCTCACCTTCACTGAGATCCCTTCACTGGCTGCCAGTAAAAGACAGAATCACATTTAAAGCACTCTGTCTAACGCATAGATGTGTCCATGGGAACGCCCCCCAATATCTATGCGATAAAATAAAAGCCCACAACCCCAATCGCGTTCTGCGATCCACTGATCAAAACCTCCTGCAGATACCGAAAGCCGGATACAAATCCAAAGGAGATAGAAGATTCGCGGTCCAAGGTCCCAGACTATGGAACGCATTGCCAACCAGTATTCGGTTGGAGGAGAACTACCTAGCATTCAGGAGAAAGATCAAGACTCATCTCTTTTGATACCAAAGGAGACAGGAACAACAAGCGCCCAGAGGCGATTCAGTTCGCATGTGCCGCGCTATATAAGTTTTCATTCATTCATTCATTCACTACAACACTGGTATGGATTTTAAGGGGAGCCAAGCGCCAAAATAAAAAAAATGGTGTGGGACCCCCAAAAAATCCATACCAGACCCTTATCTGAGCACACAACCTGGCAGGCCTTAGGAAAAGAGGGGGGATGAGAAAGCGCCCCCCTACTTAACCGTACCAGGCAACATGCCCCCCTATGTGAATTGTTAACGGGGCACATTGTACTCCTACTATTTCACCCAAAAAAGTGAGAAAAAAGGAAAAAAACACACACACACAAAGTTAGGACAAGTCCTTTAATAAAAATAGAAGGAAAAATACCAGCGCCGTAATCCTGGAACAATAAAAGTGAAATATACCTTTACATTTCATAATTGGAGGGTGTCTATAGTATGCCTGTAAAGTAGCGCATGTTTCCCGGGTTTATAACAGTCTCTGCACAAAATGACATTTCTAAAGGAAAAAAGTCATTTAAAATTACTTGCGGCTATTGTTGGGTCCCGGCAATATAGACAAAAGTCATTGAAAAAAATGACAGGGGTTCCCCCCAGTCCATTACCAGGTCCTTTGGGTCAGGTATGAATATTAACCACTTAATGACCGCCGCATGTATATATACGTTGGCATAATGGCACGGACAGGCACATGTACGTACCTGTACGTGCCTGCCTAGACGTGGGTCGGGGGTCCGATCGGGACACCCCGGTACATGCGGCAGTTCCGTAGGCTGTAGGAGCGATCCGGGATGAGGGGGCGGCTGTTCGTTTCTGGCCATCCCCCTCGCGATCGCTCCCAGCCAATCCCTTTCCACCTGTGGACTTCCTCTGCCTGTGTAATGTAAACACAGGCAGAGGAAGTAATGTCATCTCTCCTCCTGCCGGTATTTTTGTCCGCGAGAGGAGAGTAGACATCACAAGTGAGTTGCACCAACAGAACACTGACACAATAGTACACATGGGCACACAAATCCCCCCAGTCACCCCCCAATCACCCCCCCCCAGCCCCCTGTCACAGTGTCACTGATTGCAGTGATCATTTATTTTCTGATCACTGAATTTAGTGTCAGTTGTGACAGTAAAAAGTGTCAGGGCAGTTAGTGTTAGGCCCCTTTAGGTTCAGGGTAGCACCCTACCACCCCAATAAAGGTTTAACCCCTTGATCACCCCCTAGTTAACCCTTTCACCCCCTATTGCCAGTGTCACTAAGCAATTGTTTTTCTGATCGCTGTATTAGTGTTGCTGGTGCCGCTAGGTAGCTAGTTATTTTTTGAGGTTCGCCGCCAGGTTTTTAAAGCGTTAGGTACCCCCATACATTTTCTAATAAAGGTTTTAACCCCCTGATTGCCCCTAGAGTTAACCCTTTCACCAGTGATCACCGTATAAGGCCGCGTACACACGATCGAACATGTCCGCTGAAACTGGTCCGCAGACCAGTTTCAGGGGACATGTTTGATCGTGTGTACGGCCTATCGGACCATTTTCCAGTGGACAAAAGTTTCCAAACATACTTAGAAACCTGTCCACTGGAAACCTGTCCGTCGGACATGTTCGTTGGTTGGTAAACTAAATCATCTGACCAAAATCCTGCGCATGCTCAGAATCAAGTCGACGCATGCTTGGAAGCATTGAAATTCGTTTTTTCATCACGTCGTCGTGTTCTATGTCACCGCGTTCTGGTCCGAGGGGATTTTGGTCCGATGGTGTGTACGTACATCAGACCAACAGACCACTTCGGCCTGGTCTGATGAAAACGGTCCGTCGGACATGTTTTATCAGACATGTCTGATCGTGTGTACGCGGCTTAGGTGTCACTGGTGACGCTGGTTAGCCAGTTAGATATTTCGTTATTTAGGTTCACCGCCAGGTTTTTATAAAGCGCCAGGTACCCCCATATATTACCTAACAAAGGTTTTAACCCCCTGATTGCCCCTTAGTTAACCCTTTCACCAGTGATCACCATATAAGTGTTACGGTTGACGCTGGTTAGTTAGTTTGCTGTTTATAGCATCAGGACACCCGCCGTATATAACCCAATAAATGTTTAACCCCCTGATCGTCCGGTGGGTGATATCAATTACATTTTAGCATCAGTCAGGGTCTGCGTCACCCTGCGTCGCCCCAGGTTAGTGCCAGTAACGTTTACACCCACGTGCAAAGCATAAACTTAGTGGTATAGTATCTGAACGGATCAATACCTGATCTGATCATATCTATACTAGCGTACCCAGAAGTTTAGGGTACCCAAAAACGCATTGTTAGCAGAATCAGCACAGATACACACGTAACTGCAGCTTTCGCAGAGACAGGCCTGATCCCTGCAATCGCTAAAAGTTTTTTTTTGGAAGCGTTTTCGAAGTAAAAAATAAAAACACAAAAAAAAAAATAGTTGTCGTTTTATTTTTCTCTCCCTCTCTATTCTCTCTCTATTGTTCTGCTCTTTTTTATTGTATTCTATTCTGCAAAGTTTTATTGTTATGTTTTTTTATGCTTGCTTTTCCGGTATGTAATTTACTTTACTGTTTTCAGGTACGCCATTCAGCTGTTGCGCGAACTTATTTATCTTGACAGCGACAGCGTTTGCTCCCATGAGCCGTGACTCCAGTGCTGTAGGAGAATGGGGGCATTAGGAGCGGAGGAGCAATTTTGCTCCTAGTGCCGCGTACATACAGTCAACATTCCTACAGAGGCTTGCCCATGGAAAAGTCCGACCATGTGTACGCAGCAAAAATTCTTTGCGGGAAGATGCCCTATGCTTCGGCTTATATATATTTTAGGCACAGGCTTGGTATTTGCTTTGCAGGTATGGTATGGTTTTACTGATATACTGTAATGTTACTTTGTTTTAATGTTAATCATCATTTGCTTAGCAGGTACGCCATTCAGTTGCAGTGCTGATTTATTTAGCGTGTCAGCAAGAGCGTTTGTTCCCACAATATATAAAGCCGCGACTCTAATGGTATAGGAGCATATATGCCAAAGAATGGGGGCATTAGGGGCGGAGGAGCGATTTTGCTCCTAATGCCACGTACATACGGTTGACATTCCTACGGAGGCTTGCCAATTGTAAGGGTAGGACCCTGTGCTGTGTAAGAAATTACTGGTTTACGCCAAATTCTGGAGGAAAAGACACACTAATTGGACAGCTGTGTGTCCAGCTATATAGTTCTAATCAGACCATGGCTCAGGGCCCCACCCCACAGACAGGAGGTCTTTGCTGGGAGTCAGGTGATTCCCAAATCTCTCTGAGAGAAGTCAGAGAGTGGATGCATCTTTGCAGGAGGCAGATGTCATTAAGACAGGAGAAAAGCGAGGTTTGAGCTTGACTCCAGAAAGCTGTTCTGAGGGACAGAAATTGTGCAGCAAGACGCTGAAAGAATAAGCTAGGTGTGTGCTTAAAGTTTAATAGCCAGGAGGCTAAACTGTTGAATTGACAAAAATACAGGAATGGTGGAACCCCCCTGCGAGGGCTGCTTTTGTATCTTTGATGCTTTTAAATAAAAGTGGGCTACCAGGCGCTTAAAAAACCTTAGTTCTGAAACAGTCTACTCACTGGAAAACGCACCTACCATTAGAGTCTGATTCCCCAATCCTACACCATGGAAAAGTCCGACCGTGTGTACGCGGCATAACTTTTTTGTGGGAGGATGCCCCCATGCTTCGGCATATATAAATGGTGAATGTATGTCCATCATTAGAAGTGGTGGATGAAGGGAGGTATTCTAATGGTGGGCATACCCACCGATCAATCTTCTTTTCGTTCAGCCAACAGGCTGCATGAAAAAACAGATTACAATACATATCCAACAAGAACCATCAACGTACTGGTATGTTGCTTGACTTTGGTTATACCAGAATGATGCCTGCAGGTTTAGGTATCACCTTGGTATCATTCTTTTCAGCCAGCGGTCAGCTTTCATGTAAAAGCAGTCCTAGCAGCTAATTAGCCTCTGGACTGCTTTTACATTCAGTGGGAGGGAATGCCCCCCCCCCCGAATATAAACAGCGCCATTGGGAAATTGGGAAAGCATTTTATCACACCGATCTTGGTGTGGTCAGATGCTTTGAGGGCAGAGGAAAGATCTAGGGTCTAATAGACCCCATTTTTTAAAAACAGGGTACCTGTCACTAACTATTGCTATCATAAGGGATATTTACATTCCCTGAGATAACAATAAAAATGGTAAAAAATAAATAAAATGGAAGGAACAGTTTACAAATAAAATAAAAAAAAGCAAAATAAATATAAAAAAAAAAAAAAATCACCCCCCTGCTCTTGCGCAAAGGTGAACGCAAGTGTCGGTCTGGAGTCATATGTAAACAGCAATTGTACTATGCATGTGAGGTATCACCGCGAAGGGCAGATCAAGGGCAGTAATTTTAGCAGTAGACCTCCCCTGTAAATCAAATGTGGTAACCTGTAAAGGCTTTTAAAGGCTTTTAAAAATGTATGTAGTTTGTCTCCACTGCAAGTTTGTGCGCAATTTTAAAGTATGTCGTGTTTGGTATCCATGTACTCGACCTAAGATCATCTTTTTTTATTTCATCAATAATTTGGGCAATATAGTGCGTTTTAGTGCTTTAAAATAAAAAAATGTTCCCCAAAAAATGTGTTTGAAAAATCGCTGCGCAAATACTGTGTGGAAAAAAAAAATGCAACACCCACCATTTTAATCTGTATGGCCTTTGCTTTACAAAAATATATAATGCTTGGGGGTTCAACTTAACTTTCTTGCAAAAAAAAAAAAGTATTTATGTAAACAAACAGTGTCCGAAAGGGCTTTGTCTTCAAGTGGTTAGAAGAGTAAGTGGTGATGTATGACATAAGCTTCTAAATGTTGTGCATAAAATGCCAGGACAATTCAAAACCCGCCCAAATGACCCAATTTTGAAAAGTAGACACCCCAAGCTATTTGCTGAGAGGCATGTCGAGTCCATGGAATATTTTATATTTTGACACAAGTTGCGGGAAAAATATATTTATTTTTTTTGCGCAAAGTTGTCACTAAATGATATATTGCTCAAACATGCCATGGGCATATGTGGAATTACACCCCAAAATACATTCTGCTGCTTCTCCTGAGTACGGGGATACCACATGTGTGAGACTTTTTGGGAGCCTAGCCACATACGGGACCCCAAAAACCAATCACCGCCTTCAGGCTTTCTAATGGTGTACATTTTTAAATTGCCCCATTTTGGAAAGTAGACACCCCAAGCTATTTGCTGAGAGGTATGGTGAGTATTTTGCAGATCTTGCTTTTTGTCACAAAGTTTTGAAATTTAAAAAAAATCTATATTTTCTTTCTTAATTTTCAAAAACAAATGAGAGCTGTAAAATACTCACTATGCCTCTCAGCAAATACCTTGGGGTGTCTACTTTCCAAAATGGAGTTATTTGGGGGGGGGGGGTTGTGCTATTTTGGCATTTTATGGCCTTCGAAACTGTAATAGGTAGTGAGGAGTGAAATCAAAAATTTGCGCCGTTAGAAATGCTGAAGGCAGTGCTTGGTTTTTGGGGCACCATACGCGGATAGGCTCCCAAAAAGTCCCAAACATGTGGTATCCCCATACTCAGGAGAAGCAACAGAATGTATTTTGGGGTGCAATTCCATATATAGCCATGGCATGTGTGAGCAATATATCATTTAGTGACAACTATTTGTAATTTATTATATATGTTTTTAGATTATTCAGTCACTTGGGACAACAAAATAAAATATTCAATGGACTTAACATGCCTCTCAGCAGTTTCCTTGGGGTGTCTACGGAGTCATTTGGGGGGGGGGGGGGGTTTGTACTGCTCTGCCATTTTAGCACCTCAAGAAATGAGATAGGAAGTCATAAGACGCTATAACTTTTGCGAAAACCAATAAATATACGTTTATTGAGATTTTTTTTTTTTTTTTTACTGTGGCTGAATACATGTGGCTGAATACATTTTGGGCTAAATGTTTGACTAAAATTTAGATTATTTGATTTTTCTTATAACAAAAAGTAGAAAACATCATTTTTTTTTCTAAATTTTATATCGCAAACAATAAAAATCGAAGAGGCAATCAAATGCCAGCAAAATAAAGCTCTATTTGTGGTAAGAAAAGGACGCAAATTTTGTTTCGGTACAACATTGCATGACCGCGCAATTACCAGTTAAAGCAGCGTAGTGCCAAATTGTAAAAACACCTTGGGTCCTTTAGTTGCGTAAAGGTCCGGGTCTTAAGTGGTTAAGGAAACCCCCGACCTCCAGATCCTGCCCCCCATGTAAATTGGTAACGGATATATTGTACATCTATCATTTCACCCAAAAAAGTGAGAAAAAAGGCCCCCGGCCGAATGACGCACGACACATCTGACAGCTCTTTTATAACCGAGGGCGGGGCCTCCCGTGACGTGAATGGATGACCCCACCCCCTCTGATGCAACGGGGGTTTCCGTCGGTTTCCCTGTGGTGTCACGGTGACCCCGCCCCCTCTGACGCATCACGGGAAACCCCTGTTGCATCAGAGGGGGCGGGGTCACCTGTCCACGGTATGGGTGGCCCCCGCTCTCGGTTCTAAAATAGCTGTCAGACGGCCGATCAACATTTGGCTCGGGAGCCTCCTTCATATGGAGGCGGTACCGTTCATAGCGGTGGGTCGGACTCGTAGAAGGATTACAGTGCTGGAATTTGTTTTTGTTTGTTTTATTAAAGGACTTGTCCCAACTTTGTATGTGTGTCCTTTTTTTCCTTTTTTCTCACTTTTTTGGGTGAAATGGCAGGGGTCTAATGTACCCCGTTACCAATTCACATGGGGGGACGAGATCTGGAGGTCGGGATCTTTCTAATATACATACCAGACACAAAGGGCCTGGTAATGGACTGGGGGGGAACCCATTTTTTTTTCATCAATGACTTTTATCTGTATTGCCGGGACCCAACAATTCATTATAGCCACGAGTAGTTTTAAATTACTTTTTTCTTTAGAAATTTCATTTTGTGCAGAGACTGTTATAAACCTGGGAAACATGTGCTACTTTATAGGCATACGATGGACACCCCCAGGTACGAAACTTTAAAGGAATATTTAACTTTTATTGTTTCACTTTAAGCATTATTAAAATCACTGCTCCTGAAAAAAAATTCAGTTTTTAAATCTTTTTTTGCATTGATACAGGATACAGGACCCAGGTCCCCAAACACTTATTATGACAATAGCTTGCATATTAGCCTTTACATTAGCACTTTTGATTTTCCATGTTCGTGTCCCATAGACTTTAATGATGTTCGCGTGTTCGAACAAATTGCCTGTTCGCATGTTCTGCTGCGAACCTACTCTGGGGGTGTTCGGCTCATCCCTAGCCACTAAGTGGGGATCATAAAGTACAAAACTGTGTCTTCACTACTTGAGGCCCCATCACCATTCACCATCACTGCTTCCTCTGTCAGTTGCTTCTTCTTGTACACTCAGCACACCATCAAGGGATAACTTGGTACCACTCTGTACTGAATGTTCACTCTTTATTACTAACCCAGAAAGTTAACCATGGCTTTAACTTTCTGTCTCCATATTCTTCAGATACACCATGACCACACATAGCTGAAATACACTTGTTTCCTTCACCTCAGAAAAATGACACAGGGCAATTTCTTTAAATGAAGAACTTGTTTACTGCATTAAGTTGCTGAATACACTGGAAGTAGAACATCACTCTAGTTTCACATCTTTACAGATTAACATGTCTTTTCAATGACTGTACCATATCATAGATAACAATTGGTTGTGCATAGCTGGCTGTTCTGTCCCTATTGGTGCTGCCCATATCTTAAAGTGGTTCTAAAGCCTTCTGTACATTAAAGGGGTTGTAAAGACAAAAATATTTTCCTCTTAAATTAAAGTCTGACAGTAGCTGATAAAGTAAAAAGTAATGTTTTGCATTATAACTAGTTTGATACCTGTTGAAATTGAGCTGTTTTATTCACCTCCGTCACTCCTGAATCGTTATTCTCACTGACTTCCTGGTTTGCGGTGAGCATTCATTCTTGTTACATCACGGCCTAATAGGAACTACAGTTCCCATTAGGCTTAGCCTCCATGCCTATGAGGGATAAGAGAGCATCTTCACGCAGGGCTGTAGTCATAGGGAGGGGGTGAGCACATTCTGCTTTCCACCATGCAAAACGGCTCAGATGCTGGTGGAAAGCAAGAAGAGGAGAGACAGGAAATGGCATTTTCAAACCTGGATTATTGTATTTTGGAGGTCAAAAGGAAAAACGAGGTAAGTGATATTTAAATGCTCTAGCTTACAGCAATCAATTGATCTAATAAAAAACAAATCTTTAGTGTTCCTTTAAGGCAAAAAACCCTCTCTGCTGCAGTATCCCTTAACTCCCCCACCTATTCTTACCTGAGCCTAATCCAATCCAGGAACATGAACAAGAGTAGAAGTTTCTCTTCTCAATGGGCAGATTGATAGCAGTGGGAGACATTGGTTACGCTCCTGTCAATCAACTCCAGTTATGAGTAAGCGGGGGCGGAGGGGGCGAGTTCCACTTTGTGTGTCAATGGATAAAGCAGAGGAGCTCAGGAGAGGGCCTGCTTGGATGCCCCCATGGGAATCTGTTTCTTTTAAGGGGTATCAGTGCGCATCGGTGGCCCTTCCATAGGGGGCGCATGGGCGACGCCCCCCCCCAGGCAGTCAAAAAAATATGCAAAAATGATTTAAATATGTCCCTTTAAGGACATGAGCGGTGTTTTCTGTTTTAGTTCCGATGTCACTTCCTGTTTTTCATGCACCAGGGGGATTACAGGAAGTGACGTCGCACTCGGCATCTCCGTAGAACGCACAGCCTGCCCCCCCGCCACTGCCAGCCAGTCTGATTGCGAATTCTGTTAGTATTGAAGCCTGTGCCGTCCATCCTTGACACCACCCATCCCCCGCCGACACCACTGTAAGCAAGTTTCAGCAACATGGAGGACAGAACGAGGTGTAGAAGCAGCAGTGACATTCAGCCCGCCAGACATCGGAGCTGTACGGGCATTTCTTCCTCTGCTAATGTGAGTCACCCCCCTCCCTCTCTGAACTGTGACCCGAACTGCTGTATACTGGTCTCCAGATGTCTTCACTCAGTCACTACACACTATTCACCTAAGAGGGAGGAGGGGGAAGCTGTCTGCAGTGTTCCTAACCAGTGCTTTCTTTCTACTAGAGGGGGGGTGAGCAAGGTCCCCGTTTATCACCCCTCTGCAGTCCTCCCAGCTGGACTGTTTTTTTTTTTACTGGAGGGGAATGAAGGGGAATCTGTTTCTGAATGAGGGTCCCCCTTATCACCCCATTCAGTCCTCCCAGCTGGGGGTCTTTAACTGGTGGGGGAGGGAGGGGACTTCCTATCTTTCTGGATGGGGTCCCCTCTTATCACCCCCTGCAGTCCTCCTAGCTGGGGGACTTCTTTATCTGGAGGGGGGAGGGAGGAGAATTCCTGGATGAGGGTCCTATTTGATCATCCCCCTGTATTACTCCTAGCTGTGAGTCTTCCTTATCTATAGGGGGGAGTTCCTGTATTCCTGGATGGAGGTTACCTTCTGATCACCTTCCTGCAGTCATATTATCCAGGGGTCACGTTAACTGGAGGGAGAGGGGTTCCTGTATACCTGGATGGGGGACCCATGTCATCACCACCCTGGGTGAATTACACTGGGGGATGGACTGACCTGGGGGATTACACTGTATTCTGGAGGTCTATGGCCCTTAAGTTGCATCAAAGTGGGACCAAAGTAGTGCAGGGACTACTTTGAAGTCGCTGTGACTTGAAGTCGCACATATATGAATGGTTCTCATTGGAAATTATGGGGTACGACTTGTCATGCAACTTTGAAGTCCCAAGTCACAGGACAAGTTGCACAAGTGGAAATGGAGCCTAAATGAAAAGCATTTTATGTGCATGTGAACTTCATTCTGATGGGCCAACTTCATGATGGGCTATATACTCTGTCCTGTGCTGCTGGGGCTATATACTCTGTCCTGTGATGCTGAACTGTATACTCCTGACACTACGAGTGGAAGAAAGTGGAACACAGGGGACGGGGTGGGTGGATTCTATAAGGGGTGTAGCTTATGAGAAATGGGATGGGCCAAACGTGGAGGGGCAGGGTCTTGCACCTCCCATCCTAAAACTTCACCAGCCACCACTGCGGAAGGAGGCGCCAAGAACACCACCAGGGTACCTGAAGATCAGGATCAGGGTCCCCCTGTGCAATTCTTTTGCACAGAGCAGGTAGGTATAGACATGTTTGTTTGTTTTTATTTGCCTTTACAACCACCTTAAAGTGGAGGCCTGCCCACCGCTAAAACAAATTTAAAGCCAGCAGCTGCTGACTTTTAAAAATCAAACACTTACCTGTCCTGGATTCCAACGATGTATGCCGCCTCCATTGCAAGTAAGGGAACCTGGCAGTGAAGTCTTACTGCTTCACGCCAAAAACCCTACTGCACATGTGCGAGGCTCTGATCCTCTCTCCTACTGGCCTGGGGGCAGGGGAAGGAGGAGGGAGGAGGAGGGAGCCTGGGCGGTGACATCAATAACCGTGGCTGAGGCTCCAAATGTGGCACCGGAGGGGGAAGGAGTACAACGGATGGAAGTTCCATCTTTGGGTGGAACTCCACTTTAAGGTTTAAAGTTATTCTAAATTCTCTTTTTTTCATTTAAAAATAATACACATACTTACCTGCTCTGTGAAGTGGTTTTGCATAGAGCAGCCCAGATCCTCCTCTTCTCGGGTCCCTCAACAGCATTTCTGCCCCCTCCCTCCTGCGAGTGCTTCCACAGCACCAATTGAGCCCGCTGCTGTGTCTCAGCAAAACAGAGGGAGACTCCCTGACAACATCGCTGGATCGAGATGAGGCTCGGTTAAGTATTAGGGGGGCTGAGGGGGGCTGCTGCAGACTGAAGGTTTTTTATTTTAATGCATAAAAATGCATTAAGATAAAAGAAACTTCTGACTTTAGAACCACTTTAAACACTTGACCACTGGGCACTTAAACCCCCTTAATAACCAGACCAATTTTCAGCTTTCGGTGCTCTCACAGTTTGAATGACAATAACTCAGTCATACAACACTGTAACCAAATAACCCAAATGAAAAATTTTTGTCCTTTTTTTTTCCCCACAAATAGAGCTTTCTTTCTTTTGGTGGTATTTGATCACCTCTGTGGTTTTTATTTTTTTCGCTATAAATGAAAAAAAGAACAAACATTTTGTAAAAAAATGAATTTTTCTTCATTTCTATTATAACATTTTGCAAAAAAGTAATTTTTCTTCATAAATTTGGCCTAAAATGTATACTGCTACATATCTTTGGTAACAAAACAGAAACAATTTGGATATTATTTAGTCTGGGTGAAAGTTATAGGGTCTACAAGCTATGGTACCAATTACAGAAAATGTATCAATTTGATCACACCTGATGTACTGACAGCCTCTCTCATTTCTTGAGACCCTAACATGCCAGAAAAATACAAATACCCCCCAAATGACCCCTTTTGGGAAAGAAGACATTCCAAGGTATTTAGAAAGAGGCATTGTGAGTTTTTTGAAGTTGCCATTTTTCCCACAATTCTTGGCAAAATCAAGATTTTTTTATTTTAATTTTTTTCCACAAAATTTTCATATTAGCGGGTTATTTCTCACACACAGCATATGCATACCACAAATTACACCCCAAAACACATTCTGCTATTCCTCCCGAGTATGGCGATACCCCATGTGTGGAACTTTTACACAGCGTGGCCACATACAGAGGCCCAACATTCAGGGAGCACCATCAGGCGTTCTGGAGCACCCAGACCAATTCTGACATTTCTCTCCTACATGGAAAAATCATAATTTATTTGCTAGAAAATTACATAGAACCCCAAAACATTATATATGCTTTTTTAGCAAAGACCCTAGAGAATACAATGGCGGTCGTTGCAACTTTGTATCTCGCATGATATTTGCACAGCAATTTTTCGAAAATGTTTTTTTGTGAAATAAAACAGTTTTGTGCTTTAAAAAAAACCATTAAATTTAGCCCAATGTTTTTGCATAATATGAAAGAAGAAGTTACACCGAGTAAATAGATACCCAACATGTCACCCTTCAATATTGCACACGCTTGTGGAATGGCGCCAAACTTCGCTACTTAAAAATCCCCATAGGAGACGCTTTAAAAATTTTGTACTGGTTACATATTTTTAGTTGTAGAGGACGTCATGGGCCAAAATTATTGCTCTCGCTCTAACGTTCGCAGCTATACCTCACATGTGTGGTTTGAACACCGTTTTCATATGTGGGCGGGACTTACGTGTGCGGTCGCGTCTGTATATGAGCACACAGGTCCAGGGGCACTGTAATTTTTTATTTTTATTTTATTGTTCATTTTACTTTATTTATTTTAGTTTGACACATTTTCCCCCCAAAAATAAATGTTTTGATTACTTTTATTCCTATTACAAGGAATGTAAACATCCCTTGTAATAGGAATATAGCATGACAGGTCCTTATTACAGTGAGATATGGGGTCAATAAGACCCCACATCTCACCTCTAAGCTGGGAAGCCTGAAAAAAACAAAAACGATCGCAGAGTATTGCGCAGAGAGTATTGCGCGGTGAGTATTGCGCGGGGAGTATTGCGCGGGGAGTATTGCGCGGGGGTACTGCAGAGTATTGTGCGGGGGTACTGCAGAGTATTGTGCGGGGGTACTGCAGAGTATTGTGCTGGGGTACTGCAGAGTATTGTGCTGGGGTACTGCAGAGTATTGTGTGGGGGTATTGCAGAGTATTGTGTGGGGGTATTGCAGAGTATTGTGTGGGGGTATTGCAGAGTATTGGCAGGGGTATTGCAGAGTATTGCGTTGGGGTATTGCAGAGTATTGCGCGGGGGAATTGCAGAGTTTTGCACGGGGCAATTGCAGAGTTTTGCGCGGGGATATTGCAGAGTATTGCGCAGGGGGTATTACAGAGTATTGCAGAGTATTGCGCAGGATATGCAGAGTATTGCGCTGGGTATGCAGAGTATTGCAGAGTATTGCACATGGGGTCAAATTGGTCCTATTTAAGAGGTGCACTGCCTGAAGAGCAGATCACATTGTACATAGGTCCTTGCTGCAGTGCTCCCACACTGGACTGTCCCACAAGGCTGGCTTCCCTTGCATATATAGCCTTCTGAGAAAGAAGTTACTCACATACAGGGGGCCATACATCTCCTTTAAGCAGCAACACAAATTTAGTTCTGAGTACATCTGAGTAGGTGTTATAATAACGTCCCCCAAGTTACACTACATTATCCTGCTACATTAACACATTCATTTAAAGTAGAAAAAAATATTATCATAACTAAAAGCAAAATATATGTTAAATTTACAATTTAGCATACTTTTCTCAACATAAGTGAAATACATTCTAAATAGTTTTTTAAGCTATACTCCTTACTGTGGGAGACTCGAGAGATTAATTTAGCTGATCCCTTATCACTCAGAATGGTCAGCATAACCTGAAAAAAGCTTTTCATTCCACAGAATATAAAATGAAACAGCTTAAGATAAGTGTGGCTAGCTACAAATAATCATAGGGTTTTTTTGACCCACAAATTGGGAACAAAATCTAAGATTTTACTCTTAACATACTAAATTTCAAATCTCAGGAGACCCAATTACTGTAAAACTACTGCAAGACTTCAGATAGGAGTTAACCCCTTCTTTTGGCCTGCCCTCTAAATATTACAAAATGAGTCATGGTACTGGACATTGATTCTCAATACAGTATATGAAACCACTGCAATACAAGGCTATATTCACAAAAGTTGGGAAATTCACATAGCAGAAAGTACATATACAATAAAACGATTTCCTAAGTTTCCCAGGTTCATGCCAATAATATACAGTGGAGTGTCAGAAATTTGTAAAGGTACCCTAAATATTATACACCCTTTTTTGCTGCCAAATATCCTGTGAGAACAGAGAGAGCAGAGAAAAGCTGCTGCAGATGGACACAACACTGAATTAAGGTCACGCACAGGAGGGTGTCTGGAGGGGGGCTGGGGAGAGAATTTTTTGAAAGATTTTTTTTTTTTAAAGCACAAAAACTTTTGTTTTGCCGTTATAACCATGTTAATCTTTGACTTTTTATTTTTTCTCCCTTTAACCACTTGACCACTGGGCACTTAAACCCCCTTCCTAACCAGACCAATTTTCAGCTTTCGGTGCTCTCACAATTTGAATGACAATTACTCATACAACATTCTACCCATTTGAAATTTTTGTCCTTTTTTTCACACAAATAGAGCTTTCTTTTGGTGGTATTTGATCACCTCTGGGTTTTTTATTTTTTGCGCTATAAAAGAAAAACGACTGAAAATTCTGTAAAAAAAAAAAAAAAAAAAAACTTGTTTCTGTCATATTAGCAGGTTATTTTCTCACACACAGCATATGCATACCACAAATTAACACCCCAAAACACATTCTGCTATTCCTCCCGAGTATGGCGATACCCCATGTGTGGGACTTTTACACAGCGTGGCCACATACAGAGGCCCAACATGCAGGGCGCCACCACCAGAGGCGTTCTGGAACACCCAGACCAATTCTGACATTTCTCTCCTACATGGAAAAGTCATAATTTATTTGCTAGAAAATTACATAGAACCCCAAAACATTATATATGCTTTTTTAGCAAAGACCCTAGAGAATACAATGGCGGCCGTTACAACTTTTTATCTCGCACGGTATTTTCGCAGAAATTTATTGAACGCGTGTTTTTAAAAAAACTGTTTTGTGCTTAAAACAAAACAAAACAGTAAAGTTAGCCCGATTTTTTTTCATAATGTGAATGGTGAAGTTACGCCGAGTAAATCGATACCCAACATGTCACACTTCAAAATTGCGCACACTCGTGGAATGGCGCCAAACTTCGCTACTTAAAAATCCCCATAGGCGGTATTGCAGAGTATTGGGGTATTGCAAAGTATCATGCAGGGTATTGGGGTATTGCCGAGTACTGGGGTATTGCCGAGTACTGGGGTATTGCCGAGTACTGGGGTATTGCCGAGTATTGGGGTATTGCCGAGTATTGGGGTATTGTTGAGTACTGGAGTATTGGGGTATTGTTGAGTATTGGGGTATTGTTGAGTACTGGGGTATTGTTGAGTACTGGGGTATTGTTGGGTACTGGGGTATTGTTGAGTACTGGGGTATTGTTGGGTACTGGGGGGTTGCTGGGTACTGGGGGGGGTTGCTGGGTACTGGGGTGGTTACTGGGCACTGGGGGGATTGCTGGGTACTGGGGGGATTGCAGAACTGGGATGTTTTGGAGGGATGGCTGGATCTGTGACTGCATTTGTCACAGATCCAGCCACAGCTCAGCTGCTGACACCCCGCCCCCCCCCCTCTCCTCGCACACTGTACAGAGAGGAGAGGGAGGAACCGGCGTCATCAAATGATGCCGGTTTGTTTACAAGTGATCGCGCCGTCATTTGACGGCGCGATCATGTGGTAAACGGCCGCGATCAGCGGCAATTTACCGTGATCCGTGATGCGCCGGGTCTTCTAGACCCGGCGAGCACGGACACTTTCGCGAGAGCGTCCCAGGGGACGCGCAATCGCGAAAGTGAAGGACGACGTCCCAGGGACGTCGTCCCAAGATAACCCCGCCGCGCCGTAGCAGTAAAATGCTTATGGCGCGGTGGGAAAGTGGTTAATCAAGGATTAAAAACGAACAAGTGAAATGCAATTTAATTTTTATTTTCTTGAGGCCGAATTTTCCACTTTGAAGTTAAAAAATTCAGGTAATTTTTGTATTTGCCCTATACCATCTATTCAACTTCTCTTATTATCTACGTGTTTAGCCGAAAATACGTTTATTTTATTAATTTTGGCAAGGGTAGGGCTTTTCATATGCTGTCTTCTCTCCCCCTCTTCCTCCCTGCCTGTCAGGAATCCCCAGTGGCCAGTGGAACTAAGTAAAAATGGTTGGAAAATGTTAGAATGCACTGTATTACAGTATTGTATAATGTAAACTGTATATGCTTCTGTAATCTATTTGTGATAAATACCTTCTTATAGCGCCATTTGGAGCTTCTGTGACATCCCGGACCTCTCTTCACTGCTGAACTGAAGAGGGGGGCGGAGATCCCCCTCTGACAACTGGGAGATGAGGAGGAGAGCAGCGGGAGGTAAGCTCTAAAATTTTACAACCATTTTAAATTAGGGCTTAATTTCGGGGTAGGGCTTATATTGCAGCCCTCCCGGAAAATCACAGTAGGGCTCATTTTCTGGATAGGTCTTCTTTTCAGGGAAACATAGGCCCGGATTCACATACCTGGATGCATCTTTTTGCCGGCGTGGCGTATCTTCTTTACGCTATGCCGGCGCAACGTTGAGAGGCATGCATGGTATTCACAAAGCAAATGATCTCAACGTTGCGCCGGCGTAGCGTATATTTGTTGGCGTAAGCCGGCGTAAGTCAAAGTAGGTGGAAGTGGGATGGAAGTGGGCGTGATATATTTAAATGAAGCGTGACCCCATGCAAATGATGGGCTGAGCTTCAAAAACGAACTGCGCATACGTCTTATCTTGTACGCATCCCAGTGCGCATGCTCACAGTTACGTCGAGATAACTGCCTAAGCTACGTCAAAACTGCCTACGACAAGAACGTAACCTACGCACAGCCCTATTCACGTAGTACGTAAACGACGTAAAAAAATACGGCGTTCGTTCCCTGGTCCATACCTTTGAATGGGTTGCGCCTCCTATATGAGCGCAAGTACGTTCCTGAATCTGCGTATCTTACTCAATTGCATATTTCAAATGGGTACGCCGAATGCGTTCAGCGTAACTATGCGCCCACGATACGCCGGCGTAGACAACTTACGCCGGGCGTCTGAAGCCTATTTTTCCGACGTATCTAGCTTGGGGAATCGGCGCAGAGATACGATGGCGAACATTTGTACTTTATCTATCTATCTATCTATCTATCTATCTATCTATCTATCTATCTATCTATCTATCTATATATCTATCTATCTATCCTTCCTTCCCTCTCCTTCCCTTTATACCTCCTGTACACACCTTATACACCTGTTTCCTTTGATTGGACTTCAGAAGGATCTAAAGCAGGGGTGGGCAACTTCGGCCCTCCAGCTGTGGTGAAACTACAAGTCCCATGAGACATTGCAGGACCCTGACAATCACAGACATGACTCCTAAAAGCAGAGGCATGATGGGATTTGTAGTTTCATCACAGCTGGAGGGCCGAGGTTGCCCACCCCTGATCTAAAGGATAATTTAGTTAATAAAAGTTACACTTACCTGCGTGCCTACCCTCTGATAAAAGTATTCCCTTCCCTAGATGAATACTTACCTGATAATGATGTCCATGGCTGTCTGAAATTTTTACTGTGCATGGCTGAAATCTTCTTGCCACAAGCTGCATCTGTGCAGGAGACTTTTATGGTGCTTGTGACAGAACGTCCCACACTCCGCTTGAGTGCTTCCATCAGTATGTTGCTTCCTAAGTCCTGGAAAACAAGACCAATGGATCTGTCTATAGTAACCTCCAAGAACCAGACAACACCAGTCTTGGAGTGCATCAGGAAAAGTCTTTTATTTAAGATCTCACACAAATATATACCCAAGGATCACAGTACAAGCTGTAACCAGAAATCTAATCAATATGAACTAATCATCTTATCCTTTAGATAGCCTAGGTGAGCTTTGAATTCCTAGCCTGGCTGTCCCCAAGCTCCCTAACTACAATACACATTATCATAAATACAAACACATGACACCTTCACACAATAGCAGGAGCTCCAGCAGTAGTCAGCCCATCTCCTACATCATGCAGAGTCCAATGTGATCAGCTCTCTCAACTAACATGTTGAGTTCAGAATCAAACAAACCAAGAATAGTCTTTACATATATCCTGGGAGATATTGTGGATAGATATTACTGTCCCATTTTAAGTAATCCAAAAATACTTTTTCACCCTGTGCCAGGATGGCACAGGTGACTTAGACATAAGAGGTTCATGGGAGATGAAACAAGGGTCAAAACCTTTCCAAGGGATTCTGGGTTCCACAGGACCTCCAGTCATAGTTATATCTCCTAGGAGTCTATAGGGTCCATTGTGCTGGAATAACTTGCTGTAAAATGATTTTGGCTATGGACTGCACTAAGTAAAACACTGGGCAAGGTAGCTGCTTTGACCAACCTCCTATTCCCATTCTTTACAATAACACGGGTTGTAGTAGCTTCTCCATTTGCTGTGTTGGTATTGGCATCGCCTGCACAATCAGACACAAACTGCCTACAGGTGCATCTTCTCTTGTTAGGGGGCAAGCAGTTATACAGCTTAGACCAATTGCACTATTTCCTGTTTTACAGCTAGAGTATGAAGGTTGCAGCTGGACCCCTTCAACATCATCTTCAGCTTAGGTTGCCTTGTGGAGAATCTGGCTCTGAATATAACCATTGCATAGTCTCATATCATTATTCAGTGGTAAGGAGCAGGTAAGGTATTAAGTGTAGAATAGCAGGTGATGCGCCTACTTTAAAAAGTGTTTGGAAATGATGTGGCCAAGAGTGTTGCCAAAAATAAAGTGCAAATAATATGTAACAATTAAATATAAAGTGCTGTATAGTGCTAATCCTTGAAAATAAATACTGGTAAATACAATGTTAGTGATACATAAATATAGCAAAACAATGTGTATTTGAAACAAAAATAATCCAAAAAGTCCAATTTCCAATCTTGCTTTTCGCAGAAATATTAAATTAAATTGAAACTATTTTCAATCTTGCTTCATACAAAGTAAAGTGCTAGGTGCTTCATGCAGGTACAACCATCAGTGGGTCACTCAGTGCTCTCCCCCAATGGTCCCGCACTCACCGGATCCAATCACCCCTACAGGGGTAACAGGCTCTCACAATAAGTATCCACACTGCTATGTCTGTCAGGTTTTTTCATATGGAATCTTTCCAACCTCTCAACCGCTCATAGAGGAGACAAATGAAAGCGCCCAATAGCGTGATACCGTTTCACAAAAAGATATACTTTATTCTTACAAAATGGGTACTCACATTTAGCATATAGTGCAAAAGCCTTAAAAATGAGTGCTGTAGCCCAGAGGAACGATCGCTCTACCGGTTTCGTCGTACTGACGTCATCTGGAGCGCGCCACCAGGGGCTGCCACTATAATATCTTTATAAATATTTTACCTTTTTGCTATATATACCTCAATTTAATTTGTTCACGTATCACCAATTTAAATTGTCCGTAGCGCAGATTCATCCCCCACTTTTTTAAGGAGCAGGTAAGGGCATAATAATTCTTTATCGGTAGGCTAGATAAGAATACTTTATATAAAAATACACTTTTCCTTTAAATGTACCAATGAAAAGTCATGAGCTATGAATAGCTAAAAAAGATACTTATGGTGACAAACAAAAATAAGATTTGCTAGATGAACACAGCAAATACTTTAAACATGTATTACAAAAGGAGACAAAAGCATAGAAAACTAATTACAAATGTAATTTCACTTCTCTCTGTATTCCTTATTTAAATTGGTCACAAAGGTCAAGCATCTGCGAAAATATACAAATAGAAGAAAAAACAGTGCGCTATATGCCAAACAATGTGAGAAGGGTCTTAGCAGGAATTACTATAGTCTTTCCTAAATCTTATTTGTAAAAAAACAAACAAAAAAAACAGCATGAGTGGCTGAAATAGCTGTTTGGTTTGCTGTAATTATCTATCTATTTCTCAAATTCATATAATTTCATCGTCTTGATTCCCTCTTGACCTTGTGCCTGTAACTGAATCTTGACATCTGGCATGTGGCCCAGAAATATGAAGAAAATTGCTTATATTAGCGGCAAGCTTTATTTAGCTGAACAACATTGATTCAATGTTAGGTCTGCACAAAAACTTCCATTGCTTTCCCATGTACTCTCTATTCTTCTCAAATCCCCTGTCATTAAAACAGATGTTTGGATTATTGCTCTGTAAACTA